>BLSH010240949.1:694441-716443 GCA_018402905.1 Glandirana rugosa
TTTTACGTGATAAATAGATAGTTTTTAACAAAATGAATCGCTTTTCGTTCTTTCGGATTTTCATTCTTTCGGATTTTCGTTCTTTTGGGTTTTCGTTCTTTCTGACAATTCATTTTCGTATGCATTCATCAAAAGAGTATTTCATTCATTCGGATGCTTCCAAATGAACGAATATGCCAAATTTCGAAAACAAATTTGTAACTAAACGAATTACACATGTCTACTTTTAAACATCTGCATGATCATTACATTTTCTTCATTGATAAAGTTGGCTTTTGCTCATACCTCCCAACTTTCTGAGACGGGAATGAGGGACACCTATTAGCAAAAGTATGTAGGCATAGGACACACCCCCTGCCACGCCCCCTTAAAGGAGAATTATACAAAAAACATTTATTAGTTAAATCAACAAGTGCTTTTTTACCATTAATATTCCTTGATATTAGCTTTTTAAATGTACAAATGCAGCAATTTAGAACTTGGATGAAAAGTTTAGCATTGTAAAACAATTTTTGATAGATAAATAGTGCATTTTATATATAGGAATATGCATCAGACCAGGGGCGTTGCTAGGTCTACAAAAGATCTGGGGCTAGAGCCCATAGCAGCGAAGTAAAGAAAGACATACGCATGAGTGGGCATACATGTAATAAAATAAATAATAATAAATATACATATGTATGTATATATATATATATATACACACACACACACATACATATACAGAGTCTGCATTCCAGACCGGGACATACCTGCTAATTGCAGAACTGCACCCACCCTGTAAGAGACCCGGGGCTATGGGCCCCAGACTCGGGGCTATAGCCCCAATAGCCACCCCCTAGCAACGCCTCTGCATCAGACCAAAATGAGGGACAAATGAAGAGCAATGAGTGACGGAGGGACATCGTTCCCAATCAGGGACAGCCCCTCCAAATCAGGGACAGTTGGGAGCTATGCTTTTGCTGCATGGGTGTTGCAGTCAGGAAGAATATATGTAGTAATAGATCCGTCTATGTTTTGCCTACCTAAGATCAGCAGGCCTTTTGTATCTGTTGCTTGCCTACATTCGCAAATCTCAGTCTTTACTCTTGGCTATTGACCAAAAGTAAGGCTGGAGACTTATATAGACCAACAAACTGCAACCTCAAGACTTTAACATTTTAGTAAAACACATTGTTTTTGTATAATAAAAAACAGTGGGTTTTATATTGTAGTGTCTGGAGAGGTATTCCCTATTTTCGGTACATTCATTTCCATTGCAGTATACCTTCACTTTTTCTTTTCTTTAATTTTTATGTTTGTGGTGGTGTTTAAACGTTTGCATTTTTTGTAATGGATCTAGATTTTAATTTTGCACAGTATATACTGTTTAAAGGGCTTCACTTATGTTTTGAGAGACACTCTTGTGATTTAGACTTGATTTATAGTCCTGCCCCTTAGGACCTCTGTTCCTCTAAATGTATCTCCATCATGAACGTTAAATTCCAAATCATTAAGAAGGCAGAAACACAATCATTTCTGATGACTGGGGTATGAGAACCATTATGATGTCAAAACTTTGCTTAAGTCAAAGTATTGTAGAACCGTGTAGACAATCACTTTTAAAAGGGTATTTTTATTTTTTTTAAAAAGTGACAGTTGCTGTTGCTTGGTTCTTTCTTTCTCAGCACTATATATCAGCTTGCTTTTTGTGATGTTCTTTCTCTTTTGTATAGTATGGCAGTAAGTCTTTTTAATGGCAAAGCTTAGACAGTTAATGGAATGTAACGTCCCACATTTCATTGTCTTCTATGCATGGGTCAAGAATGGGCAAAATCTCACTCAGTTCAATTATCTCTCCAAAAGCTGAAGAACGAAAAATTACCTTAAAATCAATGACTGTCCTGATTTGTAAAGACACTTCACATGTCAACAATGTTCCTTGGGGAAGCTTTCTTAGGTACAAATAGTTATTGCTGGAAATAAAATTCTAAAGACTGCAAACACAATGTACTAAGGCTGCCAAGACCATTATTCTAAGTTTCACAAAATGCTAGATGATTCATCAATGTCTATCTACAGTTCTGTGCTAATAGGGAAAAAAGTATATACTACCTGTTGTAGAACAGTAAAGGTATACAACCAATAAATGTTAAAATGTTGCATGGAAAGAATATGTTTCTACTTATTTTTGGATGAATCAAGCCTTTGCCGATTGACGCTCAAAAAGCAACACTTTGGGGTCAACACTTCGGGAGACCATTCTCCAGCAACCCCTATCCTAACCCTTGTGGGATAGAATTTGGATGAATGCATCAAAGTAGTCAAAATGTACAACCCATAAAGAAACTATTTACAACATTATTAATTTTTATTATAAAACACCATTCTTTTAATCCTACCCCCAAGGAATGCTAGTGATGCAGATGTGAGGGTGGTACATTTTATTTTGGAACTGTCAAATTGCATGATAATTGGCACCGGCGTGAACGATTGCTTAAAGATATTTATGGGAAACAGTACATTGAATGCTTAAAGCGGAGTTCCACCCAGAAATTTTTTTTAACATCATTCAAGTCCTTTGCCTATATAGACTTACCTTTGAAGGAAAAAAAAAATTATACTCACCCTAAGTCCCTCGTTGCTAGGTGGTTTCTGTAATCTGCCACTATTTGGTCCTAGGCTCCTTTTTACTTCCTGCTTCCCCTGGCCTCCTGGGAGATGTGACTCATCATTTCCCAGGAGTGAGTGGGCTTCCCTGTAATGTAAAATCGTGTTATTTCCATACAGGAAATGACATGATTTAAGGCGGACCGAGATCAAGGAGTGCATGATGGTTACCCACTATGCATTTCTTTCAGGAAGAGATGCCAGGAGACTACGGATGGGCTTCAGTTGCCCTCACCTAAAATGGAAAAGTCCAGCAGTGAGAGAAACAAAATTGTGAGTAAAAAATACATGGAATTACTAGGCGGTTTGAAAGTAAGGAAACAAAAGGTTACATCTATTTAGTATTAAAAGAGTGGATGCCCAAAAAAAATTCTGGGTGGAACTCCACTTTAAAGTGGTTGTATGGGCTGAAGGTTTTTTTTACCTTCATGCATTTTATGCATGAAGTTAAATAACCTTCAGTGTGTAGCCCCCTTAACATTTACCTAAGGGCAATCTTGATCCAGCAATGTGCACAAGACTCAAGGTTCTCCTGGGTCACTCATTCCTGATTGGCTCAGATGCAGGAGCCATTGTCTCACGCTGCTGTCAATCACAGCCAGTGAAGCGGGTGTGAGGTGGAGGGCTAAGCCGCGCTCTCTGTGTCTTAAAGACACAGTGAGTCAGCTCGGGAGTGAGCATACATAAGCGCCACCACAGCAAGTGGCTTGCTATGGGGGCACATGGCAAGGGGGAGAGGCTCAGAGTGCCAGCAGGGGACCCGAGAAGAGGAGTATCGGGGCTGCTCTGTGCAAAACCACTGCACTGAACAGGCAAGTATAACATGTTTGTTATTTTTTTTTTTATACAATTTTTTCCTTTACAATCAGTTTAACTACTTGATGACCGCCTACCACAGATGTACTGCAGCAGGTTGGCTCTATTGCGCCAAATGACGTACCTGTACCTGGGGGACATGTATCAATGCAAATTTAAAAAAAAAAAAACAATTGTTTTTAAAGGAGCAGTGATTTTAATGATGCTTAAAGTGAAACAATAAAAAATAAAAATTCCTTTAAATATGGTGCCTGGGAGATTCTCTTATTCTGCCTGTATAGAACCTGCTGCAGCAAAAATGAAATTTCTAAAGAAAAAAAAAAATGGGGTTGATTTAC
The DNA here is from genome assembly GCA_018402905.1 of Glandirana rugosa. Classification (NCBI taxonomy): domain Eukaryota; kingdom Metazoa; phylum Chordata; class Amphibia; order Anura; family Ranidae; genus Glandirana; species Glandirana rugosa. The sequence continues at coordinate 698,245 of BLSH010240949.1, forward strand.
TAAAGTTAGAGAGTGCAAAAACCGGTGCAGCTGTGCATGCTAGCCAATCAGCTTCTAACCTCAGCTTGTTCAATCAAGCTTTGACAAAAAAAACTTGAAGCTGATTAATTTCTGTGTGGAGCTGCACCAAAATTTGCACTTTCAAGTTTTAGTAAATCAACCCCAATGAGTCAAATCACATTTAAATTGACTCACAGTTGCAATTGCTGGCCCGGCTATTTAATTTTTTTTTTTAATGGTGTGATGCCCCTCCCCCCAAATCCAAAAGCCAAATTTAAAAAAAAATGTTGCGGGGTCCCCGTAAAATCCATACCGGACCCTTATCAGAGCACATAGCCTGGCAGGCCAGGAAAGGGGTAGGGCCGAGCGAGCCCCCCCCTCCCCCAAACCATACCAGGCCATATGCCCTCCCCATGTAGATGGAGACAACGGTCTCTTCCTGGCGACCCTGGGCCGCGGTTGTGGGGGTCTGCAGGTGGGGCTTATCAGAATCTGGAAGCCCCCTTTCACGAGGGGTATAAAAGGAGTGGCCCCAAGGGGAGGGATAGTAGGGTGGATGCTAAGACAACAACGAATATAAGGGGAGTATATAAAAAGTATCAATGGTTTATTAGAACGTAATAAAAACACATAAGTACATATAGATAGACATATGAATAAAATGCAATACACAATACGAATACCACCTGGCGGACAAACCAAGTATGGCCATCGGTGATTTACAGCGTATATGCCAACATGTTTCGATATGACAAAAGTGTTGTATCTTCTTCAGGGGAATAATGTATTGCCAAAAGAGTCAATTCTATGAGATAAAATGCACAAATATGAATATTATGCACACACAACTTGCAGTTCCAACATTGACCTACACTCCACTGATTAATTACCCATCTCTCACCAACACTGAGAGCGATATGGAGTAAAGGTTTCTCCACGTTGATTGTTTCACATATCTGGGTGAGCCTTTTGGTTAGTGCATTAATTTGTCATGAACTATGTCACCGGCATGCACTTGTATATTTACTTACCTCTGCTTATGACACATGTACCACTGTATTTTCAAATAATTTGCACTCTGTGTTGCATGTGTGTGCATAGTATTCATATTTGTGCATTTTATCTCAAAGAATTGACTCTTTTGGCAATACATTATATCCCTGAAGAAGATACAACACTTTTGTCATATCGAAACATGTTGGGATATACGCTGTAAATCACCGGTGGGCCATACTTGGTTTGTCCGCCAGGTGGTATTCGTATTGTGTATTGCATTTTATTCATACGTCTATCTATATGTACTTATGTGTTTTTATTACGTTCTAATAAACCATTGACACTTTTTATATACTCCCCATATACTCATTGTTGTCTTAGTATCCACCCTACTATCCCTCCCCTTGGGGCCACTCCTTTGCTCTTTGTTAATTCGGGATGTGGTGGTATGGTTATTTTGTTAGGGACACACCCCAGGGCTCCATGTAGTTTCCCTTTCACATGGGGGCCCCCAGATCCTGCCCCCCCCCCCCCATGGTACACATTGTAAATTCGGGTGTTCACCGAATACGCGAACAGGCGATGTTAGGGCCAAACTTCTGCACAGCCTGAACCATTCATCTAACTCTAATGGCCAGATAGTACTGTAAATAATAGATTTTTAGAAACCAGCTGCAAGAGATTGATAGCTTTATTGTGGTAGGGAGTGGATCACAACTACAATAAGTACAACTTACCATTGTTGTCACCATTTCACCACTGCCCACTTAAAATTGGAAAATATCATTTTTATTGACTTTGGTCTTAACCTCCCCTAGTTATTCTTTAAACTAAAAAAAAATGGCCTGAGTTTCACTTTAAATCTGAAAAGGGGAAAAGTAACTTTTTTCTGGTCTTTTTTCAATGCCATTATATTTTACTTCTGCCGAACTACATTACGTTTGGACATTTTTGGGATGCACCTGGGATAGTATATTTCAGCATAATATGGTTGGTAACCAATAAAATTCCTCCCGTCATGCAGAATAATTTCAGGGACTATAAATCATGATAGTTATTATTGCTTGCAAACAATTTATTTCAGAATTATGAGTATGCGATTGTTTAGATTGCTAAAATAATTATTAGTGTTGGCTGGGGAAGAGATGGTGTGCGCTCACTCATCTATGAAATAAACACAGACTCCAGTTGTTGGAGGAAGACAAAATAAAAACATTTTTTTTGGCAGCGATGAGCAGTCCCTCTGACCGACTCCACACTTCATGTGATTGTCCAAAGTCTTCCAGAGGTATAGCTGAGCTGGCTATGAGATCACTGATGTCATGTGACCATAGTGGTACAGTTGCTACTCACTGATGAAGAACAAATCAGTTGTCTAGATTGGATGTTTACCATAAATTGCTTTTTTGCACCTTCAGGTAAGCTGCACCTGTTTGTGAGCTGATAGAGGAGTTCTGTGGACCTCTTTACTTATGTCTACTAATATGTACCACAACCAGGGGAGGGCTGGGCCAGGGGGCAGGGTGGCAATTGCCCCCCAGGCCACCCCAACTTACATTTGAAATGGCTGGAGGCCAGGAGGAAGTAGGGGCCAGGGGCGCGGCCGCCAACTAACTGCAAGCATAGGGGGCCACCCAGGGCTGACCTTACCTTTTTCTTTTGCGCTATTAGTTAAGCTGCACCTGTTTGTCAACTGAGTGGTATGAACTTGGATGATTCTCCTCTTACAACTAATATCATCTACCACTACTATCTTTATATTTTGTCCCAAGAACCTTCTGCACTGTCAGAGGCTGGATCTGAACTCCGTTGTGTCTGGCAAAGTCTCTTCTTGCTCAGCCACCTGCAATGCTCAACAGTTCCCTGGGCAATTCCTTGAATGATCCTGCCTTGAACCTTGTTCGTCTTGAAACTTTTGCTCCTTTCATGAACTTCCTATTAAAGCCACGCCTTTGCACTCCCTGTTTGCCAAATTATTGTGCTCTCCCCAGCCAATATCTTGCTCTTGTCAGTCCTGCTGCTGTCCATATCTTCGCTACCCCTTACCGACCCTTGGCTTGTTCCTTGACTACGCTTCTGCTTGATCCCAACTTGCAACCACTAATTACTGACCTTTGGCTTTTTTACTTACTATGCTTCTGCTTGATATCTACTTGCTATATCTGCTACTGGATCCCGGCCTGCACACCTCCTGGTGGGGCAATCCTGAGCACTGTGACCTGATACTAAACTGCAGCAAAACCCATCTCCACCACGAGGAGCTCTGGAGAACACCAGTTAGTACTTATACTCAGACCCTCAGGTAAATCTGTGCCTTCCACCTGAGTGACCTGCTTCTGCACTTTTTTAGCTGGTTGCTCATATTGTGTGATCTGAGCCACGATTAGAACCACCTAGATTCATTGGTGGCAATCAAAACAGCAGCTTAAAACTGGAAGAAAGTTTACTACCACAGGTGCCGGTTTGGCTTATTTTCTTCCAGGATATACATTCAAATAATTAAACGATTACTACTCTCACTGGAGCAATTGATTTTTAGTTTAAATAAATTCTAGTTTTTATTTTGTTTGCTTTAAAAAAAAAAAAAAGTAAAGAAAAAGACCATTTTCAGCTTCTCTGGTGAGTGCATTGACCTATCTATCATCTTATTAGCTTGGAATGAAAACATTTTCTTGGATACTGTGGGGAAAAATTAAATCCTCTGTCTTCTTCCTTTTTTTTTATTATTATTTTTTTTAATTCAGTCTATGTCTCCTTTGGGTTTAATCCTTTATTTCCTCTTGGGACAGGGGTTGATTTGAAATAACTACAATGGGGACTCTGTAACAATACATTTTATCTGATGCAGGAAGTGATGTGAAATCTCCCCAATAGACAGGTGAATTCAATTGGTCCCAGGCTGGTTGGTAAGTTGAGCTTGGAATTATTTTGTTTTGTTTCATAGACAGAAGTATTTCTTTTTCCCATGTCTATTCTAAACTTAAAAAGTTTTTTTTTTACTGAAGTTGAGCTTTGAAGCCCTTTCAAGGCAACATGGTTTCTAAAACTCACTTACCCCCAACATGTTTTACTCACTCATCCATTTTCACTCCCTCAACAGCTCCCTGCTCTGCCTTGCTTATAGCTTTTGCACCATTGCTCTAACACAGGGGTCTCAAAACGAAGGCATGCAGGACGGATGTGGCCCTTTGTTTGCTTTTATCCTGCCCTTGGGGAACATTCCTTCCACTGATATGATGTGCTATTCCTTCCACTGACACTAAAGATGGTGCACTATTCCTCCCACTGATACCAATGATGGGACACTATTCTCCCACTGATACCAACAATGGGGTACTATTCCTCCCACTGATAACAGAGATAGGGAACTCATTCTGCCACTGGCACCAATGATGCAATTTTTTTACTCCCACTGAGCACCAAGCGTATGGCATTGTTTACTCCCACTGATGCTGGAGCATTTTCTACTTCTACTGGTCACAGTCCGGCCACCCTAAAATTTGAAGGACAGTAAACCGGCCCTTTGTTTCAGAAGTTTGGAGACCCTGCTCTAACAGAACGGGCTTTCTAGGTATGGGGAAGTATGCAACCTACCATATGTGGCAAATCTCAAATCTGAGTGGATCAGTCACCGCCCCCCCCCCCCCCCCCCCCACTGCCACTTGAGATGAAAGTGACATCATCCACCTAGGTGTACTGCAACACCAGAGCTTTCTTGGGGTGTTCTCCTACAAGGGGGAGGTGGGGAGCAAGCATGGATCCATGAGCATAGGTAACATTGGCGTCTGGTCCTTAAGTGGCGCAGGGGCCCCACTCCCTAATTCATGCGCCCGACCCCTGATCTACATGCAGGGCGCCAGACGCATGGATTTCAATGGAGTCTTTTTTTTTTTGAAGCACATGATTAGAGCCTGAGGCACTAATTGCCTTCAAAAAAGGGTGAGCTCGGGGCGCAGAGCATTGCACACTGAGCCCTCTCAGTTGTGTGACAATAGCAAATTAATATTCACTATTGTCTTCCTGATTCTCCTGCTGGGCAAATCAGGCCCAATTAAGACTCGATTGGCCGAGAGGAGAAGCAATCGTATTGGCCACCAAAGAGGAGGAGATGCAGGATGAAGCCCAGAGGAAGAAGCGCTGCTCCTGACCTAGATGGGGTAAGTGCGGGGCTGGTGGGCTGAGAAGCGAGCGACGATTACCGCTCAATCATCAGCCCACCAGGGGTCTGACTGATTGACTGACCGAACAGGGGGGGTGGTATGTTTGCCACCCCCCCAAAAAATGGAGCACCAGCCGCCACTGATAGGTAGACCTTACTGGGTGGCAGGCAGACAATATAACCCAACAAGGACAGGTGGCAGCATCTGTTTAAACTCCAATACAGAGACTTCTGAGGTTCCCAATATCCTGGCATGTGATATGTCTGTCCTTGATCCAGCTCAGTGACCCTAATATAGAAGGTAGGACAAGGGTGACCATCATAAAGAAGGCAGTTTCAAGAACAAGTTAGCAGCAGCAGCTTCCATTTTTTTCACTGATGGGCTCCTTTTAAGTCTTCACAAGAAAATCTTTGGAATAGCTGTTAAGGAAATGTTTCCTCTGCTCTTTCCACTGATCCTTCGGCAAACAGAAACCGGGCTGATTCCTGAGCTGTGTCAGCACGGGTGGGATTTGGCGTTCTATACATTGTTAAATATAGATGTTAAACCTCTTGCATGCAGCGCACTTTAAGCTTTTCGAAAAGTCAGAGAAGGTTAATCATTGTGATAACCTGTAATGCGTCTGAAAATGCTGCACTGAAAATATATGCTAAACCAATTCTTTATGTTTCATAATTAAAAAGAATCCTGTTTGTATTGTATATCCCAGTTATTTACTGCTTTGTGTCATTAAAGTACTATAAAAACATTAATAAAATCTTAATTTTGAAGAAATTCCCAACCTGAAACACTCTGTTTCCATTCCCATTAGATTAGGAAATGATGTGTACATATATTAAAGATATATTTTTGCATACCTCTTCCGCTTATGTTTCATTATTATGGCAGACTTGCAGAAAAACTACCACTACCGAACATTAGTTAATTTTTTTTTCCGTTAGCAAATATTTTGTATTGTTACTGTAATGTTCACCTAAAAGCCCAACTTCAGTTTTATATAAAAATGAAAAATATAAGCAATCCAGCAGCTATAAAAAAAATGAAAGACAATAGACAAAATAATAGTCTGGTGCTAGTACACAAAGAATTAAGGGATGTAAACCAAAATCCAGTCCATTATTGCAGTCCTTGTATAATAATGTCCATATGGCTTTTTATTTAAAAAGCCAAACAAGTCCACTGGTTCAGGGCTGGCCTTATGAGGGGGAAATGGAAGCAACCTCCCACACATGCAATGAAAAAAAGTGAAAGACAGACGTCTCTGAATGTAAACTGTTAAAATATTTATTCCAATTGTAAAGAGTAAAACTCACATAAGGATGAAGAATACAAGAACACCATAATGGGGTTTCACCCAGAGGACCCCCGGAGGTGTTGGGGCTCAGATGTGCTCGTCAGTGGCGGCTCGTCCATAGGGGGAGCAGCAGCGCCACACTCCTAATCTATTCATCTGGCCCCTAATCTACATGCATCAAGCCGGACACATGGATTCCAATGGGGTTTTCTTTTTCAGAAGTACGAGGCTCTAATCGGCTTCAAAAAAGGGTGGGCTTGGGGTGCAGGGCACTGCACCCCAAGCCCACCCAGTTGTGTGACAATAGCAAATTAATATTCGCTATTGTCTTCCTGATTCTCCTCCCGGCCAATAAGGAAGCGGGCCCTGAGACCCTATTGGCCGAGAGGAGAAGCGATCGTATTGGCTGTCGAGGAGGAGAAGATGCAGGGGAAGCTGCTGTGAAGCTGAGGAGGAGGAGACGCAGGGTGAAGCCGACGAGGAGGAAGCGTTGCCCGCGACCTAGATGGGTAAGTGCGGGACTGGTGGTCTGATGATCGAGCAAGGGGGGGGTGCGACCTACCGACCAACAGACCAGGGGGTGGTGAGGGGTGATCTTACCACCCCCAACCCAAAAAATGGAGCACAAGCCCCCACTGGTACTGTAGCTGTAGCTGTCACTGCCACTCGTGGAGATAGTTCCAGCCGGCTGTGTGGCTTGATGAGGAAATAGCCTAAAATGAGGGGTGGGCCGCACACTGGAATACAGCACTTGCCTGTAACGTCACTAGTTTGCGACGTGTTTCGGAGCATGTGCAGTAGAGAACTTACCACAATGCATGCTCCTTTCTGGAGATGGCGGTGTATATATAAGTAGCGCATACTCACCCAGCAATAGCTTGAGAAAGGAGCGCGCATTGTGGTACCTTCTCTACTGTTCATGCTCTGAAACTCGTCGTGGACTAGTGACGTCACAGGTGAGTGCTGCATTCCAGCATGCGGTCCAGCCCTCATTTTAGGCCATCACTGGTGTGTTGTTGAGTGTTTTGGGCAACTGTAGGTCAAGTCATTGGTAGAATGGTTAGGTGCATCCATAACATCACGCAGCTCCTTTGGGGGTGATTGTTACATGACTGTAAATACACTTTTGGTAGCAATGCTCTGTATATTACCTGGTCAGTACTTGATATTAAAATTCTCTTTCGACTGAATGGGTCCAAATTTGGCCAAACTCCAAAAGCCTTCCACAAAGACTGAATCTTTTTCTAGCCATGAAGGGGAAGGAGGGGGGATTGGCATACCCATGGTTTTGTCTATACACACCCACTTTATTAGGTAAAGCTTGCTAGTACCAGGTTTGACCCCCTGTTGCCTTCAGAACTGCCTTAATTCTTCGTGGCATAGATTCAACAAGGTTTTTAAAACATTCCTCAGAGATTTTGGTCCATATTGACATGATAACCACTCAGTTGCTGCAGATTTGTCAGCTGCACATCCATGATGTGAATCTCCTGTTGCACCACATCCCAAAGATGCTCTATTGTAGTGGTTCTCAATCCTGTCCTCAAGTACCCCCAACAGACCATGTTTTGGGAATTTCTCTTAGATGAATTAGCTATCCAAAATACCAAGCCATTGACTCTGATTTAAAGCACCTGTGCAAGATAAAGGAAAACCTGCAAATATGGCCTGTTGGGGGTACTTGAGGACAGTGTTGAGAACCACTGCTCTATTGGATGAGATCTGTTGAGTGTGGAGGCCATTGGATGAGATGTGGTGAGTGTGGAGGCCATTGGAGTCCAGTCAGAGGCGTAACTAGAACCTTCAGGGCCATGGTGCAAGAAATTATGAAGGGCCCCCTGACCCTTGGCGAGAGCCCTTCCTTTTTCCCACTGATCCTGATGCCCTTTACTCCCATTTATTACGGTCCTGCAGCGGCACCCTTTCAAAAGTTCTGCAGCGGGCCCCCTTTCTGCCATCTTCGGGCCTCTGCATGGTGGTGAAATGCCACAGCCCGGTCCCAATTGCAACCTTTGCAATCCTGATAATTCCCTCACTGGTGTCAGTAGTTATACATTTTTATTTAAATTTTATTATTTTTTACCATTTCCTTTGATTTCTTTTACAATTTTATTTTTATAATTTTTTACAATTTATTTTAGGAGCTCTGTTGGGGGGCTTTGATGAGATATCAGGGGTCTAAACAAACCTCAGCCCTCAATGTTCATTGGTGTAGCCTCAGCTGCACAGAATGAATGGGCAGGAATAGCTGAGTACCGAACCTCCCATTCATTCAGAAATGGAAGTATATGAAAAAATAGTTTACTATGCTTCAGATATGAATGAACCAATTGGTACCAATCAGTGACTCTGTCCATTCAGAAAAGGAAGGATCTGGTAAATGACAAATTTACCAACCCATTCCCATCTCTCCATCATGACACATCTTCGACAGAAGCTGGCAGGAGAGAGGAGGGGGGAAGACAGGAGCTCTGTGGGGGGGACCAGGGACCCTGGGAACAGCAGAAGACAAGTAAACTGAATAGGAGGGGCGGCAGGGGGCAGCATATAGAGGAACCAATCTGCTCCATCAGGAGGAAAAGGGAGGAGAATGGTTCCTCTGAATGCCGCCCCCCGCTATCTCTCCTATCCAGGTGTACAAGGGAGGCACAAGGGCCCCCTGGAGCATGGGGCCCGGTTGCAACTGCAACCCCTGCAACCCCTATCGTTACGCCCCTGAGTCCAGTGGCGAGATGATTGGAGCTTTGTGACATGGTGCATTATCCTGCTGCAAGGAGCCATCAGAAGATGGGGACACTGTAATCATAAAGGGATGGACATGGTCAGCAACAATACTCAGGTAGGCCATGGCGTTTAAATGATGCTCAGGGGCCCAAAGTTTGCCAAGAAAATATACCTCGCACCATTACACCACCACCACCAGCCTGAACCGGTGATACATTCAGGATGCATCCATGCTTCCATGTTGTTTATGCCAATTTCTGACCCCACCATCTGAATGTCACAGCTGAAATCGAGACTCATCAGACCAGGCAACGTTTTCCCAATCTTCTGTTGTCCAATTTTGGTGATTCTGTGCCAATTGTAGCCTCAGTTTCCTGTTCTTAGCTGACAGGAGTGGCACCCGGTGTGGTCTTCTGCTGCTATAGCGCTTCTGCTTCAAGGTTCCATGTGTTGTGCATTCAGAGATGGTATTCTGCATACCTTGGGTGTAACGGGTGGTTATTTGAGTTACCATTGCCTTTCTATCATTTCTGCCAGTTCTCCTCTGACATTTACAAGGCAATTTCGTGCACACAATGTCTGTAAACCCGAGAGGTGGTTGTGTGAAAATCCCAGTAGATCAGCAGTTTTTGAAATACTCAGACCAGCCCGCCTGGCACCAACAATCATGCCACGTTCAAAGTCACTTAAATCCCCTTTCTTCCCCATTCTGATACTCACTTTAAAGTTATGTTCACCCCGTCTGGATGCCTAAATGCATTGAGTTGCTGCCATGTGATTGGCTGATTAGCAATTTGTGTTTCCAATCAATTGAACAGGTGTACCTAATAAAGTGCCCGGTGAGTGTAGTGTACAGTACAAAAGTAAAAATATAAAATGGCAAGCGAGCAGAAATGTGAAAGTCATGTAGAATATAACTTTTAGATCCATAGCAACTCAAAATGTGCCCCTGCTGAACACACGCAAAGGTTTTCCTTTAAGGTACATTAGATTTCTTCCGGAATTTATGTTTGAGAGAAGAGTAATAAAGTCTTACCAAGGAGAATACCACGGGTTCTGGTAATCCTTCAAATAACAGATTTGTACAGACGGAATTCAAGCAAACATTACCTTGACGCAACGCTGCTAAGTGATGCTCTACTGCAGAATTCCGTTGTACTCCCACAAGCTTCCAGATAGAGTCTGATGAGATTCCAGATGCTATCTTAACTTTATTCTGATTGTGTTTTTTTTTTTTCCTTATTTGTTTTAAAAATGCCATTTCATTATTACTGACCAATGTATGCAGTTCTCACAAATGCCAACATCTCTGGTTATCTAGCATTATCAGAAAGATTAAAAGACATTAGCTCAATGCTGGTAAGAGACATGTCTCTAGGAGATAAGTCAACCCACATTGTCTTCCTATCTCCTAGTCCTTTTCTCTTCTATACAGAGACTGTATAAGGAAAATAAAAAGACCGAACACAGAGAACAGACCGGTGGCTCTTTGGAAACATGTATTTTATTGACAGTGGCGGACAAACATTGCTACACAAGGCAGATAAGGCATTTATCAGCGATGTAGGGTACCATCACTCTGCCCTTCCAAAGTCCTCTACTAGTTCACCAAAGCACAGAATAGCCAGAGGCGGCATAAGCTTTACTCTCTCAAGTCGAAAAAAAGCCAGAGAATCGCGATGAAAGCTGTTCTGGAGTGGACTGGGTTTTATTTCAGATGTTTAAAAAAAAAAACTTTTGATTTTACTTGGCAACTTTTACAATTTTTTCTCACATAAATTTTGCATTTAACCTCATAAGGACCAGACATTGCTCAGTGCCAATGTCCAGAGCAATTTGGCTCTACATTTTTATTGCTCAATTCAAGTAATTTTTTTCTGTTACTGATAGAGATTTCTTTTGTTTTTACTGCTGCACACCAGTCAAAATTCTAAATTAAAGTGGAACTCCAGTGCTGTCAACACAGCAGAAGCACACGGAGATTCCTCCTCATTCTCTGTTGTGTCAATGAGACAAACATTTAGGAGAAAAGGAGATACAGACAGCAGTAATAGCAATGTTATATTAGAGTAAAGCCTCGTACACACGGGACGACGATCGTACGTACGATTGTCTCAAATCGTATGTTGGTTGTTGTATCTAGCATACTGACTGCATTACACGATCGTATGACCAAAGAAAGAATGTTCAGGTGCATGTAATTAGCATCCGGCCGTTCCTGACTTCTGAGCATGCGTGTTTTGCACAGTACAACTTGTTAGACCAACTTCTCTGTACACACGATACAACGGTCGTATGACCACTTGTTGGTACGACCAAGTTTTCTAGTTTGCTCATACAACTCCCTTTGTACGACCATCGTATATCGGCTGTTCTAATCGCGCGTACGAACGATCGGTTTCGCATACAACGGTCGTTCGTACGACCTGTTGTATACGATCGTCGTCCCGTGTGTACAAGGCTTAAGACATTTTTAGAACCTCGGTTGGTAGGGCCAGATTTAGACCTTAGGGAGCCCGAGGCACATCAGGTTCGAGGGGCCCCTTATACATTAAGTTGGTTTACATTGTGAAAGACAGTCACACATTTTAATAATGCATCATTTACATGCACACGCCGTCATAGGCTACCTTCCATTTGTGGTTTGCTTGAGCTGCCAAAATTAGTTTTTTGAAAATGATACAATATACCAGTGCAGAGTAGAACCTTTTCCAGATGATGGCAAAATATTACTTCCCAAGATACATTAAAGCAGTTGTCTACCCCCAAAAGGCATTTTTACCTGCACGTAAGCCTTTAATAAGGCTTACCTGTAGGTAAAATGAATATCTTCAAAACCTGTACGGTTTAGGAGATATTCCACTTGCATGCAGCTGCTGACGTCCCGGCGCATGCACAGTAATGTCCCGGCGAAGGCCCAACGCATGCCGGAAAGATAGGCCCTGGGGAGTGACGTCTCGTGGCTCCGGCCACTCTCAGCGCCGGAGCCGCGAACCCGGAAGAGTCACCACAGGGAAGATGGAAGCTCCCTCTGCGGGGAGCGTGCAGCCCTGCGGGAGCTTCTTTCTGATGTAAGTATTTCATTTTTCGCTAGACAACCACTTTAAATAAAAGAAAGTATTGTTTTATTATTATAAAGTATTTTATATTATTTTACTAGTATTTATTTTTTACTATCTTATACCTTTTTTATATTGTTTTTTAAATTATTGGGGGCCCCTTCTCTCATTTGGCCTTTTTGCCACCTTATAAATCCAGCAGTGTATATTGGGTCTTTGTTGCTAAGGAGTTTTAAAAGCCAAAAAGCCCCACAACAAAAACTGGGAGTGAAAAATACATTTACTTCCACCAAAATCTATTGATCAAGACTACAAAATACAAGAGATAGAAATATACATATGCAGTGTATTATACAGTATACATATATATATATATTTAGTGGTTAAAATAAGTATTGAACACGTCACCATTTTTCTAGGTAAATATATTTCTAAAGTTGCTATTGACATGACATTTTCACCACAAGTCGGTAACAAACCATGTAATCCATACATAAAAAGACACCAAAACAAATAAGTCCAGGAATGAAGTTCTGTGTAATAAAATGGATAGACACAGGGTAAAAGTATTGAACACGCTAACTGAAATGTATTTAACACTTCGTACAAAATCCTTTGTTGGTAATGGTGGCTTCAAGATGCCTCCTGTATGGAGAAACTAGTCACATGCATTACTCAGGTGTGATTTTGGCCCATTCTTCCACACAAACAGTCTTCATAGAAACATAGAAACATAGAAAAGTGGCGGCAGAAAAAGACTGAGTAGCCCATCGAGTCTGCCCCTTTTTATTTTTTATTTTTTGTTGTTTTTTTGGGTTTTTTTTCACATTAACCTTGTTGTCTGACTATAGATTTATGTTTATCCCAAGCATGTTTGAAGCCATTTACTGTTGACTGTCTCACAACCTCTGTTGGTAGTTTATTCCAATCATCAACCACCCTTTCAGTAAAATAATACTTTCTAAGATTGGTTTTGAACTTCCCTCCAGTTAGTTTGAGGTCCCTGTGTTCTTGATTTTGGTTTCATATTGAAAAGACTGCCCTCCTGAACCTTATTCACCCCCTTGATGTATTTAAAGGTTTCAATCATGTCTCCCCCCTCCCTTCTTTCCTCCAGATTGTACATATTAAGTTCCTGAAGTCGCTCTTGATATGTTTTATCCCCCAGACCTTTCACCATTTTTGTTACCCGTCTCTTAACTCGTTCTATCTTATCAATATCTTTTTGTAAGTGAGGTCTCCAGAACTGGACACAGTATTCTAAGTGAGGTCTCACTAAAGATCTATATAGAGGAATCAGAACCTCCTTGGTCCTGCTGGTGATCCCTCTACTGATACATCCCAGAATTCTATTTGCTTTTCCCACTGCCTGGTCACTCTGTTTTCTCATTTTTCAATCATCTGAAATAAGCACCCCAAATCTTTTTCTTCTGTAGTGCTGGCTAACACTGTACCCCCCAAAGGTGTACTCTCTAAGGGGATTATTTTTCCCTAGATGCATTATTTTACATTTAGAAATATTGAACTGCAGTCTCCACTGCTTTGACCAATCTTCCAGCAATGCCAACTCATGTTCCATGTTACAGACACCTCCAGGGATATCAACCCTATTACACACCTTTGTATCATCAGCAAAGAGACATACATTGCCCAACAAACCTTTAGTTATATCATTTACATATAGGTTAAATAGAGCAGGACCCAATACAGAGCCTTGTGGTACCCCACTAGTGACTGCTCTCTGCTCTGAGTGAACCCCATTTACAACAACACTCTGTGATCTATCCTTTAACCAACTGCATATCCACTGGACCACCCAAGGGTTAAGTCCCAGCTTGAAGATTCCGTGGGCCTCTTCTATGAACTCTGATCTTTAGTTCCTTCCATAGATTAGGTGATTGGCTAAGCCATTCAAAGCCACTTTACTTTCTTTCTTTAAAATAAATTGAGAGTTTTCATGGCTTTGTGTTTGGGATCATTGTATTGCTAAAATGTCCACCCTCGTTTCATCTTCATCCTCCTGGTAGATGGCAGCAGATTGCTATCAAGAATGTATTGGTCCATTTTTCTATTCATCCTTCCTTCAATGATATGAAGTTTGCCAGGACCGTATGCTGACAAACAGCCCCACACCATGATGTTCCCACCTCCAAACCTCACTGTTGGTATGGGGGTGTTTTTGGGGTGATGTGCAGTGCCGTTTGACCTCCAAACATGGTGTGTATTATGGCACCCAAGAGTTTAATTTTGGTCTCATCTGACCAGACTATATTCTCCCAGTATTTCACAGGCTTGTTTAAATGTTGTGCAGCAAACTGTAAATGAGATTCAACTTGTATGGATTGCATGAACTGTTACCGATATGTGTTCAATACTAATTTTACCCACTTTATATATATTATGTTTGTGTAATCCTGCTGAAGATGGACCCTTAGACAGTTGGAAATGTGTTGGCTGTCTCTTACCATTTTTATAAGGGAATACACAAATCACAGTGCTTAATGTGGGGTGCTCTTTTTCTTCCAAAGCTCCTTGGTTTTACCCTGAGGCACCCCCTAGAGCACAGGTGTCAAACTGGCGGCCCTCCAGCTGTTGTGGAACTACAAATCCCATGGGGCTTTGCAAGGCTGACAGTTACAAGTATGACTCCCACAGGCAGAGGCATGATGGGACTTGTAGTTCTGCAACAGCTGGAGGGCCGCCAGTTTGACACCCCTGCCCTAGAGGATCTATTATAGTGCTGCCTAAGCTGAGTTATTATACCTTTCCTAATAGACTCTACTCCACACCACAAGTTCATATGTCATGTTCTGGTATTGGGAAAAATCTCCTTTATGTATACCCAACAGTAGAAACTTACAAACATTCTAACCCACTTCTCCATTCTATGAAAAGCCATTTTACTGGAACTCTATTTTAATTTTCTTCCTGATCTTGCACCCCCCTGCTGTTTTCTAGTAACTGTATCTTCTGCAAGTAATTGAATCCAAGCAACATTGTTACCCATTCTCTGGCATTTCTAGCTAGGAGCATTTTCTAGTAGTTTTTATGGAGGAAACAAAACATGGAAATACATGGGCCAATAATATGGAGTTGCACCCCACCCCCTTTTTGCAGTTAAGCCTCAGAATCCCCTGGTGATGCTTTCCACAAGATATTGGTATCTGTGGAAATTTGTGTCTATGCAGCAAAAAAAAGAAAAAATGGTCAGGCACTGATGTTGGACGAGAAGTACTGTATAATTCCAATGTATCCCAAAGGTGTTCAGTAGGGTTGAGGTAGAGGTCACTCAACCTCCTCCACACCAAACTCATCAAGCCATGTCTTTATGAAGCTGGTTTTGTCCACAGTGGCACAGTTGTGGTGGGACATAAAGGGGCCTTCCCCAAATTATTGCCACAAAGGTTGAAAGAGCACAATTGTCCAGCATTTGTATGATGTTGCATTAACCGTAACTGGAAGCACTTGAGCTTGGTCATTTGAAGGAGTATATAACTGCATTTGGTCACATAGTAATGATGTAATGATCAGATGTCAACAACCTTTTGGCTGCATAGTGCACCTACCTCCTTTCCAGTTTGCCTGCTGGAACCCTAAAGGCCCGTACACACAGTACAATTTTCGGCTCGTGTGTGCAGAAGTTGGCCCAACAAAAGTTGGAAGTGCAAACACGCATGCTCAGAATCCAGGAAGTGTTCAGTCGTGTAAACCTGCGTCTGTAATTCACAATTCACATTCACCTGAACTTCCTCTTTATACGCTCCTTATACGTCACTAAGTTCGGACGATAACTTGACTCACGTAGGCAAGATCACAGACAGATACTTTTGGGGAAAGTTGGATGTGCGGTGTGTGCAAGGCTTTAGTAGCTTGCCTTGTGTAAGCTACGTGTCAGACTGTGTTAGAGCTTACACAGATACTTGATACCATCCACATGTTGCCAAGCTGGATGATGGCAATTGGCCACTCAGGCACTGCATATTGGTGTAAAGGAGAGAAGGACACATGCTTACCCATACTCTGAAATACCAGGTATCCCCAATGGCTTCAGCTGATGAATTGGGAAGCAAGGGGAGAGGGGGGCTAGGTATTAGTATCAGAGGAGGTTGCCTTTAAAGAAAACCTGTTAGGCAAGCCATAGATTACACAGTTTTCTTTCCTTCCACCATGGGTGGAAGGAAAGAAAATTGCTTGATTCCCCCATCATCAAGCCAGCAGAACACAATGATCATCGCTATCAGCAACAGCCACTGGCAGCCCGACAGGCTGGTTGTACTGAAGTCAATTGATGGATCAACTACAGAGAAACCATCCTTCTCGTAGATAGATTGAATCTGGGCAGGTTCCTGCTGAACTGTCCAAAATTTGGTCTTTCTATGTCTGGCTTTACCTTTCCCTTCAGTAACAGGTTTACTTCAAACAAAGTTGCCATGTTATCTGTATTGGATTAGCAGTCCCCTGATTGATTTCTCATCTTGAGTTGCTCCTTTATGCAATTTCATATGGTTAAAGTTGCTACCTAGTAAGTATACTGTGATAGAATTTGAGACAGAGCAAATTGACTTGATCCTTTATGGATCCCAGATTCTGAAGACAATTTACATCTCCTTAGAAGAAGATTGAGTATAAATCCTTAAATGCCACTGCTGGAACACAATTGTAAATTGCACATGGGATGAGTACATGTGGTTAGATGGCAGCTTTGCTAACACAGAACATAGAGTAGCCCATAAGCAATGTATATGGTTCAACGTCAGTCAAGATACTTGATTTTTATTTCAGCTATTTTAGGCCCCATTTCAGAGCTGTAAAAATTGCTAAAATTCATACCGCACTTTAATGCCTACTAAAAATAATGTGACATTTAAAGGGAAGGAGTGAAATGTTACATGCCAGCTCAATCATATTTAAAGCTGAGGACACAAACAGCACCAAGCTGCTTGAAATCCTCAACTATTTACATCTTGTTTTTACATCTTCACGGTAATGAGATTCTGCTTTGTGATGAAGGGGATGTGTTATCTGGTGAGAGGAAGAAGCAATGTGTCTTTGCCTGGGCAAGCTGTATGCCAAGTCCCACAGGTCCCAGCAATTTGTAGCCAAGTGAGTTGCTTTATGGAGAAGCAGCAGCAAAATGCAAGGTCAAATCTGTATTAGCATTTGGCATAATGGCGCTATCTGTATTGTCTTGTAAAGGTTTCTGAGTGCTGTGATTTAAATATTGTTGAGATCAAGAAAAAATCCTCTAAGCTGTCAGGTTCCTTGATGGTGAGCCTCACATGATGATTGTCTCCAATGAAAAAAAGGCATCCAAGAGCTTGCTGGGACTTTGATATAAATCAGGGGTATGGAATTGAAATTCATAGAGGTCTGGTTAGTAAATATTTCTTCCAGTAGGGGTCTGTATCTTATATTTGTGCTATTACTCAGCCCCACTTCACATAACAGCCCCCCTTCACGTCACTGTCCTCCCATTTACATCACAGCACAAGCTTTTACATCACAGCCCCCTTTACAATATAGTAGTCCCCTCTTTACAATGCTTCCCCTTTGCATCACAGCCTCCCTCTAAAATATAGGGACCCCACCTTTGTATCACAGTTCCCCCAGTTGCATAAGTCCCCCCCCCCCCCCCGTAGATCACAGTCTCCACTTTGCTTCAGTCTCCTCCCTTTAGACCACAGTCCCCCATCTTTACATCACAGCCCCCCCTTTACAACACATTCCCCCCCTTTGTATCACAGTCCTCCACTGTAACATCACAGTCCCCCATCTTTACATCACAGTCCCACCCCCTTTACATCGTAGTTCTCCATCTTTACTTAGCAGGTGACCCTTTACATTACTTCCCCGTTAACATAAAAGTCCTCAACTTTTACAGTACAGCCCCCCCCTTTACATTATAGCACCCATTTAAATCACAAGCCCCCTTTACTTTGCTGCCCCCCTTCACAGCCCCCTTTCAC
>BLSH010240949.1:729289-742287 GCA_018402905.1 Glandirana rugosa
TGTTCCTACGCGTCCTAACGTCTAATCAATCTCGGTCGTCGCCCTGTTCGGTCCTCTTACCAGCTCCTTCGTGACCATTCTCCTGGCTTGTCCCGCTGCTGGCTCTAACTAATCTGCAATCCTGCGCATCCTTGTCCTGGTGCACCCTTCCAGCTGCTTCCTCTGATCTAACCATGTATGACCCCGGCTTGCCTTCTGACCTTCTGCCTTCTGCCTTCCTGACACCGTCCATCCTTTGCCTCTCCTCTCCACTCCCCATCCATCCTTTGCCTCTCCTCTCCTCTCCCCATCCATCCTTTCACTCTCATCAAGGGAGGGCTGGCAGCCTTAGGCCTGGGGGGCAAATCCAGTCAAGTGGCCCATTGAACCACCATATCAGCTCACCATCCATGCCCACCTCGTTTTTAGAATGGATATTGATGTTATGAAGTAAGACAAATATGATACAATGTGGTAACATAATTTTATGTTAATAGTAACAAAGGAGGTTTAACAAAATCATCAATGTAGCTCATCAGTGCCCATCGATGCAGCCTCACCAGTGCCCATCAGTGCAGCCTCATCAATGCCCATCAATGCAGCCTCACCAGTGCCCATCAATGCAGCCTCGTCAGTGCCCATCAATGCAGCCTCACCAGTGCCCATCAGTGCAGCCTCATCAGTGCCCATCAACACAGCCTCACCAGTGCCCATCTGTGCAGCCTGATCAGTGTAAGTTAGGGTGGCCTGGGGGGCAATTGCCACCGTGCCCCCCAGCCGAGCCTTCCCTGCCTCTCATCTCGTCTCCTCTGCTTGTCTCTCCTTTTTCTCCCCCTCCTCTCCTTTTTCCCTCCTCTCCTTTTTCTCTCCTCCCCTATTTCTCACCTCTCCTACCCTCTTCTCACCTCTCCTCTCCTAACCTCTCCTTATCCCTCCTTTGGATCTCCTCTCCTTTTTCTCTCCTCTCCTCTCCTCTCCTCTCCTTATTTCTCCTTTGGCTCTCCTCTCCTCTTCTCTCCTCATCCCTCCTTTGGTTATCCTCTCCTCATCCCTCCTCTTTCTCTCCTCTCCTGCCCACTGCTCTCCTCTCCTCACCCCTCATTTTTCTCTCCTCTCCTCTCCTTTTTCTCTCCTCTTCCCATCCCACTCTTTACTCCTCTCCTCTCCTTTTCTCTCCTCTCCTTTTCTCTCCTCTCCTTTTCACTCCTCTCCTTTTCTCTCCTCTCCTCTTCTCTCCACTCCTCTCCTCCCCTTTCCTTTCCCTTTCTCTTTCCGTCCCTCCTTTTTCTCTCCTCTCCTCTTCCAGCCCCACTTTGTCTACCATTTCCCTCACTGTGTTCCAGGGGGGCCAGGGAGCGGGTATAGCAGACTTGATGTCCGCCGGTTATCCACAATCACCCCCCCGGAGCGACAGAACGGAGGTCTGTGTATGTAAACTGTATATGGGAGCCGTGATCACTCCCCTCCCCCAGCCAGCCCAGCCCCCATACAGTTAGAACACACTGAGGGAACACATTTAACCCTTAGAGCGCCCCTGCAGGTTAACCCCTTCACTGCCAATGGCATTTACACAGTAATCAATGCATATAGCACTGATCGCTGTATAAATGCCAATGGTCCCAAAAAAGTGTCAAAATGGTCCGACATGTCCGCTGCAATATCGCAGTCCCGATAAAAATCGAAGATCGAAAATAAATAAATAAATAAATAAAAACCCCATAAATGAATTATCATCATTCGTAAACGCTGCAAATTTTGCGCAAACCAATCAATAGACTCTGATTGCACATTTTTTTATCAAAAATATGAGGAAGAATATAAATCGGCCAAAAACAATGAAAAAACATTTTTTTTATTTATTTTTTTGGATATGTATTTTAGCAAAAAGTAAGAAAGCTCTATTTGTGGGAAAAAAAGGACGCAAATTTTGCTTGGGTACAACGTCGCACGACCGCGCAATTGTCAGTTAAAATGATGCAATGCCGATTTGCAAAAAGTGCTCTGGTCCTAAACTGGGAAATCCTTCCGGGGCTGAAGTGGTTAAACTGAACAATAGAGAATGGGAATAACAATAGAATTGTTGCCCATACATATCCAACAGTCAAAATTCTTATTTATTGCCTTCATGCAATTCATTTTGAAACCTGATTGGTCACAGTCACAAACAACACAACTTATGTTCTCATCTTTTTGTCATTTGTTTATGGAAACAACCCCTTTCAATCATTTCGTTCCTAACTCTATTTTTTTTTTTTTTTTGCCTGTCTTTCACTCTTTTATTTATCTGGTACAAAATATTTCTTATAGGGAGGAGTAAAATAAGTAAAAAGGAAAATGGAGGGGAAATGAATGGATTGAATTCAAATTAATTCAAAGTAACATGTCTTATTATTTTATCCTTGCCAGGTTTTCATTGATGTTTACTTAAAGTACTGCTGCTTTAAAATTATGAATAATCCCCGGAGTATTTTGTTGCCCTAGATCAGGGATATGCAATTAGCGGACCTCCAGCTGTTGCAGAACTACAAGTCCCATGAGGCATAGCAAGACTCTGACAGCCACAAGCATGACACCCAGAGGCAGAGGCATGATGGGTCTTGTAGTTTTGCAACATCTGGAGGTCCGCTAATTGCATATCCCTGCCCTAGATGGAGGCTCATGTACACAATAAAACGATTAAGACATCAGCACACTGTTGCAAGCATACTGTATATGATCATTCATTAGTGCAATGTCACATCAGTCTGTAGTCAGGTGCAATCTTATTCTCCACTGCAGGTGGTGCTCAACTGCAGTAGCATAGCAGGGGAAGAGGAAGTCAAGATGGTTCCTCTATGGTTTCCAGGATCACTGGGAAAGCTATCCGATTGGATGTGGCCACTCCATGTGACTCTAGCAGCCATCTTGTGTCAGGCAGAGCCTATATTAGGCCCTGGCTCTCAGGTTTGGTGCACTTGTATGTGTGGGTAGTGTAGGGACAGGTCACTCATCTGTCAGGAGCAGCATAAACGGCAGGGAAAGGTTGCAGATGAGAAGGGAAAGCTTTGGGCTAGCAATCTCATTGGATATCTTCCCATTAGGGTATGGCCAGGCCGCATTCTGTCCCTGCAGACAGATGCTGCCAGTTCGGTTGATACCTGCTCCGTTACACGCTATTGGCATTTGTGAGTGTTCTGAGATGCGTCTTTTCCCCCTGGGTTTGTTATGAACTGTTTTTGCCTTTACTACAATACAGGTTCTACCAATTGCATGTGGACTGTGAGTGAATTATTACTGCCTCACCACGCTGCACCCACCTACAAGTCAAATAAGAACGCAGGGTCCCTTCCTCAAGGTGACAAAGTGACAACTCACAATGCAATGAAACATGTACAGTATCTCACAAAAGTGAGTACACTCCTCACATTTTTGTAAATATATTATTCTAATTCTTATTCTATCTTTTCCTGTGACAACACTGAAGAAATGACACTTTGCTACAATGTAAAGTAGTGAGTGTACAGCTTGTATAGCAGTGTAAATTTGCTCTTCCCTCATAATAACTCAACACATAGCCATTAATGTCTAAACCGCTGGCAACAAAAGTGAATACACCCCTAAATGAAAATGTCCAAATTGGGCCCAAAGTGCCAATATTTTGAATGACCACCATTATGTTCCAGCACTTCCTTAACCCTCTTGGGCATGGAGTTCACCAGAGCTTCACAGGTTGCCACTGGAATCCTCTTCCCCTCCTCCATGATGACATCACGGAACTGGTGGACCTTGCACTCGTCCACCTTCCTTTTGAGGATGCCCCACAGATGCTCAATAGGGTTTAGGTCTGGAGACATGCTTGGCCAGTCCATCACGTTTACCCTCAACTTCTTTAGCAAGGCAGTGGTCGTCTTGGAGGTGTGTTTGGGGTCGTTATCATGTTGGAATAATGCCCAGTCTCCGAAGGGAGGGGATCATGTTCTGCTTCAGTATGTCACAGTACATGTTGGCATTTATGGTTCCCTCAATGAACTGTAGCTCTCCAGTGCCGGCAGCACTCATGCAGCCCCAGACCATGACACTCCCACCACCATGCTTAACTGTAGGCAAGACTTGCTTCTCTTTGTATTCCTCACCTGGTTGCCGCCACACACGCTTGACACCATCTGAGCCATATACGTTTATCTTTGTCTGATCAGACCACAGGACATGGTTCCAGTAACCCATGTCCTTAGTCTGCTTCTTGTCTTCAGCAAACTGTTTATGGGCTTTCTTGTGCATTATCTTTAGAAGAGGCTTCCTTCTGGGACAAGAGACATGCGGACCATATTGATGCAGTGTGTTGCGTATGGTCTAAGCACTGATAGGCTGACCCCCCACCCCTTCAACCTCTGCAGCACTGCTGGCAGCACTCATATGTCTATTTGCCGAAGACAGCCACTGGATATGATGCTGAGCATGTGCACTCAACTTCTTTGGTCAATCATGGCGAGGCGCTGTTCTAAGTGGAACCTGTCCTGTTAAACCCCTGTATGGTCTTGGCCACCGTGCTGCAACTCTGTTTCAGGGTCTTGGCAATCTTCTTATAGCGTAGGCCATCTTTATGTAGGGCAACCATTCTTTTTTCAGATCCTCAGAGAGTTCTTTGCCATAAGGTGCCATGTTGAATTTCCAGTGACCATTATGAGAGAGTGAGAGTGTTAACACCAAATATAACACACCTGCATGTATTTTCTGTTATCTGTTTTTTTGTTGGAGAAGAACCACTGCATGGGCAACAGTGTCAGTGTGCCCCAAAGCCTTTAAACCACATGTTCAGACCCACACGACTCATTGAAATGGTTTACCGTCACTGAGCTAGACACCCCCCATATGACAATATACATAAATGATGAACATGCAGAAACAAATATTCACCCCCGGTGATGTCATACTGACATAATCCTAGAAAATTCTAAACAACCAAACAAGTGTGAAGGTACCTCAAAACCTGGAAAAACCATGCAGAGGGCAAAGTAAAATGAGAATTCGGCAGTGGCATCATTGTTGACATCTCACTCTTTTACAGTGATTTGAGCGGTGCCATCCATTACAGTTACTAGGAGCGCCCGTCTATTACCAGGGTTAAACACTAGAAATACACAGAAATCAGACTCAGAAAGTTGATGTAAACCAGAACTCTATATCTATCTTTACCATTGCAATTTAATTTCAAAATTCAATTTCAGTAGTTTTAAATCTGAATCCTGAATTTTGTAAACCTACTTTATGAAGATCCCTACATATTGACTTCCTTGAACCTTTTAATTAAAATAATACCTATTGATCCTGTTATCACATTCCCTGTTATAGGGGGACAATGCTCTTTGTCTGTCTACCTACTGCTCTCCTGCATTGTCTCCCTCTCATACACTCTTCCAAATATCCATGCTCCCCGCTGCCACAACCAATTTTGGAAGAGCGTTCCACAACCTTATTGCTCTGATAGTGAAAAATCCCCTGCGCACTTTAAGGTTATACCTCTTCTGCTCCAGTCTCATTGAGTGACCCCCGTGTCCTCTTACACTTCCTGAGACTGAATAGTTTTTGCCTCTACTGGGATCCCCATTGAGTTATAAGTAAATCTCTATCATGTCCCCTCTCAAGTGCCGCTTCTCCAGCGAGAACAAAGCCAGTGCTTGCAGCTGATTGGCTACTATGTACAGCTGCTCTAGCTTTGGTAAATTCCCCCTCCCTCAATGTGTTGGAGGGGTTTTTTGGGGGGGTATTGGGGATGGGAATATAATGCTAAGGAGATGAAATGAATGCTCTACCCTCCTACTTTGCTGCAACATCAGGAAGGTTGTAACCGGTCCCTCTGGACATCCATCAGGCACCTGCCCAGGTTGATTCAGCTCTGAAAATTGTAAAAACCTTATTAATAACATTATAATAAAATGTAGAGAAATCTAACTTGCCAAGAACATTGGGTCAGACCTCCAACTAGGAAAAGGCATAGAACAGTTGTACAAATTGTAAGTAGATTGGTAATCAGCGACATTAATTGGCCGAGCCAGATTGGCAATCAGCAGCAGCATTGAATAGCCCGGTCAGACTGGGAATCACCAACAGCATTGATTAGCCTGGCCAGATTATGAATCACTGGCAGCACTGATTAGCCTGGCCAGATAGGGAATCACTGGCAGCATTAGTCCCGCCAGATTGGGAATCCCAATAGCAATGATTAGCCTAGCCAGATTGGGTATTACCAATGGCATTGATTAGCCTGGCCAGAGTGGAAATTACTGGCAGCACTGATTAGCCTGGTCAGAGTGGGAATCACTGGCAGCATTGATTTGCCTGGCCAGATTGGGAGTCGCCAACAGCATTGATTAGCCCGGCCAGATTGGGAATTACTGATAGTATTGATTAGCTCGGCCAGACTGAGAATCACCCGCAGCATTGATTAGCCCGGCCATATTGGGAATCATCAACAGCATTGATTAGCCCATCCAGATTGGGAATCACCATCAGCAATGATTAGCTCGGCCAGATTGAGAATCATCAACAGCATTGATTAGCCTGGCCAGACTTTTTCTATGACACTATAGGGCCTTTGTCTCTAATAAAAATGTATTTGTATGCTGGACAGCGGATCATTTGAAATTCATTGTTTTGCTTGGATAATTGTACCCAGTAGTGGCTGCTCTGTCATTTGTAGAAGGTGCTTTTTGACATAAAGAAGAGCTATTGAGCTTCCAGCCTTGACATTGATTAGGACGTCTTTCTCAATGGGTTCCAGATGAAAAGTAAAATATTCGTCCAATGTGAAGAAGGATTAGGGATCGAGCAACGTCTGGGCTGCATTGCATTCGTCCTCTCGGTGCAGCAGTATCAATATTACCGGCACATGTTAATCCAGGCATTAGTATTCAGCACTGCATGGTGTAGGACTGCAGAAGACCTAAATTTTCTCTGCCAGCAAAGGGGAGTATATCTCTGCCCTATTTATAAGGACCAAGAATTCACACGATTATTTTAAGATGGGGATATTTCAAATCTTCATAATGGGGAACTTAAAGCTGAACTTCAGGCAAACAGCTAAATACGCAGATGAAATACATACATAGGAGATGTTTTTCCAGCCAAAGGATTTGTAATCCTGTCTATCCAGTTATGAGAATTGCACAGCTCTGCCATACAGCCTTGTCTGGCAGGGTAGGAGACATGATTTTACTCTGCTATAGTTCAGTACAACTTAGAGGTCTCTTCCTCTCCCCCACCCTTGTAACTAGACGGTGAAAAGAGAAGCAGAAGACTGTTGAGCTCTTCCCTCTGTCATTGTGCTTTCTTCTCCTGGGCACACCCTAATCACCCCGTGCGAGGCTGATTCCCCCTGCTTCCCGTCTCTCCCTTGCAGTGCAGCCAGCTTCCCTCCTTTCCACTCAGGAGTGGGGAAAAGATGGTAAATATTTCATTAACTGGCCTTTCTATTCTGAATGAATACAGTGAGTGGTCTGTACCGATCACTTCTGTCTTCATTCTTAACTCAAGCATAGTAAACTATGTTTACTGCAGGCTGCAGTGAAAGGGACTGAGGAATATGTGTCCTCAGTTTGTTTCTCTGTCTCAAAAGTGAGACATCAGGGGTCTGTTTAGATCCTTGATATTTTACCAAAGCCCCATAATGGGGTTCCTAAAAATAATTGTAAAAAGCAAATAAAAAATAATATTGTAAAAAATTATTTAAAAAATAATAAAAAAAAAAAACTACTGACACCGTCCACTGCCCTACTGACACCAATCTTTTCTCTACTGACATCGTCCACTGCTCTGCCGATATACATGTATGTGTATTTGTACTCAGGGGCGCACACCCTAATGCAATAGGCTGGGCACACTAATGTATGATATGGACTGAACTTTGGCTGTTCAGGCACTTGGCCGAAGCGTGCCACCTTCCAGCACACTGCAGAGAAAGACCCTTGCTCTCTGTGTGGAAGCAGTGGTTTCTCTGCAGAGGCACAGCATGTCCCTGCTGAGTCAGAGGCAGAGCTTTCCAATCAGCAGAGAGCATGTGCTTTGCTGAATGGAGAGTCCTCACCATAAGTATATTGAAATTAATGGAGCCCAGAGAGTTTGCACTATAGAAAAAGAACCTTTCTGGGATGTTTTCCTTGAAAAAGCGGTGCAGTGCCCAACGGGACCAAACAACGAAGAACAGGGGAGCGGTCATTTACCAGGTATGCCATGCTCAGCGGGCTGGAGGGTTTACTTTAAGAACAACTTACTTAAAGAACAACAATAGAAGTACACTTGTCTTTTAAATAGGTGCCTTTTCAGAATGATTACACTGCTTTATAAGGCAGAAGTTGCGTTTTTAAAAATTTTTTGTAAGTCTACAATGCTGCATATATAATCACTCGCTTGACCTCCAGTTAATTTAATGGACACACCGCAGGATTTATTTTTTCTATTATCTTTTTTTACTTCCATCTAAATCAAACAGCTGACTGACTATATATCATTGGAAACACAGTCAGCAGTCTTGAGTGGCTTAGAATTTCATCTGTGGAGGATGTTTTATAACAAAATGTCTTATTAACCAAATTGGTTTCCGGAAACTGGGCTACTTTTATTATGAAAGCCAGTGAGTGGAGAGATCACAATGAAGCAAAACTTTGTTCTGTACTCATTTACTCAAGGAAATATTAAAGCTGAACTCCACGCATACAACTAAATACGTACACTATATTGTCAAACGTATTGGGACACCCGCCTTTACACGTGCATGAACTTTAATGGCATCCCAGTCTTAGTTCATAGGGTTCAACATTGAGTTGGCCCATCCTTTGCAGCTATAACAGCTTCAACAATTCTGGGAAGGCTGTCCACAAGGTTTAGGAGTGTCTATGGAAATGTTTGACCATTCTTCCAGAAGTGCATTTGTGAGGTCAGGCACTGATGTTGGACAAGAAGGCCAGTCTCTGCTCTAATTCATCCCAAAGGTTTTCAATTGGGATGAGGCGCACATGTGTATAAAGCACATCAAATTGGCTCCCAGAGTAACGCAGCCTTCAAGGCTAATTCATTCCAAAGGTGTCCTATCGGGTTTAGGTCAGGAATCTCTGCAGGCCAGTCAAGTTCCTCCACCCCAAACTCGCTCATCCATGTCTTTATGGACTTTGCCTTGTGCAGGTTGGAACAGGAAGGTGCCATCCCCAAACTGTTCCCACAAAGTTGGGAGCATGAAATTGTCCAAAATAACTTGGTATGCTGACACCTTAAGAGTTCCCTTCACTGGAACTAAAGGGCCAAGCCCAACCGCTGAAAAACAACCCCACACCAAAATCCCCCCTCCACCAAATGATTTGGACCAGTGCACAAAGCAAGGTCCATAAAGACATGGATGAGCGAGTTTGGGGTGGAGGAACTTGACTGGCCTGCAGAGATTCCTGACCTAAACCCGATAGGACACCTTTGGAATGAATTAGCCTTGCAGGCTGCATTACTCTGGGAGCCAGTTAGATGTGCTTTATACACATGTGCTGGCAAGAAACATGCCAGCAGGAGGAGAGTGTAAAGATTTGATCTTGATTGTCTACCAGTTCTTGTCCACTATCCAACCATGGGTTAGGGCAACAAGAAGTCCAAGCTTCAATTAGAGCTAAAGGCAAAACACTTTTCTTATATTTGGATAGAGTAAAAGAGGATTATAAGTAACCTATCAGTTTTGTTTTGTTTTTTGCCACTGGGGAGATTTTCCTTCACTTACTTTTCCGTAGCCACAACAGGAAGGGAGAGGAAATCCATCCAAAGTGAGGGAATTCCTGGTTGTCACCAGAATTAGTGTCCCCCAAAAAGTCAGGTTTTTTAGCCTCCTCTCTGTAGATGGAGCTATTTCGGCAGCCACTGTGCAGAGAGAATAGAGGTTGAGAGGAGCTTTGTTCCTCTGTGGCCTCCATAGGTGTCATCAGAGAAGCAGTTGTCTGATTGGACGCTACTGCACTGAATGACCTCCACAGCCAGTATGAGGGCAATGCTAATAAATGGAAATGTCCCACTGCAATTTGGGTGCATTGCTAAGTGAAGAGGGAAGGGGCAGAATGAAGATATTTGCCAGCACACCACTGATCTCGAAGTTGAGTCCAAACGTTTCTTTTTTTGAAGCATGATCACATCACAAACAAGACAGTGCACTTTCTTGTTTGTGATGGAATCATGCTTCAAGAAAAACCCTTTGGACTCAACTTGAACATCCATGGTGTGCTGGCAAATATCTTCATTATGGCTTTTATTATCTGGTTTCCTGTTGGTGGCTGCTACAGCACCCAATACCCCCAAGCATTCTCCAGGGATGTATGTGCGATGGGAATATGGATTATTACGAGTGAAGGGACAGGATCCCAGCTAGCTAGGGACAGTGCATCTAGCACTAGAGAGAGGTTGCTGTTGAGGAGGGATAGTGCATGGACACCACGGCTGGCTCCCCTATCTGGGCACTCTAGATAGTTGGAACAAGGACCTTTCTTTCAGTCTAAGAAGGAACCTGCACTGCTATAATACATATCAGCCATCCCCTTCATAAGATGCTACATCAGTAGCGTCAACCTATTTAAGAGTCCTCTCAAGTGCAAAGATTGTGTTCAAATACTGCAACATGTAAAGAGCTGTTTTACCTGGATTGCCTGTATATTTAGGCTCTGTTGACATATTGTTGGAACTGTGGAGTGAGCACTTTGCTGCTGCGGCGATCTGAGCCCCCTCTCCTTCCCAGGGACCATATACAAGGCGCAGCGTGGCTCATGCATGCACACTAGGAAACTGTCTGTGAAGCCGCAAGGCTTCACTTCTTGTTTCCCTTACTTGCTATGCCGGATCCTGCACTTAAAACCGACTGAAGAATCTATTCAGGTGAGGACATCACTGGATTCTTGGACAGGTAATTGTCCTTATATTAAATGTCAGCAGCTACAGTATTTGTAGCTGTTGACTTTTCATTTTTTTGGGGAAGTCTGAGGCTCCGCTTTAAGCTCAGTCAACTTTAATTGCAGAACCTCACTGCATGGGCCCACTCTTAGCCTGTAGGTAGAGGTTCTCCTGATTCCCCCAGTGCTCTCACTTCTCTGAGACTCACGGAATCCTCTGGCTCCCCTAGACTCTCTCCCAGTTGCCTCAGCTCTCGTCTCCCAGACTCTCACAGTCTCCCAGACTCTCTCAACTGGCCCAACTCTCTTGGTCCAATGGCCCGGAACCTATTCCACATGAAGTGCCAGATAGGAGCACACCTTCCTCCTGGTTGCAGCAACTTCCACAACTCCAACTTCACCTGCAGTAAATCTCATGAATGATGTTTATGCACAAAAGGCCCTAGCCCAATGTGGACAAGGAATAGCAAATAAATGGCTGTCTCAGCAGCTCTGTGATGACTCCTGGGGGAGTGAAAAAGGAGAGTGCCAACGGATGCACATAAGCGCTTGAGACAGCTATATAACCATAAACAAGGTGTAGAACTCAAGACTAAATCACAATTAGTTTATTCTACAAAAAAAGGCATCACACCTTGGAAATATTAAAACCATCCTTTAGCTCCTTCCTGTCACATAACTTGACAAAGTGTGAATGCACGAAACATGTTGTCATTGCACTCCCCAGTAAATCTCATGAAGCCTATATCGCCTCTACACACCTGTGCACTCATACCATTTTCTGTCAATTAGCTGGCACTAAGCTGGCACTTAGACACTGGATTGAAGGTTCCATCCCACCCAATAATCTTTGGAATCTTCAAGCTCCTGGCCCCAATCCAGAACTACCGAAACATGGAAAGAGCATAGAACACTGCTTTCTCAATTCACAATCAACCTGCCAGAGCTTCACTACAGCTTTGAAAATCCAGTGTCACTTTTATGCCCATTTTCCATATCATTACACTATGTAAATATTGCCATGACTGGCATTCAGCTTTAACTTTATCCAGTTACTTTGTATTTTCAGTTATAAGAGAATTTCTATGTTCTGTCAGTTGCCAGTACAGTGTCCTAAAATAAGATTTATAGTTGTATAATGTTAGTTTGCCTGTCGGTGGCACAAGCATATGTAACTTTTTTTCTCCAATACCATGTTTGTCATTGAATTTTTTGTATCCTTAGCAAATTTTGCATCTTTTTGTTACAGCATCAATTCCTTTCATCCTAATTCAGAGGTGTTAGCGGTTTAGCCCTTGTTTGGCCTCGCTTAATTTACACGATCCTGAAAGTATTTGTTGTCATCCTTTCTCTAATGATACGTCTTCCTGTTGCCTGAAACCGCTCGTAGCCTTTTAAGCAAAAATTAACTGCAACGGTTGCTGACAAGTGTGATGAAAACAAATGTGTTATGTCAACTGATTAAATTAGCACAGATTTTGACACTAGCTACTTTGCAACAAGACTAACGTATTTGACAATTTGTGTTTGGTTCATGTTTTTTCTTTATTGGTAAAGATTCTTTGATCCTCCATTGTGCATTTCAACAACATCATTTAAAATATGCGAAGCAATAAAAGTAGTGTCAATGGATCAGTCTACATTAAATCAGTTATTAGATAGATGTTGGAGAAAGAAATCATCATTTTCATACGGCTCTCATGAACTTCACCAGCAGGATTTTGAGTTCAAATTCCGAAGTCTTCAAACAACAGAAAGTGAAAGGAAATACTTATTAATATTATTATTATTATAGAGAATGTAGATAGCACCGACATTTTGCGCAGTGCTTTACAATACAAAGGGAGACAATACAGTTACAATACAATAAAATACAAGAGGGTTAAGAGGGCCCTGCAAGTGGTACAAAAGGTAATAACTATGGGGGATGAGCTGATGGAAGAATTAAAAGGTCAGTTGTTAGGTGAAGGTGGGATAGACTTCCCTGAAGAGATTTGAACTCAAAATCTTGCTAATAAAGTTCACGTGAGACTTAAGAAACAGGTGATTTCATTCTCCAATATTTATCCAAAATGATGTAATAGTTTAGAGTAGTCAGATCCATTGGCACTAATTGTATCACTTAGAATTTTTTTT
>BLSH010240949.1:761208-776632 GCA_018402905.1 Glandirana rugosa
CCTACGTAGGTAAGGTGTCCGGTGTCAAACCTCTGTTGATGAGGTATCATAAGGGAAAGTGATGAACGGACCATCGATGTATTTTCCAATACATCCTTCTACTCCTTTCCGAGTTTCCTCAACCCGGTCGTGTCTCTCATTAGCCTGTTGGAGTTTTCTCCTCTCCCGATACTGTACGTTCCTCTCTCCCTCAACACAAACCTTTCACTGAGGAGGATCTCATCCGTTTAAAGAATCGTTTGAGTTTCAACGTAACGTTCACTTATGTTATATGTCCCACCCGGTAAATATACCTATGTGGAATTATTTTACCCTTACCAACCACTATAATTGAAGGACGTTTCCCCCCTCACATATACTAATGTGCCACAAACAGGAAGTTAATATCACCAACCATTCCCATTTTATTAAGGTGTATCCATATAAATGGCCCACCCTGTATATTGTATTCACTTGCAATGCAACTTTGAGTTTGCTAAGAAATTTGCCTACTCTAGGAGGAGTCACTTTCCAAACACAACTCCCTCTCTCCTTGCATGTCATAGCCCTCTCCTCTTTTGAGGTTGTCCGATTACTCTCTGTGCTGGCCCAACTCCTTTGAGCCTTTCCTCATCTTCCTACATAACCTTTTATGTAGCTACCAGGCAAGTAGTGAAAGGGAATACTATGGAGTAGTTGTCTCCAAACTGTGGCCTGTGGAATGGATGCATCCCCTTGCTTGCCTTTATACAGCCCTTATGAGGCGTTATTGATCCCATTGATATAAGGCACCATTGCTCCTTCTGACACCAACAATGAGGCATCATTCCTTCTACTGACACTAATAGTAGGGCAGTATTTCTCCCACTAATACCAATGATGGGGCATTTTTCATTCCACTCACATCAACAATGAGGCATAATTGCTCCCACTAATATATACATGTGGCCACTATTACTCCCACTGACACCAACAATGGGGCACAATTATTAATTCATACTGATGTGAGGCACTCTTGATCCCATTGATATAAGGCACTATTCCTCTCTTTGAGGCATCCAAACACATGATACACACCGCTCAGACAATGAAGTAAAATAGTTGACAGTTGAGGGTGCTCACCTGGGCTTGCCACCGTGGATATAGTATAGGAAACAAACAAAGACTGGTGGCACTCTGCAGATGTAGTCTAATGCTTGAAAAATAGTTTATTTGTCATCCAGTCAGACATAAATACAGGGTACGTTGACGCGTTTCACTCGAGTCGCTCGAGCTTCCTCATGAGACTATGTCTGTGGAGTGCCATCAGTCTTTGTTTCTTTCCTGTACCAATAATGAGGTACCATTTCTTCCACTGACACCAATAGTAGGGCGCTATTCCTCCCACTGATACCAATGATGGGGCATTTTTCCTTCCACTCACACCAACAATGGGCCACTGTTACTTCAACTGACCCCAACAATGGGGCACAATTCATCCTGCTGATATAAATGTTTGAGTACTATTCATCCCACTGATACCATCAATGGGGCACTATTTCTTCCACTGACACCAATAACGGGACACTATTTATCCCACTGATACAAATAGTAGGGCACCATTCCTCCCACTGACACCAATGATGGGGCATAATTCCACCCACTGACACCAACACTATTCCTTCCACTGACACTAATGAGGGAGCATTTTTCCGTCCACTCAAAACCAACAATGGGCCACTTTTCCTTCAACTGACAAAAACAATCGGTCATAATTCTTCCCACTGATAAAAACAATTGGGCACTGTTCCTCCCACTGACACCAACAATGGGGCACTATTCCTCCGACTGACACCAACACTATTCCTTCCACTGACATCAATAATGGGGCACTATTCCTCCTACTGGCACCGACAGTGGGGCAATATTCTTCCCACTGATACCAATAACAGAGCACAATTCCTCCAACTAATACCAATGATGGGGGGATTCCACCTCCTACTGACCACAGATGCTATGTAAATTTTTTACTCACACTGACAACCAAGTCTGAGATTTTGTCTACTCCTATTGATGCTGGGACATTTCTCTACTCTCAATGGCCACTGTCCGGCCGTCCCAAAGTCTAAGGGACAGTAAACTGGCCCTTTGTTTAGAAAGTTTAGAGACCCCTATGGGTCAATTGAGTGCCAGTTCTGAGTCTGCTGGGTCTGTTGACACCACGAGAAGTCAACATGTTGGCATCCAGCAGCAGTCTTGGGGCTCTTGGATGTCTATATAAGGGAGGCTTTTACATGCAAGTGTGACTAAAATATGTTAAATGCATTTGTAATCTTGTGGAAATATTGTGATTAAATACCAAAATGTAAAAATGAATGTATTTTTAGAGTAATTTGGTATTTCCTAATATGAAGTTAATAGTACTGAAGAAGGGAGTAATAGTATTTCTGAAGAAGGGGGTATTTCCCCCAAATGGCCTACCAACTTTGGAATGCATGGTCTGTTGACATCACCCCATGGTTGGAGTGACTATTTGATATACCTGCACCATTTTATGTTTGTGAGCATGTTTTTGTCTTCTTGATTTCATAAAAAGTGGTGATGGTAATGCACCCTCCTGTGTGTTTTTGCAGTTACTTTTGAGATTTCTCCATCTAAGGAGGGCTGCACCATGCAAAGCATTGCCAGTTGTGACACCTTCAATGTACTACCGTCTGAGCACTGGGGTGTTTGTGTGCTTGTGATAGAGTTATTGTCAGTTTAACAGATGCAGACTAAAGTTATTACATTTGGTGTGGACATCTGGGCTTCAGTGATTTCTGGTCACGAAGGGGTAAAGTCCACATTTTCATATTTGATTAGAGGCAAAGCTATAAGTCTTGCTCTGTCCCGTGGAGAAGGTCAATTGTGGCCAATTGTAGCCCTAGATGGCCAAAGCACTCTGTGAACTTTCTCTCTGCACCCAAATAGCTAGAAGTTAAATCATCTTTTATCTTCCAGGTCTAGAACTTTGCCGTGCTAGGTTGGGTAATCATAGGACTAGGTTCAATTTGTGTTGGTTAAAAGACAAAGCAGCGGGCTCTGAACAACGCTCAGAATATGTAATGCACAATGGAGATGAAAAGAATCTTCATAAAAGGCCTGTCTTTAGCTGCAATAAGTCATTACATCAAACCAATTGAAGAGAGCGTCCTACCGGGGCAAGAGGTGCTAGACGCCGAAAAGCATTTTGTTCCCGTATAAATAGCGCTCTCTATACAACAGAAGGAAAAAAGGGGTTTGACTGCACGCTTCACAGTTCTCATCCTGCATCCTTATTTAATGGCTTGACATCCTGTGACAATTATCTTTATTTCTGTCCAATTTTCTCTCTGAAGTGGCTTCGACACAGATCAATGCGTCGTACTGTCTTTCTTTATGGTGTAGTAATATTAGATACTGACAGCTGGAGATCTTAATTGGTGCAGCGATGAAAAAAAAAAAAAAATGGAACGACAGTATCGTGGAGTTACAACTTCCTTCTGACCTTGTCGTCTAATCAAAAGGTAAATGTTCATTATATTTCGCACATGGAAAATTGGGAGATAAAATAGATGTGGCTTTTTTTCCATCATGTTAATATTATTAGTTTGAAATGTAAAATGGTTCGTGCTGCAGTGTCTATGAGGGGTCCACCATTGCCCACTGTAAATCTGCCGGTGCCCGTCCAGATCATCACTGTGTACAGCAGACCACAGAGAGGTAATGGATGATGGCACAAAAACTGGCTTCTCTCTAAACCATCCTATAATGCTATCCCCCCCCCCCCCACATAGCCAAAACATTAACCCTCACAGTATCCTTCCCTGTAACACCAATACTAATCCCCACAGAATCATTCCCTGTAACCCCAATACTAATCCCCACAGAATCATTCCCCGTAACCCCAATATTAATCACCATAGTATCATTCCCTGTAACCCCAACACTGATCCCCACAGAATCATTCCCTGTAACTCCAACACTGATCCCCACAGAATCATTCCCTGTAACCCCAATACTAATCCCCACAGAATCATTCCCTGTAACCCGAATACTAATCCCCGTAGTATCATTCCCTGTAACCCCAACACTGATCCCCACAGTAATCTCCTCTGTAACCCCAACACCGATCCCCACAGTATCCTTCCCTGTAACCCCAACACTAATCCCCACAGTATCCTTCCCTGTAATTCCAACACTAATCCCCACAGTATCCTTCCCTGTAATTCCAACACTAATCCCCACCATATCCTTCCCTGTAACTCTAACACTAATCCCCACAATATCCTTCCCTGTAACCCTAACACTAATCCCCACAGTATCCTTCCCTGTAATTCCAACACCAATCCCCACAGTATCCTTCCCTGTAACCTCAATACTAATCCCCACAGTATCATTCCCTGTAATTCCAACACTAATCCCCAGAGTATCCTTCCCTGTAATTCCGACACTAATCCCCACAGTATCCTTCCCTGTAATTCCAACGCTAACCATCACAGTATCATTCCCTGTAACCTCAATACTAATCCCCACAGTATCCTTCCCTGTAACCCCAATACTGATCCTCACAGTCTCATTTCCTGTAACCCCAATACTGATCCTCACAGTCTCATTTCCTGTAACCCCAACACTAACCATCAAAGTATCCTTCCCTGTAATCCCAACACTAATCCACAGAGTATCCTTCCCTGTAACCCCAACACTAATCCACAGAGTATCTTTCCCTGTAACCCTAATACTAACCCTCACAGTATCCTTTCCTGTAACCCTAACACTAACCCTTACAGTATTATTCCCTGTAACTGTAATGCTAACCCCCTACAGTATTCTTTCCTGTAACTCTAATTCTAATGCTCATGCTATCCTTCCTTGAACACTGTCACTAACACTCACAGTATTCTTCCCTGTAACCCCAACACTAATCCGCACAGTATCATTCCCTGCAACCCTAACACTAATACTAACAGTATCCCTCCCTGTAACACCAAAACTAACCCTCACAGTATCCTTCCCTGTAGCCCTAACACTAACCCTCACTGTGTCCTTCCCTGTAACCCCAAAACTAACCCTCACAGTATTCCTCCCTGTAATCCTAACACTAACCTCCAGTAACACTAACTGAGCAAATTGATGGAACCAGAAGTGTGTCAGCGATCAGTGTTTTATTTTTTTTCTTTTGGCTGATAGGTGGGTGTGAGGCATCATAAATGATGTGAATCTATATCAATCAAACTTTGTATGTGTATTCATTTATATATTTTTTTGTGAATGAATAGATGTACTAGGCAACCCTTACTAATTCAGGGTATAGGTGGTATCTGGGTGACCCCTATATGTTAAAGGATGCTTCCAGATTCTGATAACCTCCCTGCCTGAAGACTACTGCAACCACTAGGACAGGGTTGTGGGGAAGAGGCCCAACATGGGGACAAGATGCTTTATTGAAGGAACGTGATCTGGTATAGTTTGGGAGTAGTTGGTCTCACACCAATTTCCCATTTTCCTGGTGAAATTTCCTAGGGCGAACCTCACACTTTTTTTTCTTGAGTTTGGCCTCATGCCATTTGTTTTGTGTAGTTTCCCTTTAAAATTCATACATTAGGGCCATGGAATGAATTAGGTGGGATCCTCCATACAGTTTTTTTTAACTATCCCCAGTTCCTTTGCTTTCATGGCCAGGGATTCCTCACTATGTAAGTGAATGAGGCCATGGCATCCTTAATAACCATTGACAGTTGGAAGCCCTCATGTATAATAGTGGCGTTCAGACCAAACCTCATCCCTAATTGCTACCTTACCTACCAATATTTTGGTTTCTTTTTACTTATTAAAGGGGTTGTAAACCCTCTTTTTTCTTCTTTATAAAAATAACAAACATGCCTATACTTACCTGCTTTGTGCAATGGTTTTGCACAAAGCAGACCTGATCTGCCTCTTCTAAGGTGTCCCTCCTGCACTCCAAGCCCCTCCTCTTCAACGGGTGCCCCCACGCAAAGCTACTTTCCCTGGGGGGAACCCATGCGGGCTCGTTGCTGAGTCCTGCTGCTGCGTCCATTGACACCGACAGCATGACTCGGCCCCTCCCCTGCTTCCATGTCACTGGATTTGTTTGACAGCAGCGGGAGCCAATGGCCCCTGCTGTTATCAATCTGTCCAATGAGGAGAGACACAGCTGCTGGAGCCACTGCACTCGTGCACATCACTGGATCGGATCGGGCTCAGGTAAGAAAAAGGGGGGTCTAGGGGGGAGCTGCAGCACAGAATGCATTGAATGCAGTGAAAAACCTTGAGGCTTTACAACCACTTTAATAACATTGGCAACACGTCTCATTCTTACCAGCTAAGCTTGTATATACCAGACATGTGGCAAAATTAAGATCAAAAAGCACAGGTGTGTAGGCGGGTGGTAGAGCAGGTACCCTCTAAGGTGCCTCTTCCCCCTGGGAGAGGGTTGAGAGATTAGGCAGTACCAGGGAGGGAGATGGGTCACACAGGAGAGGAAGGGAAGAGGCAACATCTAGCAGCTGGGCTTCTGCTATTCTCCCCTCAGGGGAGGAGGTCTGGCTGCCCTTGGGGTTCCCAACCATATCCCAGAGAGTGAAGGAGAGCTCCAGTGAGTTCACATCCAGAGGAAGACCACATGAGTTGGTCCACCCTTTGGTTCCCATGCTCCTAGCCCAGGCAGAGAAGAGTAGCAGAGCTAAAGGGAGTGAGTGCCCTTTTGCAGAAGATGCAAGCAGCCTTTGGCAAGGCCTTATGTCAACTGTTTCTCAAATGCTGTTGATAGAACTGTGTTGGGGTCTACAACTCAGGAAAAGCTATGTATTGGTTAAAACTTTTTTTGTAAAAGAATGTTAACCACATCCAGCCTTGGGGTGCCTTTATTCGGTTGTCATGCTGCTCATAAGTGAGTGCTACTGGTGTCCATTGGCTGCCAGGCCTGGAAGGTAGGCCATCGACTGGAATCCCTGGGAATGAGGGGATGAAGTCGCACAGCCAGGGGGGTGGCAAGGGAGTCAGTCTCCTCCTGCCACCCACCCATCGGGAAGAGTCGCGGGCATAGATATTGTATTACACTGAAGTTCACTTTACTTGGGTTCGGCTTGGCTTCTTACAATGGCCAAGCGTGAGGCAGCTCATCACCCACCGACAGGCTCCTGCACTTCAATCCACATTACTCACGAGGAAGTGCCAACATACTATATGCCCACTTGGTACATGTTCCTTGAGTAGTTTGCTCTGTTTTATATCATTGACATCTTTCTGTGTTTGGTGAATTCTATTTAAAAAGTGTTGCAGTGGATGCCAGAAAAGGTTGTTGTGGGATGACAGTAAAGTGGAGTTCAGCAAGGGGCCAATATTCCAAACGTTTGCTGGAGCCTAGGAAATGTTTAGTTAGGCTACTGGCATGCATCATAAATTCTTATCAGCCAGTCTCCCCTCTTCATCTAAGCCAGACATTTATATAATAAACAGCTAAATGTTTTGGATGGAAGGCTGTGCCTTTTCTAATCTCAGGAAGTGATGCAGAGCAAGATGTGTAAAGGGGAAATGCAGGTTCAACACCTACAGTATCCTGGCAAGGCAGCCCAGCGCCCAATGGAATTATCTTCGTCTCCGTTGAAAATGAGGCTTCGGCATTTGAAAAGGCTTCTCTTTGTGCATTTCTAGCACTGGGAATTGAAGGCCACAGTGCTGGTTTTGTGCTCGGATGTTCACAGCTGTCACGCATTGGTCGCCCTCCAAATTTCGAGTTTCCTGATTCCAATAAAGCCAAAGTACAAATTAGTTAGACACTAATTTCGAGAAGGCACAAGATGTACATGTATTATCTTTGGGGGTTGGGAGGGTTATTTTTCTATAGTAAATCATCCCATTTTCTATGGCAACAAGACAATCTTGTAATCCATTATCTTAAATTGATATTTTAACTCGTTTTGCTTGGATGCTGTGGGACCCTCCTCCAAAGCCACCCCCCACCCCATTTTAAAGGGGCAACAGTAATCTAACACTGAATTATTGCACAGCATTAGATCAGTGCTCAAAGTGTATATAAATCTAAGAACAAAACAGATAACTAGTGCAACGTACAGTCTTTGGATGGGGTGGCTGCATTGTTTTTCTTTTTTCATTGCTTAATACATTATCTGCAAATACAAATAATATCTGCTGATCCTGTCCTTGTAACATCCTGTGCACTTACAAGAAATCTTAAGCAATGTTACTAGCTTTCTCAGCTATCGTCTATGAAATACAATCCCCCTTACCTGTAAAATGGAGATGGGGAGAGGTGAAAGTGTTTGAAATCCATATCAGGTGAGCATAATAGGGTGCCAATGTTGCTCCTCCATAGATACAGTCCAATGTATGAACATGATCACCCCAGGACTGGAAGTATGTTCTTGGCAGGATCACCAGGTGAAAACAAAGGGAAAAAATATGATAAAAGAAAACTAAAGGGGCCAATGGTAAGCTGCTTAATGCTATTACATTTTTATTTGTAATGCCAAATCTTTTTTAGTTGGATTTGGATAGGTTTGGGAATATTTAAAACCCCTCTCAGATTTTTTCTTTTTTATCTCCTATCAGAGAGATTTCTCCTCAGTTTTTTTCCAGGTAGGCATCCAGTGGTGGCCACTCCATTAAGGGCGCCAACCCCCTAATCCATGCGCCAGCCCCTAATCTACATGCAGGGCGCCAGACGCATGGATTTCAATGTTTTTTGGGTTTTTTTTGAAGCACATGATTAGAGCCTGAGGCTCTAATTGGCTTCTAAAAAAGTGCTCTGCGCCCTGAGCCCACACAGTTGTGTGACATTAGTTAGACATTATTAATATTCGCTTATGTCTTCTTGCTTCTCCTCCCAGCCAATCAGGAATCGGATCCTGAGACGGTCTTAGGACTCCTGGCAAATCAAGTTTCAGGACCCACTTCCTGTTTGGCCGGGAGAAGCAAGGCCTGTTAGGCCGGGACCCTGGTGCGAGGTGCAGCTTCCTGAGGTAAGGCTGGACTGATCGCCGCCTTCCCGTCCGGTGGCGGGTGTGCAAGTGGAAGATCTCTCTAAATCAAGAGGATATCCCCTCTTAGACAGCTGTCAGTGGAAACAGTTTACCCATTGGAAGATTTCCCTTCACTTTCTGTTCTTGTGAAAACTCCCTGGAATGACAGTAATAGGCTGGGTAGCTTAAAATCTTGTCCAGGTGCTATGGAAGTCATGCTATATAAGATAATTCCAATGATCTCAGACCAGTACTGGAGATGTGGGGAGCTAGTTGGTACGCATCTCCACTTGTGGTGGTCTTGCTCCAAGATCGGGCCGTTTTGGAAATCCATATTTCAGTTGAGCTGCCTAAGCATGGCCAGCCTATGGCTGGAAACACCAGAGATAGTTCTTTTATCCATGTTTCGTGGATTATTTAAAAAAATAAGAAGAGCTTGTTTCACTACCATAAAGGGATAGATAGCTGAATTAAATAATATTATGAGGATGGAAGAGTCCCTGGCCTATGCAAATGAAAACTTCACTAAATTTAGAGAATTGTGATTTGCATGGATTGATTTTTTCGACTTTACTTTCTACCATTTCTTGGGTGATTTGTATCAGCACCTATCCTTGTATTGTACCATGTCTGCATCCCCTCTGGACCCCCTTCTTTTTCTCCCCTAGTTCTTTTCTTCCCTCTCTCTATTTCTCTTTCTCCTTTCTATTCTTTTTCCTCCTTCCCTCCGCTATAACTAAAAGCAGCCTCCCATTAAGCACTTTCACCAACTCTTCATTGGTGACCTTACCGAGTTAAGGGACATTGGATCTGCACTTGCTCTTACCCTCCCACCCCGTCTTAGTTGCTCTTTCTTACCTAGTACCTTCTGCCTAGTTCCTGATTGAGAGCTGACTTGGGCCATTCCTCCAAGTGTCTGTCATTATTTTCTTGTCTTGGATGTAACCTATGATATTTGGACATGGTTCATGATTGTCTCTGCCTTATAATGATCAATTGTTGATGATACTGTATGTACATTTTTTCTGTAGTGCCACAAAATGAATAAATGATTATTCTGAAAAAAAGAAAAAGTTGGGTAGAATGAAGAGAGCACCCAATGAATGGCTGTCAGCCTAGTTCAATTTTTTTCCATCATGAGAGCAAAAAAGCTATTCAACCCGATTTCAGGGATTGGTAGAGCTAAAAGGGTCGCAGACAAATAAAAATTTTACAAAGTTTTTTACATTTTCTGGAGCAAAGCATTAGTAAGTTAGCAAAACCTGAAATGTCAATTTTGGGGTGGGCTGACCTTTTATTTCATTGATATTACATTTTGGATCTGACATTTGTTCATGAATGTTTTCTATTATGATAATTTACTCTTTTTTTATTTTTGGGCATGGAATTTCTTGGTGCCCAAACATGCCACACATTGCAGTCAAAGATAACATAACAAACTCAAAAACAGTCACCATCTACCCCACCAAACCCTGGGAAGGAATGACCATTATACAATTAAATGAGGCCCCAGCAATAAAAGTCACCAGACCTGAATTATTTTGTCTTTTCGACTTTGCCAATTCTTAGGCTGAATTGCGTTGAATTATTCTGAAAGTCCTCATTCAGCCGCTGACGTTTCTCATATTCATTTTCATTTTTCCAGGTGCTGAACTTCCATTAAGCTTGCTAATTTCTGTACGTTCTCATTTGCAGATCATTATCTTGCCATGAAATTGGCAAACTGTAAATTACATTATGAGCTTTCTTGTTAATGACAGACTTATGAATATTTTTTTCCTCCACTTTCTTCAAATGAGTTGTTTTACCTTTATAATTCCTAAGTGTGGAAAATCCAGGGTAAAGTGTATCACATATAAATATTATATTAAATATAATATCATATGCATTTGTTTATATTTTACAGTTATTACTCCTTGGAACCCTGAGCTTTCTCCAGAGGTTGCTAGGCTTTCTTTGATAATTTATGCATCTCAGATAAGTTACCACTGATACCAGTGATCTTTCAGTTAACCTTCTGATCACCAATGTAAGGAGCATTTTTCCCACTGACCACCGGTGTACTAAAGCCCTCCACTGGTCATCAATGTTAGGCAGCCATTCTCAAGAGCTTGCTAGGGGTTCCTTGAGCAGTGGCTTATTGACCTCCTATGTGATGGTGCATGCAAAGGTTCAGGGACAACACCACTTGGCAGAGCCAGATGCATGACACTTATTATATTTTTAGCTGTCAGTAAGGGTGGCATTCTGACCACCACTGTAAGTGGGGGGGCGCATTCTTCTCATTGATCCACAGTAAATGGGTTTCAGCACAGGTTCTCCGAGACCTGAAAATATTTTTAAGGGTTCCTCTGGGGTAATAAGGTTGCGAAAGGCTGTTGTAGAGGCAGTGTGGAGGTTCTTTGTCTACTTCCTGCTATATGGTGACAATGCTGCTCTCCTCCAACATCAGATATTAGACATCATTGTCAACTCTAGTTGAAAATAAACAGGGAATGCATTTGGAGATGTGCAATGCTTGTGACCACAAAACGGGGTTGATTTACTAAAGCTGGAGAGTGCAAAATCTGGTGCAGCTCTGCATAGAAACCAATCAGCTTCCAGGTTTTATTGTCAAAGCTTAATTGAACAAGCTGAATTTAGAAGCTGATTGGCTACCATGCACAAGTGCACCAAATTTTGCACTCTCCAGCTTTAGTAAATCAACCCCTAAGCGTCACCTATACTAATTATTATGTTGACAGGCTGGACTTCCCAAGGGACCAAAGCACACTAAATCACGAGATGTTATTTTGTTTTATTCACCAGCATAAGCTCCCCACCCACACCAAGTGCCCATATGTCTTTTTTTGCACATTCTTTATTTAAAGTATCCAGAATTCAAGAAAAATGGAACATACAGTAGAGAGCCAAGTTTACATAGTAACGCAGTAACATTCAAACACAGTGTATACAGTATATCATAAAGTGTAAGGAGAACCAATCAAGGAGATACAACTACAGTATGGACAGTCTAAAAGACTTCCTGCAACACAAACATATTGGCAAATGTTCACCGATCTAGATCATACTAAACTGTATGAATCTTTACTATAGAAAACTGGTAGACGTGTTGGCTTCCCCTCTGACAGCCATGTATAATTCTGTTTAAAAAGGTCAGAACCTTTCTCCTGACCTCCTCACAGCTAATATAGTGATGCTGCCGAAGCCAGACTGGGACCAGGCCTCTTGGGCCAATTTACGACTGATCTCTCTCATTAATATTGACATAAAAAATTCTCTCTAAAATCTTGGCCAACCGCTTGAACTCGTTCCTTCCTCTGCTAATTAAAAAAGACCAAGTCGGGTTTCTGCCCCAGAGAAAGGCAAGGGACGCTATCAGGAGAATCATACAATTACAACACCTGGCTCATAGCTGCTCCCGGGAAACAATGCTTTTGTCTCTGGATGTGAACAAAGCCTTTGACACACCGTCCTGGCCCTACCTATCTGTGCTCCGTCACTATGGCTTTGGTAGCTCTTTTTTAAGCTGGTTGTCGGCATTATATAACGCTCCTCAGGCTAAAATCAAATACTATGGATTTGAATCCTCTACCTTCCCTATTCAGAGGGGCACCCGACAGGGTTGCCCTCTCTCACCCCTTTTGTTTGTTTTGGCCATGGAACCTTGGGCGGAGGCAATTTGTTCCCATCCAGACATAAAGAGGATCAAAATAGCGGGCTCAGCCCATAAGATTTCATTATTTGCAGATTATATCCTATTGACTCCGAGGACTTCCATAATCATGCTACCAAACTTATTCTCCCTTTTAGAAGCCTTTGCATCTGTCTCCGGCCTGCAATTTCGGTCAATCTTTCTTCTCAAGACTTGGCATCCCTGAAAACAAATTTTCCATTCCAATGGTCCCATTCCCTGCCCTACCTGGGCATACGACTTACCCTTAAATATGAAGGACTTTATCAAGCCAACTTCTCCCCTCTCTTTAGGAAACTTACAGATATGCTCTCTTCCTGTTCCCATTTTCCGTTATTTTGGTTTGGCAGGATCTCAGCAATTCGTATGACCTATTTACCGAAATTGCTATTCTTTTTTTGAGTTTTGCCTGTACAAGTCCCCTCACATATATTGCAAATTCACCAGCGTAAAATATTGAAATTCATCTGGGGCTCCACCTGTCCCCGGATTAACAAACAGGCTTTATATGCTCGGAGGATTAATGGGGGCTTCTCTGTCCCCAATCTTCAAGCTTACTACACGGCAGCGAACATAGCCCCATTATCTTGCCTTCATGACACATATCAAATGCCGTTATGAGC
Organism: Glandirana rugosa; assembly: GCA_018402905.1. NCBI lineage: Eukaryota > Metazoa > Chordata > Amphibia > Anura > Ranidae > Glandirana > Glandirana rugosa. The sequence goes on from BLSH010240949.1 coordinate 774,504, forward strand.
CACTATTGACTCAATAGATTCTCACCCCATTCCTGTTTCCTCCATACCTTGGCTTCCTCCTAAACACCGTCCGACTAATTTCAGGCCATGCTTAACACACTCTCTTCGTCTGTGGGACTTGGTTAAATTTTTGGCGGGTCTAAGATCACCACATTTACCATTAATGCATCTTATGCATTGTCCATTGTTCCCTCCTGGCCGGCGACAACCCTAGGCAATTCTCATGGTGGACGGAGAGTGGCTTCACTGATGTCCATTCTCTATTTACCCCTACGACAATATTAACTTTTGATGCTCTCAGATCTTCCCATGATATCCCCCTGCGGGAAAACTTTAGTTATCTACAGATTAATCGCTTCCTCCAACAGCTCATAAAAGCACGACCCACTCCATATACGCTCACCCCCTTTAAAAGCCTATGTAGGGTGAAGCCACACTCTCCAGGACTCATCTCTCTGATATACTCAATGATCATTTCTTCCAGGAAACCCCCAGTGAAACTGTATCACCTTCAATGGGAGAGGGACTTGGGAAGGTGGTTGGATCCGGAGGATTGACAGATTATGACTACAGCCCTTACTAAGAGCTCTAGGAATGTTATCATTTTGGAAAATGCTTATAAAGTATTCTACCAATGGTACTATACACCGGCTAGGCTAGCCCACTTCATTCCAACCTATTCTCCCTCTTGCTTCCGAGGTTGCTCCCAGGATGGTGGACATGTCTTAAGGTATGCAGGCTCTGGGTCAGGGTATACAACCTTCTCAGAAATATGTTTCATTCCAATCTGAAGAGAGACCCCTACGAAGCCTTCCTCTGCAAACCATCCCAGAGCTCCTTTACTCTGAGCACCAACTGGCTCTGCACCTATTCAATGTAACCAAACTAACAATAGCAAAGGCATGGAAAACCCAGACGTTCAGCTTTGAAGCAGTTAAAAACAGTATGAAAGATCTCATGATTAATGAGAAATTGACAGCCCTACTCTCTGACACCCACAATAAATTTCTTAAGGTTTGGCAACCTTGGATAACGTACTCCCAACCTTCCAGGTTTACTAATACACTCCTTTCAATCTAAGGGACTCCTGGCGCAGCCCCCCCGATGGACTCCGCCTTTTTCCTCCTTCCCTCCTCTTCCTTCTTTCCTTATCTCCCCTCTTTTGGTTCTTACTTCCTATTTAGACATTCCTCTCCGTCAGCCGCACCTGGATTCCAGAAGTCGGCTAGGTGAGAATAGTATAAATTGTAAAACTAATAAATAAACAAACATAATAGAACTACTTCCATCATCACCCTTTATGTATTTATAAGAATATGTTTCAGCACGCTTTTGCGTGCACCCCTGCATATATAAGTTTGAATACAGTTAATTATACACCCTCAGTTGCCCAGGGGCCTTCGAGTTTTGGTATATTACAGAATAAAGCATGAGGTACTGAATGTAATCAGTTCTTACTTACTGTTGATATGCTCTATTGCGCATGTGAAAGCTGTAATATGATTATTATATCCCACTACTGGGATCTTTCATATGCCTAGAACAGCCTTTCTCAACCTTTTCAACACGGAGGAACCCTTGAAATAGTTCTCCGGTCTTGGGGAACCCCTGCTAAAAATTATAATCTACAACTCATGATACATTAGTGTGATGGTCAGTGGGAAGAATGCTCCTTACACTTGTGGTCATTGGGAATAATTACCCCCTTACAGATAGCTAAAAAGATCAATGGTGCCAGTGGGAATTTATCTGAGAGGTAGAAATTGACCATTGCTCAAGGAAACCCTGGCAACCTCTGGAGGAATCCTAGGGTTCCACGGAACCCTGGTTGAGAATCACTGGTCCAGAATGATGTTACCATTGCACTGTTTTGCTATTTTGCTGAACTAATAAAATACTTTGCAAAATAATGCTGAGGATACAATAACGTTTGTCCCCCGTATCATGTACGTACAGGGTATATGTAATGAGGAAACGGAATGGGGGGGGGCGGGAGAGGGGTAGAAATTAGTGTTGAGCGAACCCGGACTGTAACGTTCGGGTCCGTACCGAACTTTTGGGTGTCCGTGGCACGGACCCGGACCCGGACATTTCAAAAATCGTTCGGGTTCGGTCCGGGGTTCTGCTAT
>BLSH010240949.1:812679-834033 GCA_018402905.1 Glandirana rugosa
CCGCTAGTCTTTACTGCGTCTCCGTTAGTTTATGGTGGTTTTCTTTCGAGATAAACACCCTTTTTTTCCTGCGTTTAAAACAAACCCATGTTGCGGCGTGCTGGCGCGTTAACAGTCAATTTCGCTGCGTCACGGCTTAGCGTTTTTCACGAGACCAGGATTTCGACCTTTTGGAAGGCCAACCATTCACCAATTTCCCCCAGACGATACGTTGTACCCAAACAAAATTTGCGTCCTTTTTTTCCCACAAATAGAGCTTTCTTTTGGTGGTATTTGATTGCCTCTGCGTCATTTCTGATCGCCGCTATAAACAAAAGAAGATCGACCATTTTGCAAAAAAATCCAAATTTCTTACTTTTTGCTAAAATTCTAATTAAAAAACAAAATATAAAAAAAAAATTTTTTCACCGTTTTTGGCCGATTTATATTCTTCCTCATATTTGTGATAAAAAAAATTGCAATCGGCGTTTATTGATTGGTTTGCGCAAAAGTGGCCGCGTTTACGGATGACGAGAATTCATTTCTGGGGTTTTTATTTTTTATTTTTTTTATTTTTTACTAGTAATGGCGGTGATCTGCGATTTTTAGCGGTACTGTGATATTTCAGCGGACATGTCGGACATTTTTGACACTTTTTTGGGACCAATGACATTTATTCAGCAATCAGAAATTTAAATGTCGACTGATTACTGTATAAATGTCATTGGCAGTGAAGGGGTTTACCTGCAGGGGGAGATCTAGGGGTTAACTGTGTTCCCTGGGTGTGTTCTTACTGTGGGGGGTTGGACTAACATGGGCATGAGAGATCTAACTGATCCCAGTGACAGGGATCAGTAGATCTCCCATGTCTGCACTGTCAGAATGGGGAACTGCCATGTTTACATCGGCGGTTCCCCGTTCTTTCCCTGTGGCCGCTCATCGTGGCTCGCCGGCGGGCATCGGGTCCGCCCGAGCCGCGGGCACACTCCTCAGGAGTGCGGCGAGTGCGCGCCCCCTAGTGGCTAATTGCAGATCGCCATCTTTTTACGGCGATTCGTGCTCAGCATCCCGACCATGAAAACACGGCGCGCGGTCGGGAACTGTTTAAAGTCATTTGGTGCCTTATCTGTATTAGTGTCAATGGCTCACAAGAAGTGTCAGTTAGTACCTGATTGACCACCATAATATCACAGTCCCATTATAAGTCGCTGGCCACCGCCATTACTAGTAAAAAAAAAAAAAATGCAGTATACAGTATATCACAAAAGTGAGTACACCCCTCACATTTTTGTAAATATTTTATTCTATCTTTTCATGAGACAACACTGAAGAAATGACACTTTGCTACAATGTAAAGTAGTGAGTGTACAGCTTGTATAACAGTGTAAATTTGCTGTCCCCTAAAAATAACTCAACACACGGCCATTAATGTCTAAACTGCTGGCAACAAAAGTGAGTACACTTCTAAGTGAAAATGTCCAAATTGGGCCCAAAGTGTCAATATTTTGTGTAGCCACCATTATTTCCAGCACTGCCTTAACCCTCTTGGGCATGGAGTTCACCAGAGCTTCACAGGTTGCCACTGAAGTCCTCTTCCACTCCTCCATGACGAAATCACGGAGCTGGTGAATGTTAGAGACCTTGCGTTCCTCCACCTTTCATTTGAGGATGCCCCACATATGTTCAATAGGGTTTAGGTCTGGAGACATGCTTGGCTAGTCCATCACCTTTACCCTTGGCTTCTTTAGCAAGGCAGTGCTCATCTTGGAGGTGTGTTTGTGGTCGTTATCATGTTGGAATACTGCCCTGCTGTCCAGTCTCCGAAGGGAGGGGATCATGCTCTGCTTCAGTATGTCACAGTACATGTTGGCATTCATGGTTCCCTCAATGAACTGTAGCTCCCCAGTGCTGGCAGCACTCATACAGCCCCAGACCATGACACTCCCACCACCATGCTTGACTGTAGGCAGGACACACTTGTCTTTGTACTCCTCACCTGGTTGCCACCACACACGCTTGACACCACCTGAACCAAATAAGTTTATCTTGGTCTCATCAGACCACAGGACCTGGTTCCAGTAATCCATGTCATTAGTCTGCTTGTCTTCAGCAAACTGTTTGCAGGCTTTTTTGTGCATCATCTTTAGAAGAGGCTTCTTTCTGGGACGACAGCCATGCAGACCAATTTAATGCAGTGTGTGGCGTATGGTCTGAGCACTGACAGGCTGAACCCCTCCCCTTCAACCTCTGCAGCAATGCTGGCAGCACTCATACATCTACTTGCCAAAGACAACCTCTGGATATGACGCTGAGCACGTGCACTCAACTTCTTTGGTCAACCATGGCGAGGCGCTGTTCTGAGTGGAACCTGTCCTGTTAAACTGCTGCATGGTCTTGGCCACCGTGCTGCAGCTCAATTTCAGGGTCTTGGCAATCTTCTTATAGCCTAGGCCATCTTTATGTAGAACAGCAATTCTTTTCTTCAGATCCTCAGAGAGTTCTTTGCCATGAGGTGCCATGTTGAACTTACATTGACCAGTATAAGAGAATGAGAGTGATAACACCAAATTTAACACACCTGCTCCCCATTCACAAATGAGACCTTGTAACACTAATGAGTCACATGACACCAGGGAGATAAAATGGCTAATTGGGCTCAATTGCACAAATGTAAGTGCACGCGTCGGGGGTGCTAATTGTGAAAACATTGATTGCAATACACATGTTACATATTGCTGCGCACGCCGGAGTGAGAGCAATAATTCTGCCATAGGACCTCCTCTGTAACACTAATTGCTATAGGGGCAGTGGTGGCCGCTCCAATAGGAGCGCAGGTTGGGGGCGGATCTTGGCATGGCAGCATGAGGTGGCTTTTTTTCCAGAGCTCCTGGAGGCTACTCTCCTGCAGCAATACCACTACAGCTACCCAACAAACAGTGTCCTCCTCCTGCAGCCTTCCACCGCACCATGGACCATGGAGGAGAGGAACCAGCTGACATTGCCACAGGGCACAGTGAGTAGCTTCCCTGCTTCCCTATCACACCAGGGGCTTCCTATCAGTGTTTTCTACCCCCCCCCCCAAAAAAAATGGAGCACTACCTGCCACTGTATAGGGGGCTTTTGAAGCGGCGCCTATAGAAAATATAGGGTACTGATGCTTGTCGCCATTTTACAGGTGCACACAAAGTTAATCACTTCAACCCCGGAAGGATTTACCCCCTTAATGACCAGGCCATTTTTTGCGATACGGCACTGCGTCACTTTATCCGACAATTGCGCGGTCCTGCGACGTTGTACCCAAACAAAATGTACTTTTTTTCCCCACAAATAGAGCTTTCATTTGGTGGTATTTGATCACCTCTGTGGTTCTTATTTTTTGCACTATAAACAAAAAACTATTTTGAAAAAAATATATATATTTGTTACTTTTTGCTATAATAAATATCCAAAAAGAGTGTAAAAAAAAAAAACAAATTTCTTCATCAGTTTAGGACAATATATATTCTTCTACATATTTTTGGTAAAAAAAAAAAATTGCAATAAGCGTATATTGATTGGTTTGCGCAAAAAGTTATAACGTCTACAAAATAGGAGATACATTTATGGCATTTTTATTATTATTTTTTTTTACTAGTAATGGTGGTGATCAGCGATTTTTAGCGGGACTGCGACATTGTGGCGGACAGATCGTACATGTTTGACACTTTTTTGGGACCAGTGACATTTATACAGAGATCAATGCTATAAAAATGCACTTGTTACTGTATAAATGACACAGGCAGGGATAGAGTTAACACTAGGGGGCAATCAAGGGGTTCAATGTGTTCCCTGGGAAGTGTTTCTAACTGTGGGGAGAGTGTACTGACTGGGGGAGGAGAGAGATCGCTGTTCCCGATCACTGAGAACAGAAGATCACTCTCTACTCCTCTGACAAAACAGGGGATCTGTTTGTTTACATTGACAGATCCTCATTCTGGCTCTCTGAGGAGCGATCACAGGTCATTGCGGCCGCCGGCCACATGCATTGGCTCTGGCGCCGCCCCTAGATCTCTTAAACCAACCGCCGTACCGGTGCAGCGATTTGCAAGGTCGTGCCAACCTGCCGCCGTATATCGGCGGTGGCTGGTCAGCAAGCAGTTAAGGTTTAGCATGTTGGGTATCTATTTACTCGGCGCCATTACTTGGGTAATTTATTGCGTTTGTTTGCCCTAAAATTCATTTTAGCTTGTTTTTTACTGAAATTTTGCTTTTCCTAGACCTTTGCGGTAAAATCATGTGACATAAAAAATTGGTACTACCACTATTCTATTCTCTAGGGTGTGCGCTTTCAAAAAATATATAATGTTTTGGGGGTTTTCCTCCATCTTTAGGGCTAACATTTTTTTTAAACATGTGTGCAAAAAATGCAAAAACGGCTCTGGCAGCAAAAAGGTGTACCTTATAATTTATTATAAATGGTAAATTATTTGCTTGATATTATTTATCTGTCCTGAAAAATGACAGGGTACTTCAATCTTTTACACCATTCTCCATTTTTCCAGTCTAGTGTAAAGAGGAAAAACACTCATTTTTCCATATACTGTCTTTTTTTGTGATTACAAAAGAAGGTTAAACTGTCTTCATAGAAAAGTTAAATGTAACCAAAAGGCATAATTTAATGAAATTACTAAGACCTTGCACAAAGGGTGACAGGTATAAAAACAGAGAACTCATAGAACTCTGAAGCTCAACAATAAACTGATTTCTAGTGCTGTAAATTGCATTTTATAAGGAAGGGGGACCGAGCATTTAAAGTCTCTTTTCCCTCTCTGCGTGTATTTAAGCATAATGCAGCCCCGAGAAGGACAGTGCTGAATAATACACTGCGCACATTAAACTAAGTGGCTTTGTACTTGAGACCCATCAAGACTGTGATGCAAAATGAACAATTTCAGTATATTGACTCCTACAGTCAACATGTTTTACAGTCGGTATAAAATACCCAACAGAGAAAGGTTTTACAGTCGCCATGGACTTTTCCTACATCTGAAAGCTACATTAGACTAAATGCAGGACACTCTCATTATCTAGTGTCCTCAATTCCCAGAAAAAAACAAGGCTTTGTCAGTGAACATATTTAAAGGACACCTTTCACAAGAAAAGTGGACTTTAAGCAGTTGATAATTATGCATATCATGAAAAAATATATGGGCTGCTGTTACCGGTCTTTCATAAAAATGCTGGTTCTTGGGTTGCCATGCAGATGGGTTGACTTTCGTACTTTGAGCAGTGGTGGCTGGTCCTCGGTTTTTTTTTGGGGGGGGGGCAAGAAGCAAACCTGGCCTCCTTACTCGCACCACTTCCAAGTGGTGGTGTTGGTGCTGGTTTCAGGTTAGGGTTACTGGAAGCAGGACACTCTCATTAACTAGTGTCCTCAATTCCCAGAAAAAACACAAGGCTTTGTCAGTGAACATCTTTAAAGGACGCCTTTCACAAGGAAAGTGGACTTTAAGCAGTTGATAATTATGCCTATCATGAAAAAATATATGGGCTGCTGTTACCGGTCTTTCATAAAAATGCTGGTTCTTGGGTTGCCATGCAGATGGGTTGACTTTCGTACTTTGAGCAGTGGTAGCTGGTCCTCGGTTTTTTTTTTTGGGGGGGGGCAACAAGCAAACCTGGCCTCCTTACTCACACCACTTCCAAGTGGTGGTGTTGGTGCTGGTTTCAGGGTAGGGTTACTGGAAGCAGGACACTCTCATTATCTAGTGTCCTCAATTCCCAGAAAAAACACAAGGCTTTGTCAGTGAACATCTTTAAAGGACGCCTTTCACAAGAAAAGTATTTTTTTTTGGGGGGGGGCAACAAACAAACCTGCCCCCCTTACTCGCACTACTCCCAAGTGGTGGTGTTGGTGGTGTTGGTGCTGGATTCAGGGTAGGGTTCCTGGAAGCTGGAAGAGGCTGTCTCTGCCCCTCCACCTGCTGCTCCTCTCAGTGCATGGCCCGCAGCTTGCCGAGGGAAGAGCTGGGCCATTGCTTCTCCTCCGGGCTGAACAGGAAGCAGGTCCTGAGACCTGATTGGCCGGGAGTCCTAAGAATCCCTGGCAAATCAGGTCTCAGGACCCACTTCCTAATTGGTAGGAAGGAGAAGCAATACTTAACTGTTTTTATAAGAAACACTATTTTAATTGATGTTGACAATAAAATATAGATGGTTTTAATTAATCTCCCTGGATTCACTTACTTATCTATGCACCAGTCCCATAAACGCTCCAATATATTCCCCTAGGATCTAGCTAGGTCTAAGCACTGTCAGATGACAGTTAAGCCACTTACACACGGGTGCAACGGTTGTACAACTGAACGTCCAACTTTGGACCAAGTTGGATGTTGGCTGTTGTGTCTCGTGTACTGACATGAACTAAGCAAACGTACAACCAAGCCTAACGTGGTGATGTGCTACGAGCGTATAATGAGGGAGTGCAGGTGAATGTGATTTGTAAATTAGGAACGTAGGTTTCCCAGAACGGACACTTCTGGGCGTTCTTGACTTCTGAGCATGCGTGTTTTGCACGTAGAACTTGTTGGACCAACTTCTCTGTACACACGGTGCAACAGTCGTACAACCGCTTGTTGTACAACCAAAGTTTTGTAGTTTGCTCATCCAACTTCAGTTGTACAGCCGTTGTTCGATGGCTGTTTTAATTGCGCGTACTAACAGTCGGATGATCGCACAACAAGCTGGTTGTATGACCATTATTCTACAACCTTTGTACCATGTGTACAGAGCTTTAGAGTGATGGCACTGCTCCCTCTAGTATCTGACCAGGTAACATTAGTAATTTTAGTGTCTGCTACAATGGAGCAAGGATCGGTGGGGGAGCACTGGCAAGGTAAGTCCACTCTTCAACATTTTATAAAATATATTCAGCTAAGGTGAAATTTCTGTTTTAGCAGAAAATCTAATTCGGCAATATAGTCGTCTAATAGGAACAGCCATGTTGGCTATTGACATCACTTCCTGTCTTTTCCAAATGGTACACAGAGTTGATCTAGAACTCAGTTAATTTCCGTAAGCTTCTGTTACTCTCATTCTGTCTGCATTAGCCTGGCTATGACTGTACCGAGACGACATTCCGTTAGATTTGACCATAAAATCGGCTCTCATTCAGACTCGGGTGATTTTACTCCGAGGAAACATTTCGCCGATGAGTCTGGTAAAAACCTTCTTTATTGAGGCTATATATCAGGAATGATTCAATCATGGTTTAATGAGCACCGAGTGAAATTGAGTAGCAGTCTCTAAAAAGGAAAATGATTGTTTAAAGATTCAATGCCGGAATGAAATATCTGTAGACGCAGCGTGCTTGTAGCCATTAAGATGTGATTCCTTATCTATCAAGAGGAGATCGGCTTGCCAAATACCAGCGGTGATCTAGACGCACTTACCCATGAATGTTGTGTCATTGGCTGAGGGTACTCTGGGAAAAATGCAAAAGCGATTGGATAAAGTAAATATAAATCCCAAAATAACAAGCTTCCATTTTCAATAAATGGCTGTAGCGTATTTGACTAGATACCTTATTACATATGTATTTGCTGGAATTAGAGCCGAATAACTGGACAGTGGATATGAAGAGGAATAAATAAGTACTCTGGACAGACATCTCAACTCTCCAAAAATTAAACAGCAGTTTAATCCAATATAGTTTTACTTGTTAAAATGCAGTAAATGGAATGTTCACCGCTCCTTTAACCACTTAAAGTGGAGTTCCGGACAAAATCACTTTTAATATAAAAATACCCCTAGAATATTCATGCCTCTTGCAATGTAACAAATGTATGCTGTAAATATGCCCAGTTTTCTATTTGTGCAGCATCATTTTCTTACCTTGTGAAGTTCCTGCACAGCGCAGCCATCTCCAGTGTGGGCATCTGAAGCAGCAGTGTCCTTCTTCCTGGATTCTGTGCATGCATGTGCAGTGCAGTGCAATCTTGGTTAGCTTGACATGGCACAGCCGCCAATGTGAAATGTTACAGGAGCAGTGCCCTGCCAAGCTCACCAAGATTTTCCACAGATGCCAATGTGAAATGTTACTGGAGCCGTGCCATGCCAAGCTGACCAAGATTTTCCATAGACTCCAATGTTAAATGTTATGGGAGCAGTGCCATGCCAATCTGACCAAGATTTTCCATAGATGCCAATGTTAAATGTTATGGGAGCAGTGCCACGCCAAACTGACCAAATTTTCCATAGACGCCAATGTGAAATGTAACAGGAGGCGTGCCATGCCAAGCTGACCAAGATTTTCCATATACGCTAATGTTAAATATTACGGGAGCAGTGCCATGCCAAGCTGACCAAGATTTTCCATAGACACCAATGTTAAATGTTATGGGAGCAGTGCCATGCCAAGCTGACCAAGATTTTCCATAGACGCCAATGTTAAATGTTATGGGAGCAGTGCCATACCAAGCTGACCAAGATTTCCCAGGAGCCAATACAAAATGACGTACAGCACCGTGGCCTCTATATTAGGAAGTGAAATTAGATATAGGCATAAATCAGGTAAGTGAACAGAATAAAAATAATAGATTGCCAGTTTACTCTAAGGATGCACATTAGTGCTGCATGGTGAGGAATGAAAAATGTGGGTAAAACACCAATTTTTTTTTTAAAAAATACAGGTTTTTGAATTAAAAAATAAGAAAACAGTAATTAGCCCAATTTTTTTCTATGATGAGAAAGATAATGTTACACCGAGTAAATTGATACCTAACATGTCATGCTTCAAAATTGCACCCGTTCGTGGAAAGGCAACAAACATTGGCACTTAAAAATCTCCTTAGGTGACGTTTAAACATTTCTACAGGTTACCAGTTTTGAGTTACAGAGGAGCTCCAGTGCCAGAATTATTGCTCTCGCTCTAACGATCGCAGTGATACCTCACATGTGTGGTTTGAACACCGTTTACATATGTGGGTGTGACTTGCGTTTATGTTCACTTCTGCACGCAAGGTCGGAGGGATGGGGCGCTTTTAATTTTTTTTCTTATTTATTTTACTTTTTATTTTTTATTTTTACCCTGTCCCTTTAAAAAAAATGGATCACTTTTATTCCTAGTACAAGGAATGTAAACATCCCTTGCAATAGAAAAAAAGCAGGACAGGGCCTCTTTAACCATATCAGCCCCAGAAGGTTTTACCCCCTTCATGACCAGGCTGTTTTTTGAGATATGGCACTGCGTCGCTTTAACTGACAATTGTGCAGTCGTGCGGCGCTGTACCCAAACAAAATTGACGTCCTTTTTTTCCTCACAAATAGGGCTTTCTTTTGGTGGTATTTGATCACCTTTTGTGCTATAAACAAACAAAAAGCGACAATTTTGGAAAAATAAATACATTTTTTCACTTTTTGCTATAATAAATATCCAAACAAAATATATAAAAAAACAAATGTATTCATCAGTATAGGCCGATTTATATTCTTCTACATATTTTTGGTAAAACATGGGAATATATTGATTGGTTTACGCAAAATATTGTGTCTACAAACTATGGGACAGATTTAGGGACTTTTATTTATTTTTATTGTTTTTACTGGTAATGGCGGTGACCTGCAATTTTTAGTGGGATTGCGGCGGACAAATTTAACCCCAAATTACACTTTTTGAGGACCAGTGGCATTATTACATTGATCGGTGCTATAAAAAGGCAGTGATCAATGTATAAATGACAGGGAAGGGGTAAACACTAGGGGGCGATCAAGGGATTAACTGTGTTCCCTCAGTGTGTTCTAACTGTAGGCTTACTAGGACATGACACAGATTACTGTTCCCGAACACAAGGAACAGTAGATCTGTGTCATGTCCCCTGTTAGAACGGGGATTTGCCTTGTTTACAAAGGCAGATCTCCATTCTGCCTCTGTACCCAGCGATCGGGGGTTGCCGGCGGACATCGAATCCGCCGGACCCGCGTAAGAGCTCCAGCAGTGCGCAGAGGGCATGCAGACATGCTGCCAATGGTGCGTGCACGCCCGCTATACCACAAGGATGAACTGATGTACAGGTACGGTGGTCCTCGCTATCCGACCAGCTTGCCACAGTATATCTGCGTGAGCTGGTCAGTAAATGGGCAATGTGAGATCTGGGGTCAAAAAGACCTCAGATCTTGCATTTACCCTTAAAAGCAACCATCCATCCCAGGGATTGGATCATTTCTCCTGCCACCTATAAAAGTGATCTTGTGGCGAATCCACTGCTGAGACCACTTTTATGTGAAAGAGGACCGCCGGCTGTGGATAAAAATACCGGGGGTTATAGCAGAAGATAGCTATGGTATTTAACGTCAAAGTAGTGATCATCCACTGTAGGCGGTCCGGATGTAAAAGTCAATAATATTCTCAGCCTTATGCCTGCTACGGTGGCTGGTGGCTTACTGAGGAAACATAAAGAAGAGAGGGGTCTATGTAAGGCAGGACATACATTAAGCAATTTTTCTTTCCTTCAACCTATGGTTGAAGGAAAGAAAATTGCTTGGTTCCCCCATCAACACATTCAGTATTGATGGGGGAATCACTCTCACAAAGCTATGGTATTCTGACAGCGGGAGGTTTCCCAGTCATCAGAATATGATTACTGCTTGCGGCTATAGCCACCAGCAGTCATCAGATGAAAAAAACAGACAGGCTGGTTGTACTGAAGTTGACTGATGGATCGACTTCAATACCACCAGGCTGCCCATAGAAGAATCGAAATTGTCTTGGTGACAACTGGAAAAAAAAAAGTGTTGGCTATACATATAGTATATTGTAATCTTTTTTTTAGAATTGAGTTCTTTCAGGTTACTGAGTCTAATGCTAGAGATCTGGTAGGTATTCAAAGTCATAAAATGTAGTGAGCCAAAAGCATGTTGCCTGCTGAAAGCTCCTTGATGTCTAGGGAGTAAACCCAATCACCAAGATCCTAAGATCTTAAATGGGTTATGTCAGTCATACACTTTTAGATTCCTCCATCCACATTACACAGCATGGATGAGGAATCTCCGCTGCTGTCTGTTGTATTCAGACAGCTGTTGTACCCTTGGCTGCTTGAACAGTAACAGCACCTGATAGGACACAGTCAATGTTCTACCAACAATTTTCCACCTGAATCAGTGGATTTTTAAATCAACTTTTGTCAAGCCAACTGTGCCATCCATGGCTTAGATATTAGCCAACTCAGCAGGAATTGATCAATATTCAAACTGTGTAATGCTAGCTTTAACTTCATATTGAAAAGCCACTTTCAATATTTTCAAGTATTCAGCTTTCATTTAAATCAGTGGTTCTCAACTCCGATCCTCGGGACCCATCAACAGGCCAGATTTTAAGTATTACCTTGGGGAGATGCAGACTAGAATACTGCAATCACGGAGCAGCAAATTATATCACCTGTGATGCATTTCAGTTGTCCTGCAAACCTGGCCTGTTAGTGGGTCCTGAGGACCGGAGTTGAGAACCACTGATTTAAATAGTACCTGGTGAATATTTATGGTTTATGGCTTCATATAATTGGCAGTGCTCTTGGGCAGGGTAGCTCTAATTTTTGAAAGTGGAAGTACTGAATTGGCAGCAAAGTGTATCAATATACTGTAGAACAGTGGTTCTCAACTGCCGAGCTGCAACCTACCTCCTCCCAGGCTTCCGCCAGCCGCTGATCTTCTGTCCTCCCACATTTCCTCCCAGCCCCCATAGTGCCACCCAACAACTCCCATAGTGGACCACAGTGCTCCTCAACCTCCCCTGAGAGCCCTTAGCCCCCACAGTACCCCTCAACCATTCACAGTGAACCCAGACCCCTGAAATGTCCCATAGCTTACTGTAGAGCCTCCAGCCCCCATAGTATTCCCAGCCTCCAACAGTGTCCCAGAGTGCTGCTCCAGTCTCCTACAAAGCTCCTGGAAGGCCCTCAGCCTTCTGGAGAGACTTTTGAGTATAAACTTTTTTTTTCTTTTTTCATACTATTGGAGCATGGAACGTTTTGGAAATGTTAGCAGGACCTCATCTCAATAAGGTTGAGAACCACTGCTCTAGAAAATATCCTCAAAATACGACTCTACCTTGAAGAATATTGTTTGTATCTGAAAGGCTATCTACAGCCTAAACATCTTTTTCTTTTGGATAGCGTGGAGAAGAATACAATTCTGTTAATCTTTTACTGCTGTTAGTGTCCATTGAGGATATTTCCCCTCCTGTCCCTGTGACACCGGGAGGAAATAAGGATAACCGGTGTCACTGGGACCCTACCCAAAAAAGGTCCTGCATCTGTCTACATTGGAGACCATGTTTGTCACTTCTCCACTCAGAATAAAACTAAAAGAGAAAAAAAATTTGGGCTGATGTTGGGTGCTAATTTATATAAATGTTCTTGTGACAGCTTAATCTTGTTACGCTTCTCTAAATTATCTTGTTCTTGGAAATGTTTCCATCCCTCTTGAATCTAATTCTTAAAATAAAGGAACAAGGTAGCAATTACTGAGAAAACCACTTTTCAAGCTGCAGTTCTGTTTTTTTTCATTTGAAAATGGGGAGTGAGGAGGGTTTTCAGCTGGTTCTCTAGATGTTGTTAGCTTTGGATATAGCAGAAAACAATTTTAACTCTTTTTAGGTTTTTATTTCTGTGTCGTTATCCCTGCTAGGGAGATTTACACTCTCTGATTATCCTAGTGACCATTGTTTCAAATACAGAAAGTGTAGGGAATTTCAAAGTTTACCGTTGTCAGTAGAACAAGGGGTAAGGGCATATCTTCCAATGTTGACACTATTCTGTGACGACTGTCTAAGAAAAGTCCCTCGCTTTGTAGAGATTTCCTCCTACCACCTATTGCATCTCTGGGGCAAAAAGTGAATGGAAATACTGAACACAGACACCAAAAACAAATCTGACAAAGGCTTTTACGAAGTGGTCTCCAAACTTTGGCCATTTGCTTGCCCTTTAACTGGCCTTTGGGGCACTATTCCGCCATCTGCCACCAATGGTGGAGCACTATTCTATACACTGACATTAACAATGGGCACTATTATGCCCACTGTCACTAACAATGAGGCATTATCCCCCCCCCCCCAATCGCACCAGTGATGGGGCATCATTGACCTCCACTGTCACCAACAATAGTTATATTCCTCCCTCTGACGCCAATGATGGGGCACTATTCCTCCCACTGACACGAGTGATGGGTACTATTCTTCCTGCTGACACCAATGATGGGGCATTATTTCCCCCCACTAACACCAATGATGGGGCATTATTGACCCCCACTGACACCAACAATGGGGTTATATTGCTTCCCCTGACAACAACAATGGATCACTATTCCTGCAGCTGGCATGAATGATGTAGCACTATTTTACCCCACTGACACAAATGATGGGGCACTATTCCTCCCACTGACACCTATGATGGAGCATTATTCCCCCCAATGACATTAATGAAGGGACATTATTAACCCCCACTGGGCACCAGCAATGGGGTTATATTCCTCCTGCTGACACCAGTGATGGGACATTATTCCTTCTCCAACTCTGCTTCGTCAAGGTCTTTTTTTATTCCCACTGACCCCAGACCATGGGGCATTTTTTAATTCCACTATTCACCCAACCTGGTACGTTGTTTACTCCCATTGACCACTTACAATGGCAATAAAAAAGTATGTGAAACCCTTGGAATAAACTGTTTTTCTGCAGAAATTTTCCATAAAATGTGATCTGATCCTCATCTAAGTCACAAAAATAAACAAACACAATTTGCTTAAGCTGATAATTATGGGATTGTCTAGTGCAGGGCTTCTCAACCTCGTTCCTCAAGTACCCCCAACAGGCCATGTTTTGGCAATTTCTCTTAGATAAAATAGCTGTCCAAAATACCAAGCCATTGACTCTGATTTAATTAAAGCACTGTGCAAGAAAAAGGAAAACCTAAAAACATGACCTGTTGGGGGTACTTGAGGACTTGAGGACTTAGTCTAGTGAGTAACCGCCAAGTGGTTATGCGGGAACCCAAAAATGGTAAAATGTGCCAGGTCCTAATTATGAAGCAATAATGACATTAACAGGAGTCATGGACTTTATAGGAACAAAACCACAAATATATTTAAAAAAATGACAAACCAACTTTATTGATACATCACTGAAATAGCCTTGAGTGGTTAATTGAAGAATATGCTATTTTAATCCGGAAAGGCTTAGAAACTGGTACCGGTATATATCTTGCTCGATTGAGGGTGATTTTTAGATCTTTTCACTGGGTTCAGTGTTTTAATAATGTATCAATAAAGTTGATGTGTAAGTTTTTATATATTTGTGTTTTTGGGCCTATAAAGTCCATGATTCCTGGTAATGTCAATATTGTTTAAGCTGATAGCACACAAGCAATTCTAATTTCTCATGTCTTTATTGAACACACCCATTAAACATTCACAGTGATGGAGGGAAAAAGTAAGTGAACCCCTGGAGCTATTAGCTGGTTTCTGGTTAGCAAGTACTTTCGGAAGCTCTGGATGAGACCTGCAGAATGTTCAGGAGGAATATTTGACCATTAATCTTTACTAAACTGCTTCAGCTCAAACACATTTGTAGGATGTCTGGTGTGAAGGGCTCTCTTGAGCTCATTCCACAGCATCTCTATGGGGTAAAAGTCTGGGCTCTGATGGGGTCATGCCATACTCATTTTGTGAAGCTGGTCTGTGTGGAAGTTTTTTCAATACTAATGATCAATGTCCTGCTGCATCATCTACTAAGCTTCAGCTGGTGGATAGCCGCCCTGACATTATCCTGTAGGATACTTTGGCAAACTTGGGAATTAATTTTCCCCTCGATGGTGGAAAGTGGTCCAGGCCCTGAGGCAGTAAAGCAAGACCAAACCATGATCTTCCATCCACCATACTTCACCGTTGGGATGATGCTGTGGTGTTGCAAGCTGTGCCCTTTTTTGCGCCATACGAAGTGCTGAGTATTCGTCCCCGAACAATTCAACTTTTGTTTCATCTGCCCACAAAACATTTTCCCAGTAGCGTAGCGGTTTGCCAAGGTGCCCTTTGACAAAACTTTAGGCATGCAGCAATGTTTTTGTTTGGAGAGCAGTGGCCCCTCCATGGGGTTCTGCCATGGACATCCTGCCTTTTCAAAGACTTAGGTCCCTTTTACATGGACACCTCGATCGGGTCTACCTGTCTATTTTTTAAGTAGACCTGATCAGAACCTCTATTGCTCTTTATGGAGCTGTGAATGTCAGTGGACATGTGTCCCCTGACACCCATCAACATCTGATCCAGTCTGCCAAAAACAGATGGATAGGGATCTATTCGCCATCCATCTAGCGGATCGGATTGAATGACAGTCGGATGGAAATGGTCAGGCAGTCCATTTTCTGTGCTGTGATGTGATTGCTAAGTTTGGTGGCAGCTTTCACATATAAGTAGTATACCCAAAACTTAAATCAACATGCATATAAGAAAATGTGCAGGGCCAATATTTTCAGTAAACAATAAAATGATAAAAAAACTGAATTAAAGTCCATATATCAATATAAGCATAAATCAATGTGACTATCTTGTGAAAAATCCAAACAATCAGAAGTAAAGTCTGGTACAGAAAAAAAATGTGAGTAAGAAGATCCAAAAGCTCCCCACGTGAAGAAACAGTCCTTCTAAAAGAGTGTTCAGAGGTCAGCCACCATCTCCCCATGAAATCAACACTCACCAGATGCAATGGCTGCCATTACAACAGCATGCATGCCTGTGTCTTTAAGACAAATATCAACTGCAAGTATACAGATCTCGCCTGATATCCACTTTAAAAATATTCCTTGATGGGTATAACCTGGAGTGAATAAAGCTCACCAGGAGCCAAAGAGATGCTTTTTTTTTTTTTTTTTTTTTTTTTTCAAAGAGATGCTTTGATGGTGTAGCATTTAATGTAAATCCATGTACCACTTAAAAACATGTATAAAAACACAAAAAACTTACATGTAAAGCTGCTGCTGATCTGGGACCGGGCAGCAGCATGACGTCACCACTAGCAGCTCCACCCTGTTTCATCCAATAGGACATTATTAAGGAGTTCCGTTTCCATCTGACCGCTCCATAGAGAAAAGCGGGCTGTGTCCATGTCCGCTCTGCTTAGTGGAACAGATACAGACCTGTCATCTGCCTGCTCAATGGGGAGAAGGCGGGTCCGCTTGATGCGGTCCGCCTCGTGTGAAAGGTGCCTTACGTGTGGTAGACTCATGAACAGGGATGTTGGACAGTTCCAGTGATGTCTTTGATCCTTTAGCTGTTATGTATGGGTTATTCTTTACCTCCATGAGGATTCTGTGTTATTCCTTGGGAGTCATCTGGGCTGGGGACCCACTTCTAGGAAGAGTAGCCACAGTACTTAACTTCCTCCATTTATAGACAATTTATCTAACTGTCGACTGTTGGATGCCTAAACACTTGGAGTCAGCTTTGTATCCCTTTCCAATCTAATGCAGGTAAACTGCTCTTGATCCTTTGTCTTTGAACAACAATCTTAAACTGTTTGAGTGTCTCTTATCAATTAAAGTAGCTCTGAGGCTTGGTTCACATTGCAGCAACCTACAGTGTGACTTTCCAGGCAACCTACAGTGTGACTTTCCAGGCAACCTACAGTGTGACTTTCCAGGCAACCTACAGTGTGACTTTCCAGGCAACCTACTGTGTGACTTTCCAGGCAACCTACTGTGTGACTTTCCAGGCAACCTACAGTGTGACTTTCCAGGCAACCTACAGTGTGACTTTCCAGGCAACTTGAGTGTGACTTGAAGTGATTTTGAAGTGACTTTGAAGCAAATTTGAAGCAACTTTAGGGAATGTCTGAGTAATCTTTCTGTAATGTCGGATCCAAATGACATCAATATAGATGAGGGTCCGACTTGGAGGTGATTTCCATTAAAGTCTATGACTTGGTTTACACTGCCACGACTTGGGATCCGACTTGTGAGACCCCAAGTCGCATGACATGTGAAATCTTGTGTTAGTCAATGAGAGCAATCTTAATTAGCACTACAGAAGTCGCTCTGACTTTAGAAAAGGTTCCTGTACTACTTCAAGGCTACTCTTATCCAACTTGTGCCCTTAGACTTTAATGGAAGTCTCCTCCAAGTTGGATCCTCATCTATATTGATGTGATTTGGATCCGACATTATAGGAAGATTACCCAGGCATTCCCTGAAAGTTGCTTCAGGTTGGGTTCACTCTTGCTGTGACCGCGGCTCACAGCATGGTGTCCGGTGCATCCCTGTACACCAACTCAGATGTGAATCAGGTCTGAATTTCTGCCTGAATTCGCATCTGAAACTGAGCCAAAGACGTGCCCCGGAGGTGTGTGAATCGGCTCCATTGAGAGCCGGTCACACTCTCCTGTCATGCAAATTTGATGCAGGGAAACCAGCCTCAAAGTTGCCTCAAAGTTGCTTCAAAGTCACATTAAGTTGCATCAAGTAGGACTCAAGTCACCAGCAAATTGCCAGGAAGTAGTCTGGCAAAGTTGTACCGTAAGTTGCGTGAATTTTTAGGCCGTTGCAGTGTGAACCGAGCGCATGGACACAAGTCGGATAGAAGTCACCTTGAAGTAGTACAAAAACCTTTTTCTAAAGTCAGAGCAACTTCAGTAGTGCTAATTAAGACATCTTTCATTGACTAACGTGGGATTTCACATGTGGCACGACTTGGGGGTCTCAAGTCGTGGCAGTGTGAACCGAGCCTCAACCTCACCTCCAAACTCATTTCATTAATTGGACTGGTGTGCAAACTGCTGACTCCAATTAGTTTTCGTTGAAGTAATTATTCTATAGATTCACTTACTTTTTCCAGCACTGTGAATGTTTAATGGATGTGTTCAATAAAGAACTTTGGTTTAGAAACTCTTTGTTGTAGAATCGAAAGGGGGCTGAATATTAAGCAAATTACAAGTTTGCTTTAAGCACTTTTTTTTTAATCGCATGCTTACTTTGAATTGCCCATATCTGCATCAAGTGTACTTATTAGTATGCCGGACCTTTGAACATTTTTTTTTGTGTTGTTCTTTGGAATCATTGTTCTTAGCAGGATAGCTTATTTTCTGTAGAGCTTTCCTATAATATGTATACGCCCACCTATGGCTGGATTGTAATTATGGTTCGTTCTGTGTAATTATTCATCCTTCTGAAACTATCTTATGTCCTTATCTGCCTCTGACAATCCGAGGGTCGGACAGTTTCTGAAAGCAGATTGAGCGTTCCCTGTTAATTACATGAGGAATTGAAGTGACTTTTAAAGGGATCACTTGATGCTGTTTTATTTCTTGTAGACTTAGTGTACCCTGCGGATTCTTCACGGAGCCACACAAGAATTTACAGATAGAGCAATCGTACTTTTCTGAGACATCTGGAGTCACCATCTGTTACCTTCATGATGTGGTATTAGGAAAGGTCCTTGTGTATTCCTTTGCTTAGCAGAACTCTTTGGGGCCATCTCAAGTGTGACCATGTAAATGCATTATCGGGGTCTATTGTCTCAACCAGATGGTCGATTAATTAAATTACATTTCATCTTTTATTTTGGAGAACCATATTTTAAGGGCGACATTTACAACATTCCTACATTAGTTTATCCTTTCTCTTCTGATTCTAATTTTTTCTATAACTTTTCTCAATGGGGACACAGACAAAAGCACATTTTTTGTAGACTTTTTGACAATGGGGTTGATTTAGGCTGGGTTCACACCGCAGCACGGAGCGGCTCACAGCAGGGGCAGAGCTGGATTAACATAGGGGCTATTGGAGCTGTAGCTCCAGGCCCCTACCTTAAGATAGGCCCAGCCCAGTGAGTCACTAATGCTGCCCAGCCCTCTGTACAAATGACTGATATGTATATTGTGGCTTGTATTGGTATGTAAATGTCAGGGAGGCAGACAACATTAATATGTAAATCTTCAGCACCAGGCTCATGATGCTATGATGCTCTTAATCAGGCCCTGAGCAGGGGTCCAGTGCGTCCCTGTTCACCGTTTTAGGTCCAATTTCAGCCCTAATTTTTGGCTGAATTCGGACCTGAAATGGAGCCAAAGATGCACAGGACTCCTGCCTGATGAAGGGGTCCCGCGTGACTCTGAAACGTTGTGATGTGATCATGCATTAACCACTTCAGCCCCGGAAGGATTTCCCACATTAAGACCAGAGCACCCTTTGCGATTCAGCACTGCGTCACTTTAACTGACAATTGCGCGGTCATGTGATGTTGTACCCAAACCAAATTGGCGTCATTTTTTCCCCACAAATGGAGCTTTCTTTTGGTGGCATTTGGTCACCTCTGCGTCATTTCTGATCACCGCTATAAACAAAAAAGGAGTGACAATTTTGCAAAAAAAAAAAACAATATTTCTTGCTTTTTGCTATAATACATATCCAAAAAAACATATATATATAAAAAAATGTATTCATCAGTTTTGGCCGATATATATTCTTCTACATATTTTTGTTAAAAAAATAGCAATCAGCGTATATTGATTGGTTTGCGCAAAAGTTACCGCATTTACAAACCATGAGAATTAATTTATGGCGTTTTTACTTTTTTTTTTAATTACTGGTAATGGCGGCAATCTGCGATTTTTATCGGGACTACAGTATTGCAGCGGACATGGACATTTTTGACACTTTTTTGGGACCATTGACATTTATGCAGCGATCAGATCTAAAAATAGCCACTAATTACTGTACAGGCGGTCCCCTAGTTACAAACATCCAACCTCCGAGACAACAGGAAGTGCGAAGGAAATTTACCCATAGGAAGGGAAATTTACTCCTGTAAGAGTTATTATGGGAAAATGGTGTCTCCACTGATACTTTATCACCAATCCTTCTTTCCACAACAACCCACAATTTTCAAAATCCCTGTTCTTTTACAGGGGTTGGGCTTGGCCCCTTAGTTCCAGTGAAGGGAACTCTTAAGGTGTCAGCACACCAAGACATTTTGGACAATTTAATTCTCCCAACTTTGTGGGAACAGTTTGGGGGGGTGCCCTTTCCTGTTCCTACATGACTGCGTAGCAGTTCACAAAGCAAGGTCCATAAAGACATGGCAGAGCGAGTTTAGGGTGGAGGACTGTCCTGACCTTAACCCTCTAAAACACCTTTGGCCTTCTCTTCCAACATCAGTGCCTGACCTCACAAAGGCTCTTCTGGAAGAATGGTCAAACATTCCCATAGACACTCCTAAACCTTGTGGGCAGCCTTCCCAGAAGAGTTGAAGCTGTTATAACTGCAAAGGGTGGGCCAACTCAATATTGAACCCTACAGACTAAGACTGGGATTCCATTAAAGTTCATGTGCGTGTACAGGCAAGTGTCCCAATAGTTTTGGTAATAAAGTGCATATCCCAAATGTCACAAATTTGAAACATTTTTGCCAATAGCAAATCAGACACCAGCTGTGTTTTCAGAGAGTGTTAGAAAAATATAATCAGGGATGCAATTGGTTACTAAGGGCACTGTAGAAACATTGCATTTAGGGCTCCTTTTAAACATTAAGCTCACTGTTTGCCTGAGAAAAATCCAATAACGTTTTATTAGGCAGAACAGACATCCGCCATTATGCCCAAGCTGAATTTTGGACCACTTGAGACATACTGTTCTGTTGCCATGGCAAGCAAAAAGACTCAGCAAGGATAAGTGTTCTTTGATTTGTTTGTATGTTTTGGTCAAGTTTGAGTCTTGTGTAATACTCAGCCTTAGCTGACAAAGGAGACTGTAAAATAACACATGTTGTTGGGATAATTGACTGTCGCTTCATAGCTAAGATGTTGCTATTTTCAGTTAAAGCCCAGTGTCAAGCTGTTTTTAAATGTACCTATGCAGTGGGCTATTGTACCCATGCAACCGGGTAGTGAAGTGAAGCGGCTTGAGGGGAACAAACATGCAAAAAGAAGGATGTCTGCAAGAGCGAGTAAGGTAACTGAGCATTAAACCTATACAGTTCCGAGGTGACCCTACTATATCAGTAACTTTAAAAGCAGCTCTGAGTTGAGTTTAAAGGGAAGATTTAACCTTTAAATTATTTTTTTACTTTCAAAGATTTTTTTTTTTTTTCCATAAAGATTTTATTGATTGATTGAGATAGTGTACAGACACGTTTCACCACAGATAAAAACTGAATCATAACATAAATGGAGTAGAGGTAAAGCATAACATGAATAAATGTGGATTACAGAAGCATCTCCGTAGACATTGGTACGTACCCTGTAGTTGTTCGTAAGGAAAAGCTATGTATACGTTACTATATAGGTGAGCGTGTGTTATGCTTTTTATCAGAAGAAGACGGGGGTGGGGGAACCGGGAGGGGGGAGGAGGTGAGGGGGGGGGGG
>BLSH010240949.1:834043-844603 GCA_018402905.1 Glandirana rugosa
CCCCCCCCCCCCCCCCCCCCCCCCCCCCCCCCCCCCCCCCCCCCCCCCCCCCCCCCCCCCCCCCCCCCCCCCCCCCCCCCCCCCCCCCCCCCCCCCCCCCAGAATGTACTTTCCGTGATCCGCATGTGAGGTCTGCCATCTCTGGTTCCAGCATATCCTAGTGATTGTTACCAGGTATCTAGGGGTATTTGGGGAACTTTAAGGGTAGACTGCTCAATAGTCATTGGTTGTCTGAAAGTGGGTCCAACATGACCACGTCTTTCTGAATTTATCCGAGTTATCATGGGAAGAGGCGATCAGCTCCTCCAAGTCCCTAACTCTGTTTAGCCGAGAGAACCAGTCTCTCAACGATGGGGAGCGTGTTTGTCTCCACAGGGCTGGGATGCACATTCTGGCTGTGTTTATCATATGCATCGCGAGAGACTTCCTGAACGAATGCTTTAGTACTCTCGAGTGTTGCAGCAAATATTGGCAGGAGGAGAAATCGATGGAATGTGTGGTAACCTGTTGGATTATTTTATGGACTTGCAACCAGAATGGTTTGATTTGGGGGCAATCCCACCAGATGTGTAGCATTGTACCCGGTAAAGAGTTGCATCTCCAACATCTATTTGACACCTGAGGGTATATCCTGTGGAGGTAGGAAGGAGTCCTATACCAGTGGGTTAGAATTTTGTAATTATGTTCTTGCATTGTGACATTCAGGGTACCCTTATGTGCTGTGGAGCAAATGTCCTCCCAGTCCGATTCGGTGAGGGGGTTTGCTGAATCTCTGTCCCAGAGTTTAGTAAATTGGGGGATCAGGTCAGGGCCAGTGGTTGACAAAAGGGAGTAGATTCTCAAGATTAGGTGTTTCTGGGGAGGAGGTGAGGTGCAAATTTGTTCAAACGGGGTGAGCTCGCGATTAAATTTGTCTTTCGTTCTTGGGTCGTTAAGGTAGTGTCTGGCCTGAAGGTATGACCACATAGGTAGTGCCAAACTGGGTTCGTTATCTGCTAGGTCAGTTTTGGAGCAAAATTTCCTTTGGGAGAAAAATTGGTAGGCCTTTGGGCTTTCAAAGATTTTTATTGAATTTAAATCAGGACAGAATAAGATACCAAAAATCAAAGAATCAAAAACAAAATAAACAACCCGACAAGTCATACAGTATACAGTGTCTCGCCTAATCGCAAGATATTTTCACAGTGACTTGCAACCTTTTTAGATTACTGATTCCCCATTCTGCAGATAGCCATAGGGTCAGGACTCTGCTAGCTTCCACAAGATCATCAAGAGGGCCCAACATATTTAGTCATGAATCCCTTGTCTCCCGGCACCCCGAAATGGGAACAAGCTGTGTCTAGAGAGAGGGGATCACGCTAGACCTCCCGGAAGTGCGAGGCCGCACCATAGCTGGCCCCCTTAGAATGGCCATTAGATCGAAGGGGAAGCAGGGAATGTACTACATACAAAATAGTCAATTTCAAAGTGAGCATCACCTAATAATAAAGAACCTCCTAAACAAAGCACTGATCAGGGTATCTTACCTGAAGAAAAGAAGAAAGAAAGAGAGACAGGAGTATAGAAAGAAAGAGATGAAGATCCGACCAACACCTAATCACTGTCTGAGTCAGCTGCTTGCCTGGGCTGCAACAGACCTTGAGTAAAAGAAATACCTATGTACGCTGCCCAGGGTTCCCAGATGTCCTCAAACTTCTTAGTTGTGTCTGATAAAATGCTTGCTAGCTTCTCTTGCGACATTATCCAAGAAATTTTCCGGGTAGCTGCAGCAAAAGAGACCTTAGGCTGTTTCCATGACTTAGCAATAGTGAGCTTGGCCCCAGGCAGGACAAAGTGCACTAACCTTCTATTAGGTTTAGACATATTCGGGACGTGGGCGTTGAGCAATGCTATCGCGGGGGACCTGGAAACCCGGGCATTGGTTAAGCTTTCAATGAGATTAAAAATCTTCTTCCAGAACCGATGAATCCTTGGGCACTCCCACCAAATGTGTGGCATGGAGCCCGTAAGCAAACAGCCTCTAAAACATTGTGGGTCTACTGAAGGATAAATATGAGCAAGTTTAGCCGGGGTAAGGTACCACCTTGTGATAACCTTAATGCTGGCTTCATAAGGCCTCATACACACGGATGTTTTTTGACGCCAGCGTTTTCTGGCGTTTTTTGCAGCTCTCCATGTTAGTCAATGGCCCCCGACGTTTTTGAGCTGTAGATGGCGTTGGTGTTAGTGAGCTGAAACTAGAACCCACAGCCAGCGCGTTTTGGCGTTTTTTGCCAAAACCACGCCGCAAAACGCCAACTAACGCCAACTAATACTGTACCGGCGTTAACCGGCGTTTTTTGACGTCAACGTTTTTAGGCTGAAAAATAGCAGAGGGATGATTTTTTTTAAAAGACGCCTATTGACCCAGACGCTCCCTAACGCCGATGCATAACGCCGAAAAACGCAGATTTTTTTTCCTTGGGCCCAACGTTTTGTTTATTTTTTAAGAAACGTCCGTGTGTATAAGGCCTAAGGGTTGTGTTCAAGATTCCTCGATAAGATTTAGCAAAATAACCATGCCAAGTTTCCAGGTCTCATGAGAATGAAGATCCAGTCCCAAAGATTCATATATGCCGTTTTCATTATTTTTTTAAAGACACAAATGTAAAAAAAAAAAAATCTGATATGTAATTAATCTTATCCAAAATGTTTCTGTGTATAATTTGTAATTATATCTGTATGTATTGGACAGCCATACTCAGGCTCTTGTTGCTGCTTTGCTGCATGACGGTTGCACTTTTCTACCCCTTTTCACAATGCAAATGAAAAAAAAATGCATTCCCTGTGTAGCTGAAACCTTATATTGAAAGCTTTTATAGAAAATGTATTTGTGTCATTTAGTGTAAAGTGACAGGTCCTCTTGAAAGCCTTTTTGTAGAGCCCCCGTGGTTGCTCTGTTTTATTTTGGAGTCCTTGGAAATACCCCATGCTTCCAGGTATGGCAAATGTGGCCTTCTCCCTCTTCTCCTAGGATGTAGAACTTGGGCAGCCAATCTCAAGGGCCAAAAACAGTCAAAAGGAGGGGAGCTTTACATGAAAGGACAAGCTCACACATAACATATCCCTAAGCCCCCATCCCTAGTTCTCTCAGTGAGGTCCCTACTTACTTCTAGAGCACATGCACAGCCCAGCACTAGATTTTTTCCCAGCTGGACTGCCAACACCAGGTTAGGTCACAGCTGTCGAAGAATGTAAGTCCAGACCTGCAAGGGAAGAGTGGGGGGAAGGGTGGGGTAAGGTTATTGTATTAAGGGGTGACTTGTTAGGGCTGGACTTTAGAAGTTGGTGGTTGACAACTTAGGCGAGTAGGAAGAAACCGCCTCCAGTGGTTTATGGCCAATTAGAGAATGTTGGTGCTGAGCCCTCTTGGGGCTTGGACTGCTTCCTTCGAGCACGGCCTTAGAATCGTTTCCACATGTAGACTTGGAAAGATAAGTAGAAAAGGAGCGCCCAGCATCCAATAACATGCAAGTTGGAAGGTATGTTAGAAGACGTAAATTGAGAATAGAAATAAATACATTGAGCCAACGGGTTTCGGGGGAACAGGGACCCCCCTTCTTCAGGGCTGTTGCTGCATGCTGATAGATGGGAAGGGTTCCCAAACAGGTGTGTCAGTGATAATCTATCAGAGGGATGACTGTCTAAGTGTCAGCTGTGTTTGCAGAGGCAGCATTGCATTGTATTAAGGGGTGGCTAGAAGTAGTTAGTCACATTCGACTGGACTTGTTCTGTTATGTTTTAGACATAACTTCTCAAAGCCACTTCTTTAGAAGCTATGAACTGTCTTGAACATTACAGAACAAGTGTACCTGAATGTGACAAACTACTACAAGCTATACCATGACCTGGATAAATGAGAACCTTCACAGATATATTGAGGGGGCTAAGGAGGGGGGCCGGAGGCCTTTTTTTTTTGTAATTTATGAACTTATCATTTAACCCTGTGTAAGTTGTGGTTAGGGACGGGTCAGACGGACCCCTGTTTGGCCCAACAACGAAAGTTTGGCCCGAAATTATGCTCGGGCCAAACCGTTCCCCCACCCTAGTTCTTTCTAAAAAAGAAAAATGCTTATTATTGGTCCACAATAGGTGACATTTCTTTCCTGTCTGTCTGTGGTGGATGTTTATAGGGGATGGGAGGCTTTATCTTGGTAGATCCTAAAGGGGACCCCCATACAACGTAATGGAGATTCATGGCTTCATTGTTACCTTCTTCAACATATTACTGAATAAGTTGTCCCCACCATAGATTAGTGGAGCTCTTGGCAATTGAGCCATGCACAACTATCATTCAAATAAGAAAGGGGAATAACATACCATTGGCTCCTCCCTTTTTTTTTAGTATTATGTGGCCTCCCTTTGGGTCTCTGTGGCCACTTTTGGCTTTCCTCCCCCCTCCACAGATGTTGGGATGTTCATGTGATCACCTGTGTACCCCCAGGTAACATCCCCATCCACCGCAGCCCAGGACTCCATTGTGAATATCGCTGTTTTTAGGGGTACTCTGATGGGTGAGTGTTTCTTAATTGGCAGTTTTAGAACTGCCTCCTCTCAAGCCCCCCTGAAGAAGATCTTGGATTGGAATGACTGAAACATGTTGGGATTGTTATACAGTATGCATTTTAATAATATTGATTCTTAATCACTTAGGTGCTGCACTTTTGATTTCACATTTATTTGATTGTTATTACACGCTTTTGTATGGATGAATTATTCCAATATGGGGGATCATGTTGATTTGCTGCTTTGTCAGAGATACCATATAGGTTTTTAGTATACATAGGAATATATTGGATATCTAGTATATTTAGGATTTTTTTACAATAAAGTATACTCTTTTTCATAACAATAAATGTGTGCTATATTCCAAGCTACGTTAAAGTCCCAAGGGGGTGTATTTTTTCTTCCTAACCAATGATATTTGGGGACTAGCAGTTGATATTGTTGTTTGTATTTAGTCAATAGATGACAATAAGGCATGCTTGGTGCAGCTCAATGTTACATAGTTAGTCAGGTTGAAAAAAGACACAAGTCCATCTAGTTCAACCAATAAAAAAAAGGAAAAAATATATATAACCATATAATCCCATATACACAATCTCTCACCCACAGTTGATCCAGAGGAAGGCAAAAAAAAACCCAGCAAAGCATGGATCCAATTTACTATAGCGGGGGAAAAAAATCCTTCCTGATCTCCAGAGAGGCAATCTAATTTTCCCTGGATCAATTTTACCTATAAATGTTAGTACCCAGTTATATTTTGTACATTAACCACTTCAGCCCCGGAAGGATTTGCTGCTTTAGGACCGGAGCCCTTTTTGCGATTCGGCGATGCGTCGCTTTAACTGACAATTGCGCGGTCGTGCCAAACGAAATTTGCGTCCTTTTTTTCTCACAAATAGAGCTTTCTTTTGGTGGTATTTGATCCCCTCTGCGTCATTTCTGATCGCCGCTATAAACAAAAGAAGAGCGACCATTTTGCAAAAAAACCCAAATTTCTTACTTTTTGCTAAAATACAAATCCAAAAAAATTTTTGGACGATTCATATTCTTCCTCATATTTGCGATAAAAAAAATCGCAATCGGCGTTTATTGATTGGTTTGCGCAAAAGTGGTCGCGTTTACAGATGATGAGAATTCATTTTTGGGGTTTTTATTTTTTTTTTTTTTTTTACTAGTAATGGCGGCGATCTGCAATTTTTAGCGGTACTGCGATATTTCAGCGGACATGTCGGACTATTTTGACACTTTTTTGGGACCATTGGCATTTATACAGCGATCAGTGCTATGAAAATGCACTGATTACTGTGTAAATGTCACTGGCAGTGAAGGGGTTAACCTGCAGGGGGCGCTCTAAGGGTTAACTGTGTTCCCTGGGCGTGTTCTTACTGTAGGGGGACTGCCCTAGCTGGGCAAGGGATGTGGTTACAGCCTTCGTATACAGGAAGGCTGTGATCACATCCGTTCCCCCTCACACAGAGCGGAGGTCCGTGTTTACATACACGGACCTCCGCTCCTTCACTCCGGGGGGCCATCGCGGGTAGCCGGCGGCAATCGAAGCCGCCGCACCCGCTCCCTGGCCCTCCCCGAACACAGTGAGTGTGCGGGCGCGCCTCTGGCGGCGCGCACGCGCTCACTAGGCTCATGAGCGCGGCCGCCGTCGTAAGACGGCGATTTGCGCTCACGAGCCACCTTGTCGCTGTCAATTGCCGATCAGCGGTCGGCAAGCGGTTAAGGAAAGAATCCAGGCCTTTTTTTAAAGCAATCTACTGTGCCGGCCAGAACCACCTCTGGAGGGAGTCTATTCCACATTTTCACAGCTCTTACTGTGAAGAAACCTTTCCGTATTTGTAGATGAAATCTTTTTTCCTCTAGACGTAAAGAGTGCCCCCTTGTCCTTTGTGATGACCTTAAAGTAAATAACTCAACACCAAGTTCACTATATGGACCACTTATATACTTGTACACGGTGATTATATCCCCCCTGAATCTCCTCTTCTCAAGAGAGAATAAATTCAGATCCTCTAATCTTTCCTCATAGCTGAGCTCCTCCATGCCTCTAATCAGTTTGGTTGCACTTTCTCCAGTTCCCCAATATCCTTTTTGAGAACTGGTGCCCAAAACTGAACTGCATATTCCAGATGAGGTCTTACTAATGATTTGTACATGGGGGGGGGGGGGGGAAATGATGTCTCTATCTCTGGATTCCATACCTCTCTTAATACAAGAAAGGATTTTGCTTGCTTTGGAAATCGCAGCTTGGCATTGCATGCCATTATTAAGCTTATGATCTACCAAAACCCCCAGATCCTTCTCCACTATGGATTCCCCCAGTTGTACTCCCCCTAGTATGTACGATGCATGCATATTCTTAGCCCCCAAATGCATATATTTACATGTATCTACATTAAACCTCATTTGCCACATAGTCGCCCAATTAAACAGTGCATTGAGGTCTGCTTGTATGTTGGAGACATCCTGTAAGGACGTTTTTCCACTGCATAGCTTGGTGTCATCTGCAAACACTGAAATGGTACTTTTAATCCCAGACCCAATATCATTTATAAATATAATGTAATCCTTGCAAATTTTGGACTTGATGTCCCAGGAATTACTTGAAAACTAGGATGCCAAAATATAGAGCCAAAGTGCACTGGATTGCACAGATCATAACGTTTTCTGGTGCATAGTAGTAAATACAAATCCACTTACAAACACCAACTGAAGCTAGGTTAAGTGAATAGACTACATCCAGCACAAAGTCCTATCAATAGAAGCCTTCCATTCTACAATATGATTGTCCCTTCCAGGAAAAACCTTCTGCCATGAGCTGTGCCAAAGAAATGTTAATGTAGAACGCATCTTGTGGCTGAAGGCTTGTCACTGTAAATCCTCGTACACGCGGTCCGATTTTCGGATGACTGAGCGCCTGATTTTTGTCGGAAGCACGTGTCCATGATTTTGTAGAGCATACTGATTATCGGAAATGTTTCATCTGACAAAGGAGAACGTAGTGATGTACTAGGAGAGTATAAAGAGGAACTTCATTTTTGGTGCATCACCCTTTGGGCCGCTTCTGCTAATTTCGCCATTAAAAAGATGATAATGTGCGCTGCATTTCGTAATGTCAATTGCCGCTTCACGAATGTTAATTGTAAATTACGATCGCCAGTTTACACGACCGAAAAACTTCCGGGTCGTTCCTTGATTCCGAACATGCGTGTTTGTACTTTCGACTTGTGTGTGTCGATTTCTGTAGACACCATCTGAAAATCGGACGTGGCGTTGTCGTACGACAAAAATTTACTAGTCTGCATATCCAGCTTTTGCCTGACAAAAATTGTAAATCAGATGTTGAAAGGAGCATAGAAACGGTAAGAATTACGGATGGCAAGCTGTCGTACGAAAATTCCCATCTGAAATTCGCCTTGTGTATACAGGCCTTTAGTCTTCTCTGTTAGCTTGGTTTTAGATTGTGTTTATAAATGCATTTTTATTTACTATTCTCCATCAATACATTTTATGATCTATGCAATTCAGTGCACTTTTTTCCATGTTTTTGCATTTTAGGCTTCTAAAACACATGTGTAAAACACAAGGGCCCCAGGTCGAATCTGCGCCATTTCATGTGACCCCTGCACCTCTCTTGCAGCCGCCCCTCATCCACCTCATCTCTGCCCCCACCTCGTCTCAGCATTTGGCAGTAGAGAGGAGGACAGAACTCCTCTGCCAAACCCTGTGCTTTTCCACATGCCATGGAGAGGCTCGTCTCTGTCCCCCCTCCCCCGCCTCAGCAGTCAGCAGCAGAGAGGAGAAAATAACCACTCCTGCAGATCCTGCAGCTCTCTGTGCAGCTGCAGCATACCTTCATCTCCGCCTTACCTGGTCTCAAACACTAGCAGCTGACTCCTCTGGTCCTCCTCCAGACCGTGCACTTTCTGCTTCCCAACTCAGCACCTAGCTTTTTTCCCAGAAGCAGCACAAGGGGGGTGCACTGTGATGTAAGAGGGTGAAGAGCTCTTGACCTCTGATGCTGGGAGGCTCTTGACATCTGATGTAAGGGGAGGTGGGTGCTCTGGACTTCTTATAGGTATTATCAGAGTAATACAATTCTGTGCCAATTGAAAAGAAGGGTTGCACAAAGCTCGTATCTTGGACACTACTCAGACAGAACACCATGGCAGAACCATGTTCTGTCTGAACATTTGTCATGACATTTTCTTGTGGATGATACCACCATCGTGCAACCCTCCTTTTCAGATTTGTATCATCTGCTACAGGAGCGTGGATGGGCTCTGTGCCGGTCTGTACCCGCCTTTCACAGTTTAAGTTATTACTAAACCTAGCAATAATCAAATGCAGAGGCAATTATTTACTATGATAAAGAGTAGATACATTTATCTAGTCTTAGGCCTCATACACACGGACGTTTTTTGACGCCGGCGTTTTCTGGCGTTTTTTGCAGCTCTCCATGTTAGTCAATGGCCCCATAAAAACGTCGGCGTTTTTGAGCTGTAGATGGCGTTGGCGTTAGTGAGCTGAAAGTAGAACCCACGGCCATCGCGTTCTGAGGCTGTAACGTTTTGGCATTTTTTGACGCCGATGCCACAAAACGCCAACAAACGCCAACTAATATTGTACCGGCGTTTTCGACGCCGACGTTTTTAGGTTGAAAAATAGCAGAGGGATGATTTTTTCTTTAAAAACGCCTATTGACGCCGATGCTTACTAACGCTCACTAACGCCGATGCATAACGCCGAAAAACACAGTTTTTTTTTCCTTGACGTCTGGCCCGACGTTTTGTTTATTTTTAAAGATACGCCTGTGTGTATGAGGCCTAACAGATACAATCAGTCCTTTGAGGGCAACCATAAGGCCTCATACACACGGACGTTTTTTGACGCCAGCGTTTTCTGGCGTTTTTTGCAGCTCTCCATGTTAGTCAATGGCTCCATAAAAACGCTGACATTTTTGAGCTGTAAATGGCGTCGGCGTTAGTGAGCTGAAACTAGAACCCATGGCCAGCGCGTTCTGAGGCTGTAACGTTTTGGCGTTTTTTGATGCCGACGCTGCAAAACGCCAACTGAGGCCAACTAATACTGTACTGGCGTTAACCAGCTTTTTTTGACGCCGACGTTTTTAGGTTGAAAAATAGCAGAGGGATGATTTCTAAAAAAAAAACGCCTATTGATGCCGATGCTCACTAACGCTCACTAACGCCGATGTATAATGCCGAAAAACGCTGATTTTTTTTTCCTTGACGTCGGGCCCGACGTTTTTTTTTTTTTTTTAGAAACGTCCGTGTGTATGAGGCCTATAATGCTGATGTGGTCCACGATGAAATTGAGTTTGGCAACCCTGTCCTAACCTGTCCCATGCAAAGCGTACACTGGGTTTAGACACATAGCTCCAAAGGAGGAACCTATCCACCTTGGTGGTGGGTGGTGAGGGGCCTCCTGGGATTCTCATCCCTGTACTCTTGTAATAGGGTTAGCACTCTTTACAGAAGTATGCATAGCGTTTGTAGTCACCTACAGGCATCGGCGGCAAGCTTCTACTCTAGGATTTTCATACTTGATATTTGCCTTAATGGGTTTTACATATCATGAGTAGAGTTGAGCGAACACCTGGAAGTTCGGGTTCTGCTGGTCCGTCCGAACTTCGGGACAAAGTCCGGGTCCGGGTCCGGACGGAACCCGAACGATCGCACGGACAACGAACCCCATTGAAATCAATGGGGACCCGAACTTTTAGGCACAAAAATGGCTGTAGGAAAGTCCTGGAAAGCCCCAGAGGGCTGCAAAAGGAAGTAAAATGGGGGTAAGGGTAGGGCAAGTGCCCTACAAAAAAATGGGGACAGGGAAATAACTTTAAATATTTTTAAAAAAATAAAAACTTAAAAAATGCAAAAATGGAGGTGAATGTGGATCATCTTCAAACTGTGTCTGAAAAGTATTAATTAACGGTAGAAGCCATATAACTGTTCTAAAACAGAGGAGTAGTAGGTAGCCAACATG
>BLSH010240949.1:846730-890129 GCA_018402905.1 Glandirana rugosa
CAGTCGCACTCAGCCGGAATTAACGTTGACTCGGAAATACAATACTTCACAGAACAGGTGTGTATCCAGGGGTACCGAACCCGAATGATTTTTGAAATGTCCGGGTCCGGGTCCGTGCCACGGACACCCGAAAGTTCGGTACGGACCCGAACGTTACAGTCCGGGTTCGCTCAACACTAATCATGAGGAATGCTGGTGGACTATCACAAAAAAGCAGCGCCTATGTTATCTAGCACATTGCTTCACAATTATAAGCCTTTTTTGAACAGTTTTCTGTATAAAATCTGCTGGTCTTCAATCAAAATGGATAATATTTCTAAATTAATTTTATGCCACAGTCTGAAAGCCACCTATAAAGAAGACACCATTCAGAAACGGATGAGGCAAAGAGATGAATGTCACAGCATGGGGACCTATGTGTGGACAAGACACTTCATAACATAAAGGCTCAGTTGCAATTAAGGCCGACTCACGCTGACGAGCTTTGATTAAAAAGGAATATGGAGTGAGCTGAAATATCTAGAAAGACAGAAAAAAAAATGTACGAGCAAACTTTAAAAAAGGTCATAAAACTTTGCAAAATGCAGTAAATTATGTTTCGAAAAGAAATAGACTCTGGTGCTATTTAAATAATAATTCTTTACTCTGTTTCATTTACTTTTTTACCTTTCACATGCAATTCTTATGCCCAATTTTTAGGATTAAATATTGAGTTATTGAGAAAGTCAATTCAGATTTGTCAAACAAATGTGTGTAAGCAATCTTGTTTGGCTTTTAAGACGGAAAATAATTAAAAATAATAATAATAATTAGTATTATTATTGTTATTATTTTTTTTTCCCGTTAAGGAAGTTTTTATGTAATAATAACATAGTAACATAGGTACAAGACTTAAGTTGTTCAGTGATGCTTGGATGGTATAGCAGGTACACTGTTGATTGATTACAACCGGTATGTGAAGTATAACAGAAACAATAAGAACAATAAGAAGTTACATCTCTTTAGTCCTTTTTATGGTATGTTGTTTATTAGGGGTGGGTACTGATTTTGCGGGAGTCTTAGACGTATGGTTTCCGTGCAAAATCAGGGTACTAACATTTTCTGTTCAATGACTGGTGTTGTAGTATGAGGCCTTTAGTGTGAGACTAGTAAGTTTTTAAGCCGAGGGTCGTTCGTCTAGGCCTGGGGATGTTGGGATGAGCGAGAGAACTTCAGGTGGGGTAAAATTATTGTTATTATTATTGCTATTAATAATATTATTATTATTACCGTATTTTCTTCAATAAATGCCCCCCATGTTTGTAGATAATATTTTGAAGTCTTCTAAAAAATGAAAAGAATTACAAGACATTATATATTATTATTATTGGCAATAATACTACTACTAATAATAATACTTTATTTAACTATTTATTTATTGTTGTTTTAAGAAATGCCCAATGGCTTGTCCTATAATTCCCAGGCTCTCCTTTTGCAGACTCAGGGCTCCTACATTTAATTGTAGTTGTAAGTTTAGGGACAGTACTGCTTAGTGGTCTTTTATTTCAACTCAGAAGTCCTCTGCCTCCTTTCCCCAATACCCCTACAGTCATAAACTTCCTATGCTA
This sequence comes from Glandirana rugosa, assembly GCA_018402905.1. NCBI lineage: Eukaryota > Metazoa > Chordata > Amphibia > Anura > Ranidae > Glandirana > Glandirana rugosa. Next base: position 848,338 of record BLSH010240949.1, read on the forward strand.
TGGAGGTTATTATGAGTGCTGGACCTGTCACAGGCATGCATTAAGTTTACTGACTATGCCTACCCTTTCCATCCGTCCTCCCCCATTCATAGAAACTGTTCTATAGCTTTCAGCAATGAAAGGCGCTCTATGAATGGAGGACAGGCAGATGAATGAAAAGTCTGCCTCCTCCACTCATATATTGCTTTTCATTGATGGAAGCTATAGTAGAGACCAGCCAGCAGCACAAAAGACACCTTCACATTTAATGTAAGTACTGTCTCTTGTGCTAATTAAAAGTATAACTAAACTTACGTTTTAAAGAGAACCAGTAACAGTTAGTAATGAACACAAATCTGAATGATCGCCCTCTACTGTATGCCCTAATTTATGAAAGATCATCATTTCCCTGTACCTCATTTTACTTACTTTATCTAAGCAGCTTTCTGGAGATAGCAGGGGATGACCAGTATATCTAGGAGCCTACAGCAGTCCATTTAACCACTTCTGGCACTTGAACAACTATTAGTCCCCAGCAAGGTATTTCCCTGTCCCAGGAGCTGTCTGCCACCCAGCATCTGCAGGTAAATCCTCAGCAAGGGAGACAACAAGATCCTTTTCCAGACCAGGACTTCATTAAAGTGCCCTCCAGCAAATGTAATCATCTGGAAATCTTCTCCAGGCCCTCAGTCCAGCAGCTGCTGTTTTTTGTCTTAGCGGAGCTGCCCTATGGGGCAGCAGCCCCAAGTAGCCAGATCCCTCCTTTTAGGGAAAAGAACACTCTGCTCAGGCATCTTGCACATTTATCACCTCCCCAGCCACATTCTGGATGCCTCCTTCCAGGGATTGGCTGGGGCATGATAAATATTAATCTTTATTATCTAAATCACCCTGATCTATACTTCTTTCAGAGGCAGGTGGAAGGAATCAAACTCTCAGCTCAGGTAACCCCGAACAGATCAAAACAATCAATCCCTGCTCCACTCACTACAGTGGAGCCACAAAATAAATTTACCTAGCAGCCTAACTCAAGAGGGTTCTACACCTGCATTGTACACTTATACTGTATGTGTTTTGATACTGTTCCTTCCCCAAGGTTAGCCCTGAAGAAGGGTAAGCTCCAGTGCTGAATCATGTTGGCTTTTTTTATGTTCTACGCTATTAAGAGATCATTGCTCTCCAACTGTAGTCTTTGTGTTTATGCACTGTGCTCCTCAGTTAGCTTCACAATCTGCACATGGTTAAAGGGACCCACACTAAGGACCCTTCATGAGTTGAGCTGTGAAAGACCTACCCACCAAGAGTAAGATATAGCACCTCCTCCATGTGCACTATGCTGCCTGTGTTTCCTTTGATATGTGTGGATGACAGAGTTTGACCAATGAAACCAAAGTTTGGTATTGATGGATGTCTTGTGGTGTGGGCCTTCCTACTGTAGGGCTCATACCCAGTGGAGGGCTATGTCAGTAGATCATGTTACGGTTTTGGACTTCTATCTCTGATAGAGACAGTTCAACAGAGAACACTTAGAGGATTGCCCAGTAAAAAAACATTGTCTCACTGGAGAGACTATTTCAGAAGTTTATTGGAGATAACAAGTCACAGGTAAAGCCAGTGGATTTTGGGGATAATGTCTCCCTCTTCCTTGGGGCTGAAGTTCTGGGTTTACTTGGAGCAACAATGAGGTTTAGATTAAAGCTTGTCCTCTATAACCATCCAGGTATGATACCATTGAAGAATTCCCCCTAACTTCCTGTTCTGGTAACAAAAGATTCTCACTCAAGGGACAATTTGAGAAGTTTATTGGAGAAAACAGGTATAAGGTAAAGCCAACACATTTCTGGAGAAAAGTCTCCCCCTTCCTCAGGGCTGAAGTTCTGGAAGTACTTGGAACAACAATGAGGCTTAGACTGAGGCTTGTCCTCTATACATCCTATGCCCAGTAACAGCAGATCATCTCACTTAAGGGACGGTTTGAGAAGTTTATTGAAGACAACAGGTAACAAGTAAAACCAACGCATTTCTGGGAAAATTTACCCCCTTCCTTAAAGCTTAAATTTTGGATGTGCTTGGAACAATAATGAGGCTTAAATAGAGGCTTGATCTCTATACCCATCCACGTATGTTTCCATTGAAGAATGTCACCTCACATCCTATGCCTGGTAGCAAAATATTGTCTCACTCGAGAAACTATTTGAGATGTTTATTGTAGACAACGGGTAAAGCCAACGCATATCAAGGGAAATGTCTGCCCCTTCTTCAGGGCTGAAATTTTGGATGTACTTGGAACAATAATGAGGCTTAAATTGAGGCTTGTCCTCTATACATCCTTTACCCGGTAACAAAAGATCATCTCACTCAAGGGACTGTTTGAGAAGTTTATTGAAGACAACAGGTAACAAGTAAAGTCAATGCATTTCTATGGAAATGTATCCCTCTTCCTCAGGGCTGAAGTTCTGGATGTACATGGAACAATAATGAGGCTTATCCTCTATACCCATCCCCGTATGTTTCCATTGAAGAATTTCCCCTCACATCCTATGCCTGGTAGTAAAACATTGTCTCACTTGAGAAACTATTTGAGATTTTTATTGTAGACAACCGGTAAAGCCAACGCATTTCAAGGGAAATGTCTCCCCCTTCTTCAGGGCTGAAATTCTGGATGTACTTGGAACAATAATGAGGCTTCAATTGAGACTTGTCCTCTATACCCATCCAAGTCTGTTTCCACTGAAAAATGTCCCCTCACATCGTATGCCTGGTAGCAAAAGATGAGGAACTATTTTAGAAGTTTATTGGAGATAACAGAAAGGAAAAGGGAAAAGCGCCTCTAAGTGCAGACTGATGAAAAAAAAATTATTAGGCCAAAAAATGGCCACTCACATATAGCAAATAAGAAGTCCGCTCATCTTGAAGTATAATGCCTGGGATGATGAAGCAGATGTCAGCTGAGGGGCAGCGGAGGTCCGCTGCTGCCATAATAGAAGCACAGGAATGGAAACCAGACCTGGGTTTCATAAACCAAAAAAAAATTTACTCGACTTGGGTTTTTATTATAAAAAAAATCCATATCGAGTTGGGTTTAAATGTTGGGTTCCATTATTTTAAAAAATCCATATCCCCCCCTCTGCCTCTTGGACACGCATTTTCCTATCTCCCATCTTGCAGGCTTCCATCTCATATCCTCCTATGTAACCTTACTATTTGTCTAATCAACTCCAATCTACAAAACGAGGCCAGCGCACAAAATGACTTTATGTAAGAAATGAACGAGAATAAAACTGAGAAATGGTAATTGCATATTTCGAAGATTTTGGTTAAATGTAGTTTTTTTTTTTCCGGTGCCACTCTACTCATTTGGATGGGTAGTGAAGTGCAGAGTAATATGTTGAATTAAGTGGAGAGGTAAATGAAGCAATTAATTCTTTTCTGTTCAAGACAATAAGGAGACCCAGCAGAATACAGAACAGCAACTAGCTGATCTCTTCTGGGATTCTAAAGTGATAAGACCAGGAGTTAAAGAGGATTCGGTACTTCGCTTCTCACTCCTTTGAAGTAGCAGCGAGGGACTCGGTGACACAAGATATCAGAAATATAGTGAGAGCTATTACTGCCTGTTAGTTATGCTGCTTAATCCTCTCTCTGCCAGGCGAGCTGGAATACTTTGTGTGGCTGGGAGCCGGGGCTCTCCAGATCCGCAGCTTATATGGAGTACTTGGAGTGGATTAATGAATCTCGACCTGGGAAGGGTGTCTGTGAGAGCACAAATGTATCAGGAAGATTAGATCAATACCGCACTGCTTTTCATTAACTGGCTATGTAATAATATAACACTCTAGATACAAGATGCTTTATGGTAACTTCTGTATAGGCAGAATGCTGTTTACTGACAAAAAGCTTTAACGTTTAAAGAGTACCTGACGCTTTTTTTAAAACATTGCAGATATCAAACAGTTGGATGCTAGGAAAATTTTCCTGTTTGGTTCATGAACCACTTGCCCACTGGGCACTTTTACCCCCTTTCCTGCCCAAACCCATTTTCAGCTTTTAGTGCTGCCGCATTGTGAAAGACAATTGCGCAGTCATGGAAAACTGTACCCATATGACATTTTTATCTTTTTTTCATGCAAATAGAGCTTTCTTTTGGTGGTATTTAATCACTATTGGGGTTTTTATTTTTGCTAAACAAAAGAAAAAGGGCCACACATTTTTTACAAATTCATAGTTTGTTATATAATTTTGCAAACAGGTCATTTTTCTCCTTCACTGATGTACGCTGAAGAGGCGGCACTGATGGGCACTGATAGGTGGCACTGATGGGCACTGATGAGGGAGCACTGGTGGACACTGACGAGGAGGCACTGATGAGGCTGCACAGATAGGCGTCACTAATGGGCACTGATAGGCAGCTGATAGGTGGCACGGAGAGGTGGCACTAATGGGCAGTACTGATAGGCTGCACGATGGGCACCGATAGGTGGCATTGATGGGCACTGATAGGCAGCACATATGGGCACTGGTAGGAAGCACTGATAGGTGACACTGATGAGGAGGCACTAATGGGCACTTATTGGCAGCACTGATGGGCAATGATGGCACTGGTGGGCACTGATTGGCAGTACTGGTGGGCACTAATTGGCAACACTGGTGGGCACTAATTGGCAGCACTGGTGGGACTGCTCTAATAATCAGGACGCTGATAATCAGTGCCCTGATTATCAGTGCTGATGTCCCTTTAACATAAGCTGGTTATCGGCTTTCTATTTTCCTGTCAGCGTGAGGGAAAAAAAGCTGATAACTGGCTTGTGTTTACATCCTGTGATCAGCTGTCATTGGCTGACAGCTGATCACATGGTAAAGGGCCACTGTGATTGACCCTTCACCTCGATTGGTGATCTCGGCAATCACAGTGTGCATTGCCCGCAGCGCAATCACGGGAGGATGTCCATGGATGCCCTCCCGGCAAACTAAGCCTGTACTGTAGCCGTCTTTCGGCTATAGTGCGGGCAGGAAGTAGTTAAAGTGGTTCTAAAGGCAGATGATTTTTTACGTCAATTCATTCTCTGCATTAAAGTGGTTCTAAAGGTTCAAGGTCATTTACCTTTATGCATTCTATGCATGAAGGTAACAAACCTTCTCTGTGCAGCAGCCCCTCAATAATTACCTGAGCTCCATCTCGATTCAGCGATGCGAGCATCGGCTCTCCAGGGACTCTCACTCCTTATTGGCTGAAGCAGCAGAGGGAGCTATTGGCTCCCGCTGCTGTCAATCACAGCCAGTGAGCCAATGAGGACAGTAAGGGGGCAGAGCATGCCGAGCCATGGCTCTGTGTGTGAATGGACATGCAGAGCAGCGGCTCGGGAGCAAGCCTGCTTGGGAAACCCCACAAAAAACTGCTTGCTCTGGGGGCTTCCGACAAAAGGGAGGGGCCAGGAGTGCCGGTGGGGGACCCGAGAAGAGGAGGTTATAGGCTTCACTGTGCAAAACCACTGCACAGAGCAGGTGAGTATGACATGTTTGTTATAACAAGTCTTTAATATCACGTTAAGGTAAAAAAATCTTCTGCACGCAGCCCCCCCCTCCCTTATACTTACCTGAGCCGATGTCAATGCATTGATGTACACGTGTAGGCAGGTGCAGTCTATTTTCTTCACTGCAGGTGGTGCTTAACTGCAGTGACAGTGCAGAGGGAAAGGAAGTCAAGTGGAACATGGTTCCTCTATGGTTTCTTGGGTGCTGATAGCCCATTTGACTCTGGGGTTCATCCTAGGTCAGGCAGAGTCTACTTAAGACCCTGGCTCCTGGGTTTTGTCTCCATTTAGCATGTGGATAGTGTAGGGACAGGTCACTCGTCTTTCAGGGATAGTATCAGTGGCAGCAGGGGTGGGCGGGGGGCAGCTGCCCTGGGCTCAATAGGTTACTGTAGGGATGGGGGTGCCTTCCTTCTGTTACAAGGCTGGGCAGTTTGGCAACATTGCTCTGGGTGCTGGGTGACCTTGTTCCAGCACTGACAGGGAAAGGTTCCAGGCGAATAGGGAAAGCTTAGGGATATGCTGCTCTTCCATGAAGATCCCTTTCTATATAGGGGATACCTGGTAACCTGGAGTTACATCTGCAGAAAGTGAGAGGACATCTTCTTAATGGGGTCACCAACATTGGTAAACCTGACAGAGGTTCTAACCTGTCCCTGTTATGTTCTATATATGAGTGTATGTAAAACATCTATGTTTATATTTTAATTATCTGTAATGTAAAAAAAGACGTTTCACCAGCACAATTTCATGGATTTTTCCTTTAAGAAATCCAGAGAAGTGAGCTCCCTTGTTTGAGCATTACAGCCCCGTGTTGCCCAGAGGCCTCGACATTCTTCCTGGCGCCATTTACATTACAATTAGGAGGTCTGTTTGCAGGATGTAGGTCATTCATTTGCATGGCTTTTATTGCATAATTAGACCATGTTGCTAAATGTCAGGATTAAGTATATGGATATTATTAACCCAGATGAAGGTATAGAACTTATTTTCACAGCCGTAGCCCAATCCGCATATCTGAAAGTCGGATTATAGAGAAAGAAAAAATCTTCGTAAACTAAAAATAGTATTCGTCTATTTGTGGCATGGTAAAGTGGGGGGGGTGTCTGCTGGCAGCAAAAGTTCTGTCCAAAATATATTTTTTAATTTTCAGCAAGTTATTCATGTAGGTCAGTCCATCTGAAACTGAGCCCCCACTTTCCCTGCAGTAAATTTAGATACCTGTGGTTAAATACTAAAAACGGTCATTTAAAGTTTAAAGGGTCGCTCCACTTTTGTAGGAAAAAATCTAGCAAATCTCTGTGTGCCCACGGACGCACAGAAATGGCTCGAGTGCGAGCCCCGATGAGTGCCCTCAGCAGGGGGGAGGAGCCAAGAGCACCAGTGGAGGATCCGGGAATACTAGGAGCAGGTAAGTATGACATGTTTGTGATAAAATGATCGGTTTACAATCACTTAGGCCCCTTTCACCCAGATCGGACTCCGGCAATGGATCTGCCTGCTCAGGGGGGAATCTATCCGCTAATTCCCCCTGAGCAGACAGCTGACAGGTCCGTGTCTGCTCCACTTATGTAGAGTGGAAACAGGCACATCTCGATGTTCTCTATGGGATGGTCAGATGAAATCAGACTGCCTGTCCTTTTCCATCCGATAGTCATCCGATTCAATCTGCCAGACGAATGGGGAACAGATCCCCAGCCATCTGGTTTCAGCAGACAGGATCGAATCGGATGTCGGTGGCCTACTGAGGAAGCCGAATCATAGGGTGCAACGTGTATAGGAGGGAGAATCCAAGTCCATGACGTCACACCATTGTTTTCAATGTGTCAGGTTCACACAGGTGAGGTGCATTCGCACTCCACATTGCACATGCAATGCTGTGTGAATTCCCAGCCTATTAAGCTCAATGGGAACGCATCTGCCCCCCAGATGTGTTCCACACTGAACGGCTATTCTATGGGGATCCCCCCCCTTTGTGCACCTCCCCTCCCTCCCCACCCCCCCCTGCTGCTGTGCTGCGAGAACAGACAGGAGCCACGGAACGGCGGCTCCGCCCCTTAGCAGCAAACAGGCGGGAGTTTGCACCACAATGGTGTGAACCCAGCCGTACTGTGGTTTTTTTATGCTTGACTTGATATTTTTATATATTTTTTTGTAAAGATTGATTGATAGCCACGTAATTTGTTTACGCTACACTTATTTTGTTACAATATATATTGAATGGTGTTGTGAAATCACTATATAGTGTTGAGCTGGCAGCATAAAGCCTCGTACACACGAGCCAATGGTTGGTCAACCGAGAGTCCAACTTTTGTCCAAATTGGGCGACGGCAGTTTGGTCTAGCGTACTAACGTGAATCAAGTAATTGGCCAGCAAAGCCGAAAGTAGTGACGAGTTACGAGCGTATAAAGTGGAAGTTCAGGTGAATGTGATTTGTGAATTACGAACACGGGTTACACGACGGAACAATTCCTGGATCCCGAGCATGCGTGTTTGCACTTCCAACTTTTGGTTGATCAACTTCTGTACACACGAGCCAACAATCTGTCAACTCCTTGTTGGCCAACACAAGTTTTCTAGTCTCGTCGTCCAACTTCTGTTGGACGTTGATTGGAAATCGACTGTAGAATTGTGCATACACACGATCGGATTTTCGGCCAACAGGCTTTTGGACAACCGGTGTTGACCAATAATCGGACCGTGTGTACGGGCCTTAAGAGTGTTATATATTTATATATGTATAAATTATTTTTTAATTTTTTTAGATAGTGACCCAGAGATTGCGCTGAATGTGGTTGGATAACTATATTGGATGTTGGCGGGTGTCACATGTCCTTTGACATCCGTGGCTCCATTTAGGCAATGGAGGGTCCGATCGGGTCCGCCTAAAAAACTGACTGGTGGACCCAATGGGGAAACGGGCTTTAAACATCAAGTAGATATATGTAAAAAAAAAATGAATTGCTATAGACAATTTTAAATACAATTACTATATATTGAATATAATGACTGAATCTGACTTGATTTAAGCCTCGTGTAATTTTGTGTGCAGCAGCACTCTATACTGGGAAATAGATGGGACAGTAAAAGTGGCCAACCAGGTTTGCTACAATAAACGCCTACGCAAATGCCACCTAACTAATCATCGGGAGGAAGATTGAAGAAGAGGAAATTCAACTGCTGTGGATCAAAGGGAAAAAAAAAATAAAAAATAGAAATAATTGTTTCTTTTATTATGCTAGTGTAGAGTTTGCTGTCCATGGTGCTGAATCTATATACCGACATTCCCTGACTTATAAAACGAAAGGCAACACTTTTTTAGTATTGGATAGAGTACAGAGTGATACAGGGGTGTCAAACAGGCGGCCCTCCAGCTGTTGCAAAACTACAAGTCCCATCATGCCTCTACCTGTGGGAGTCATGCTTGTAACTGTCAGCCTTGCAATGCCTCATGGGATTTGTAGTTCCGCAACAGCTGGAGGGCCGCCAGTTTGACACCTGTGGATTAGAACATCTGTCAGGCTTTATGGCTGTCTGTGCCCCCGTTAGGCTCCACTCACACCTGAGCAGGGGCGTTGCTAGGTCTACAAAAGATCTGGGGCTAGAGCCCATAGCAGCAAAGTAGAGTCACACGCTTGAGCGGGCATACACATGTATATAATATACATGTGTGTGTGTGTGTGTGTGTGTATATATATGTCTATCATTACATTTCTGAGTGCGTATCCCCATTACATCAGGGTCCCCAGAGAGCCCCCCCATTTACATCAGTGTCCCCAGAGAGCCCCTTCCTTACATCAGGGTCCCCAGAGAGCCCCTTGCTTACAACAGGTCACCAGAGAGGCCCTTCCTTACATCAGGGTCCCCAGAGAGCCCCACCTTACATCAGGGTCCCCAGAGAACCCCCCTCTACATCAGGATCCCCAGAGAACCTCCCCATATATCAGGGTCCCCAGAGTTCCTCCCCATACATCAGGGTACCCAGAGAGCATCCCCATACATCAGGTGGAGGCGAGGGCCGAGCCGGAGCCCACGCTACCATGGCTCAGTCTGCCCCTGCCTCCTGCATTCCGGCCGAGCATACCTGCAAATTTCAGAACTGCACCCACCCAGTAAGAGACTCGGGGCTATAGGCCCCAGACTCGGGGCTGTAGCCCCAATAGCCACCCCCTAGCAACGCCCCTGCACCTGAGCCTAGCGATTTACTGGCATTTTTTGACTTAGAATCCAGAAACGTCAGTGCAGCGCTGGATGAAGGATGCAAGGGTCTGTCAGGAGTCCAGAAACCCATTGACCTTTTATACACACAAACTAATTACAAGCAAACAGATCATAGGTGAGGATGGTTACCTTTAATAGCCATTCAAACCCCTTTGTGTCAACTTCTGTGCATGTTATCAGGCCAAAATCACCAGGGTATGAAAACTTTTGATCAGGGTCATTTGGGTAGTTTCTGTTGTCATTATGATGTAAAAAGAGTAAACACAGTTGAATGATAATAAATGGCTTCAGCCAAACACTAACCATAAGTGAAATAAATGTTGTTGTGTTATCATTCATATTCTCTGAAAAATGGCCAAGAAATCATAAATTGTGCCAGGGTATGTAAACTTATGAGCACAACTGTATATGAATCCAGTCCTTAAAATTTACACAGCTCTGCCAAACAGCACAGCCCTGCCTGCCCATGAACCTTCTGCCGCCCTCTGCTGGTGACTGAGAGCAGAGACTGTCAGAGGTTGGGTCTATGGGCTGTAGCAGACCTTAATGCAGTCAGTCACTCGGGCTCTCTGTTAGCCAGTGCAGCCCCCCTGTAATTACTTTGTCATATTTGCGGTGGTTTGCTAGTGATAATAGGAAAGTAATACCAATGTAATTATACTCAGAAAGATCACCGGCTCAATAAAAAGACATTTCACATTTACACAGTCTTGCTTGGATTCTCTTTAAACATATACTGTATATGAATTGAATTTAAAAAAAAATGCACACCCAGCACCAGAAACTGCTAAAGGAAACCTCACGAAAAATGAGCAGAATAATTTTTGCTGATTTTGGTAATTAAGACTAATAATCAAAGCTTTATTGATTGGTTATTCCTGTACATTAAATCGGTATTAAAACCCAAAAGCAAACATGTATTATATTTCAGCTTACTAATTCTTAGATGTGACGGCTCCATTCCTTTTCTTTTTTTCTATTTTCCTCTGGTGATCCGGTCAGTAAGTCTGTTTCTTTTCCAAAGCTCAAGCTCTCCAGCGGAATGTATCAGTTTACATGGACAAGGCAAATCATTTAACACCGGCAGGAGTGCTGACAATGGTTTCATTTATTTGTATAAAACCTTTATCCCAAAAGGAAGAAAAAAAATGGTTTGCTATGATTAATTATAATGTTTGAGCTGGAGTTTGGCTTCAATTTGTTAGTTTATCTAAATCTGCTAATACATTTAACACCCCCCCCCCAGACTGACAATGCTGATGTCTACTATGCCTCCTATGCTCATTCCTCCAGAGTGGGGACGCTCTAATACAGGAGGTGTGTTACTGGCCAGCAGGGCTAGGACAAAGGGTGGTTAGGAGGGAAAGCCGCCCTGGGCACTATGGTATCATGTGAGGTGGGGAGGGGCACCACAAGGAGATGGGGGGGGGGATTTGTGTTGAGAATGGGAATTTGGGGGACGGCAAGAATTATTCCAAGAGGGCAAATTGAGAGAGGTGCTAGGAGTTTGTGTTAGTAGGGATGATTGGGGGGTATTTGTGCTAGGAGGGGAAATTTGTGCTAGCATTGGGGATTGGGAGGGGGGAATTGCACTGGAAGGAGGGGATTTAGAGGGGGGCATTTGTGCTAGGAGGGGGCTTTTTTTTTTGGAGGGGGTTGTGCTGGGGGCATATGGGGGGAGAGAGGGTTTGAGCTGGTGGGGAATGGATGGGGGGGGGGGCAAAGATTTGTGCTGGGAGGTGGACACAGCGGGAGCCAATCAGCGGGTCCGATGGCTGCACCACCCACGATCTTTCACTGGAGAGCCAGAACGGCGGTCTGCCAATGTAAACAAGGCAGACCACCGTTCTGTCAGGTACACAGATCTCTCTATTCCTCCAGTCAGTCCATCCCCCACACAGTTAGAAAGCACACCCTAGGAGCACACTTAACCCTTTGATCGCCCCTGATGTTAATCTCTTCCCTGCCAGTGTCATTAGAAAAGTAACAGTGCATATTTTTAGTGTCACTGGTCCCCAAAAAGTGTCAGTTAGGGTCAGATTTGCCCACCGCAATATCACAGACTCAATATAAATTGCTGATCACCGCCATTACTAGTAAAAAATATTTAAAAAATGAAAAGTCCATAAATCTATCTCATAGTTTGTAGATGCGATAACTTTTGCACAAACCAATCAATATACGCTTCTTGGGATTTTTTTTTACCAAAAATACGTAGCAGAATACTTATTGGCCTAAATTGCAGAAATGTGATTTTTTACATTTTGTAATTGGATGTTTTATAGCAGAAAGTAAAAAAGATAGTTTTTTTTCAAAATTGTCGGTCTTTTTTTTTTTGTTTATAGCGCAAAAAATAAAAACTTCAGAGGTGATCAAATACCACCATAAGAAAGCTCTATTTGTGGGGAAAAAAGGATGATAAATTTATTTGGGTACAACGTCTCACGACCACGCAATTGTCAGTTAAAGTAACGCAGTGCCGTATCACAAAAAATGGCCTTGTCAGGAAGGGGGGTAAATCTTCCAGAGCTGAAGTGGTTAACCATAACTGCTTTTCCTGCCCGTCATTCTATTCTAATATCTCCAGTAATTTCTTAGTCACTGACTCAGAACTTCTGCTTGAAGCAGCTTATTTGTGTACTAACATTCTTTATCAATAAAAATAATAAAATGTTTATTTAACTACTTGCCAACCAACCACGTTCACCCCCTTCCTGCCCAGGCCAATTTTCAGCTTTCAGCGCTGTCACTTTTTATCATTTTTTTCACACAAATAGAGATTTCTTTTGCTGGTCTCACTGCCTGGGATTTTTATGTTTTACTAAAAAAAAGAAAAATGAATGAAAATTTTGAAAAAAAGTTTTTCCCAGTTTCTGTCGGTAAATTCTGTAAATAAATAAGTAATTTTTCTCCTTCACTGATGGGCGCTGATGAGGTGTAACTGATGAGGCAGCACTGAAGGGCACTGATGAGGTAGCACTGAAGGGCACTGATTAGGTGGCACTGATGAGAGGGCACTAATATGCCGCACTGATGGACACTGCTAGGTGGCACTGAAATGCAGCACTGATGAACACTGATTGGTGGCACTGGTGGGCACTAATAGGTGGCACTGATAGGCAGCACTGGTGGGCATTTATGGGCAGCACTGATGGGCATTGATGGGGAGCACTGATGAGCAGGCATGATCACTGAAAGGCAGCACTGACTGGCATCTCTAATGGGCACTGATTGGTGTCACTGACGGGCACTGATGGGCCGCACTGATGGGCACTGATGAGGCAGCACTGAACGGCACTCTTTAGGTGGCACTGATGAGAGGGCACTAATATGCTGCACTGGTGGACACTGCTAGGTGGCACTGAAATGCAGCACTGGTGAGCACTGGTGGCACTGGTGGGCACTGATAGGTGGTACTGATAGACAGAACTGATGGGCACGTATGGGCAGCACTGATGGGCATTGATGGTGGGCACTGATGAGCTCTGAAAGGCAGCACTGACTGGCATCTCTAATGGGCACTGATTGGTGTCACTGATGGGCACTGATTGGTGTTACTGATGGACACTGCTGGGGCTTTACTGTAATCAGTGCCCTGATTACCTGTCCTGGTCTCCCCTGTGAGGAGGACCTTGCTTTGTGCACTGGTGCGCAGTCATGTTGGAACAAGAAGGGGCCATCCCCAAACTGTTCCCACAAAGTCAGGAGCATGAAATTGTCCAAAATATCTTGGTATGCTGACGCCTTAAGAGTCCCCTTCACTGGAACTAAGGAGCCAAGCCCAACCCCTGAAAAATAACTCCACACCATAATACCCCCTCCGCCAAATGATTTGGACCATTGCACAAAGCAAGGTCCATATAGACATGGATGAGCGAGTTTGGGGTGGAGGGACTTAACTGGCCTGCACAGAGTCCTGACCTCAACCCGATAGAACACCTTTGGGATGAATTTGAGCGTAGACTGCGAGCCAGGCCTTCTCATCCAACATCAGTGCCTGACCTCACAAATGTGCTTCTGGAAGAATGGTCAAACATTCCCATAGATACTGCTAAACCTTGTGGACAGCCTTCCCAGAAGAGGTGAAGCTGTTATAGCTGCAAAGGGTGGGCCAACTCAATATTGAACCCTATGGACTAAGACTGGGATGCCATTAAAGTTCATGTGCGTGTAAAGGCAGGTGTCCCAATACTTTTGGCAATATAGTGTATAGATATAAATATATATAGGGGTGTTAATGCAAGGGGGGTGCGCTCAGAGAGGGGAGATTTGTAAAGCTAGATTTCAGGTTTAGTCCATTAGACTGGGAATTGATTAGCCGGTTTCTACAGAGTGAAATAGAGAACAGCATTGCTAACACAGCCATGTCTTCTGCTGAATCTGAATTTATGCACCAAACCCCTCTGTACAAATACCTGGGGCTACAATCACTGCGCACCATTTGTCTGCTTCATACAACTAAAGGGTCAGTGTTTTAAACTCCAACCATGCATCACTAATATATAAAGATTTCACTATGAATTCTACAATTCAAATATGGCGAGGTGGCCTATTACACAAATTAACCTTCTTGTCCCATAAGGAGACAGCGTTTAAAGCAGTAGTTACCCCCTTCATCACCAGGGTATTTTTTGCTATTTAGCACTGTGCTGACAATTGCGCTGTCATGCAACATTGTAAATTTCTACATTTTTTTTCACGTAAATAGCACTTTCTTTCTGAGGTATTTGATTGCATTGTATTTTTTTTTCTAATTTCTGTTATAAAACATATACAGTAAAAATAAAATGTATTCATAATTTGAGGCCAAAATGCATTCTTCTACATGTCTTTGGTAAAAAAAATTCCAATAAATGCATATTAACCACTTCAGATCCACGCTACAGCTGATTGACGGCTACAGCGTGGATCTGAAATGCCGGGAGGCCGTCAATAGATGTCCTCCACCTTTGCTCGTGCCAGGCGCGCTCTCACCGCCGCACGCCGCGTGAGCATGCCCGCGGATCGGGCGGACTCGATGTCCACCGGGGACCCGCGATCCCTTCACAGTGAGCCAGAACGGGCAACCGCCGATGTAAACACAGCGGTTCCCCGCTCTGTGAGGGGGGGCATGACAGATCTACTGATCCCTGTGATTGGGATCAGTTAGATCTGTTATGTTCCTGTTAGCCCCGCCCCCCCACAGTTAGAACACATACAGGGAACACAGTTAGCCCCTTCACTGCCAATGACATTTATACAGTAATCAGTGTCTATCTTTAGATCTGATTGCTGTATAAATGTCATTGGTCACAAAAAAGTGTCAAAAACGTCTGACATGTCCGCCGCAATATCGCAGTCCCCATAAAAATCGCAGATCACTGCCATTAACAGTAAAAAAAAAAAAATAATATAAAACGCCATAAACCAATGTCTATAGTTTGTAGGCGCTATAACGTTTGCGCAACCCGATCAAAATACGCTTATTGCGATTTTTTTTTACCAAAAATATGTAGAAGAATATATATCGGCCTAAACTGAGGAATAAATGTGTTTTTCAATTTTTTATTTTTGGATATTTATTGTAGCAAAAAGTAAAAAATATTGTTCTTTTTTCAAAATTGTTGCTCTTTTTTTGTTTATAGCGCAAAAAATAAAAACCACAGAGGTGATAAAATACCACCAAAAGAAAGCTCTATTTGTGGGGAAAAAAGGATGTCAATTTTGTTTGGGTACAATGCCGCACGACCGCGCAATTGTCATTCAAATGGTGACAGCGCTGAAAATTGGTCCGGGCAAGAGAGGGGTTTAAGTGCCCAGTAAGGAAGTGGTTAACCACTTACCAACCGGAAGGTTTTGCAGCTTTAGGACCAGAGCACTTTTTGCGATTCGGCGCTGCGTCGCTTTGACTGACAATTGCGCGGTCGTGCGACGTTGTACCCAAACAAAATTTGCGTCCTTTTTTCCCCACAAATAGAGCTTTCTTTTGGTGGTATTTGATCGCCTCTGCGTCATTTCTTATCGCCGCTATAAACAAAAGAAGAGCGACCATTTTGCAAAAAAACCCAAATTTCTTACTTTTTGCTAAAATTCAAATCCAAAAAAAAAATATAAAAAAACATTTTTTTTCACCGTTTTTGGCTGAATTATATAATTCCTCATATTTGCGATAAAAAAAAATTCAATCGGCGTTTATTGATTGGTTTGCGCAAAAGTGGCCGCGTTTACGGATGGTGAGAATTCATTTCTGGGGTTTTTATTTTTTTTAATTTTTTACTAGTAATAGCAGCGATCTGCGATTTTTAGCGGTAATGCGATATTGGGGGGGACATGTCGGACCATTTTGACACTTTTTTGGGACCAATGACATTTATTCAGCGATCAGAAATTTAAATGTCCACTGATTACTGTGTAAATGTCATTGGCAGTGAAGGGGTTAACCTGCAGGGGGAGATCTAGGGGTTAATAGTGTTCCCTGGGTGTGTTCTAACTGTGGGGGGGTTGGGCTAACATGGGCATGAGAGATCTAACTGATCCCAGTGACAGGGATCAGTAGATCTCTCATGCCCCACTGACAGGGCGGGGAACCGCCGTGTTTACATCGGCGGTTCCCCGTTCTTTTCCCTGTAGCCGCTCATCGCGGCTCACCGGCGGACATCGGGTCCGCCCGAGCCGCGGGCACACTCATCAGGAGTGCGGCGGGTGCGCGCCGCCGGCGGCGCGCGCGCGCCCCCTGGTGGCCAAAATGCGAATCGCCGCTTATTTACGTCGATTCGCGCCCAGCTCCCCGACTGCCGCCGTGAAAAGACGGCGCGCGGTCGGGAAGCAGTTAACTGAATTGTGTGAAAGATTTATTGTCTACAAAATATGATATATATACTGGAGTTCACGCCAAACATGTTGAGTTTAAACTTCTGTGCAACAACTGTATGAAATATCTCATGCTGGCTTAAAAAAAAAAAAAAAAATTAGATTTTTTTCATGTTTATATAATAAAAATCTATTTTTATATATCTTTTGTGCTAATTGATCCCTATGCACCTTTAAAATTCCATTCCATTTTTTCCATAATAATTTCTTTAAATTTCTGGGAGATGGTGCTCTTTAACCACTTCAATACCGGGCACTTACCCCCCCTTCCCGCCCAGACCAATTTTAGGCTTTCAGCGCTGTCGCGTTTTGAATGACAATTGCGCAGTCGCGAGATGTTGTACCCAAACAAAATTTTTATCATTTTTTCCCACAAATAGAGCTTTCTTTTGGTGGTATTTGATCACCCCTGCGGTTTTTATTTTTTGCGCTACAAATATATTAAAAAAAACGAAAATTTTGAAAAAAAACGTTTTTCTCTGTTTCTGTCACAAAACTTTGTAAATAAGTACATTTTCTCCATCACTGATGGGCACTGATGAGGCATTACTGATTGGCACCGATGAGGTGGCACTGACGGGCACTGATAATGAGGCACTGATAAGCAGCACTGACGGGCACTGATAGGTAGAACTGATATGCAGCACTGATGGGCACTGATAAGCGGCACTGATGGGAATTCATAGGCGGCACTGATAGGTGGCACTGGGCACTGATAGGTGGCATTGATAGGTGGTACTGGTGGGCACTGATAGGAAGCATTGGTGGACACTGATAGGCAGCAATAACAGATTGCACTGTAAGGTGGGCATTCCCTGGTGGTCCAGGGTGGCATCTGAAATGGGCACTGAGTGCCATCCATGTTGGGCATTGTGCCCCTTATCTGGTGGTCTAGGGTGGGCTCCCTGGTGGTCAGGGTGGACTCCCTGGTGGGCTTCCTGGTGGTCCTGGGTGGACTCTTCTTGGTAGTCCCTGGGTGGGCTTCCTGGTGGTCCCTGGGTGGGCTTTCTTGTGGACCCTGGGTGGCGATCCTCTGATGCACTGATAAACAATGAGCGCAGACCCCCCCTGTCAGGAGAGCCACAGACCGGCTCTCATCATCTCACTTCTGCAGACACAAGTAGAGGAAAAGCCGATACATGGCTCTTCCTGTTTACACTGTGATCAGCCATGATTGGTTACGGCTGATCACGTGGTAAAGAGCGTCCGAGGCTCTTTACGGAGATCGTTAATGCGGTGAGTCAGACTGACACACCACACCAACAGTCACTGTGATGCGTGCGCCCCCAAGGGTTATCTGGCCAGATGTCATATGACGTCCGGTCAGGATAATGAAACCCCCGCCCAGCTGTCATTTGTCTATATGCACACTGACGCTGTACCACGACTAGACATGTGCTGTTTGTTTCGTTCCAAATTGAAATTCGGACAAATGTTTCATGTACGTATCCAAGTACGTAACAAATTTAAACAAAGGAGAAATAATGAATCAAAATTTCATACAAGATTCAAAGTTGAATAGTTTTCGAACTGAAAGTAGAATAATTTTTTGATCAAATTTGAATAGGTTTCGAATGAAATTCGAATTTCTGAAGAGAATAAGACAGAATAAAAAATAAAGGAACAGAATAGAAAAACATAGAACAGCATAGAAAATAATAGAATAGAGTAAAACAGAGCAGAATAGAAAATAAAAGAAAAGAAAAAATAGAATAGAAAACAAAAGAATAAAGTAAAACAGAACAAAATAGAGTAGAAAATAAAAGAACAGAAGAAATTTGAAAATAAAGAACTATAATAGAATACAATAAAATAGAATATAACCATCTTCTGAAATTCGAATTTCAAATAGAATAAATTCAAATTCGAATTCAATAGAAAAGAATAGAATAGAAATTAAAATAGTAGAATAGAAAAGAATAGAATGAATAATCAAATAGAATAGAAAGAATATAATAATATAACCGTTTTCTGAAATTTGAATTGTGAATAGAATAAATTTGTATTCAACTGGAATAGAAAAGAATAGAATAGAAGGGAAAATAATAGAATAGAAGATAAAAAAATCTACCAAGATTTGAATTTCGATTAGAATAAATTTGATTTCGAATGCAATTCTAATGGAATAAAAATGGAATTTGATTTGAATTTGAAAAATGTGAATTGATTTGAATTCGAATAACCAAATGAATTCTGAAAACAAATGAAACAAATTTAACTAAAACAATTTATGCAAATAATGAATCAAAGCGAAACAAAACAATTTTTTTCGTTGCGCACATGTCTACCATGACACTGGCTGGGAAGGGGTTAACATCTAGGGGCAATGAAGGGGTTAACTGTCTGCCTAACTATGTGAAATGTGTGCTACTTTTACTTTATGATCTGGCTGTGTTTTTCCCCTGCTTTTTAGGGAGAAGAAACAGCCAGATTGCTGTTCTGTGTGGTTGTAAACACAGAGCTCGGTGTATGATTGGATCAGCAGATTTCAACCAAACTTATTGGCTGAAATCAAATGTCCAATCACAGCACAGGTCGGGTGTGGGGAGAGCATGCATGCCCTGAACCCAGAAGAAAGGTTTGAATTACAGGTACATGACTGTGCTTGTATCTGCCGCCCGCTCACCGTATATTTACTACAAGCATTTGGCAGATGGTTGAACCCCAAAACAAAAATTTCCTTATCAAGATGCTGCATTTGTTTTCTTTTTTGTTAGTTTTTCTTTTTTTTCCCCTCATTTTCACCTGGTGATCTGGTCAGTAACACGCCTCCTGTCTCTCCACTCTGGGTGAAGGAGCAACGGAGGCACCTTTGGACAGCAGCATTGTCAGTCTGGGGAGAGGGTAGTAGACACGCTATAAGAAAATCAGGGGAACGATCGTCCAGTTTTCCTCGATGATTCACAGCAAGTAGAAACCGAGGATGGAAATATTGTACGCCAATTCTCGTAGGTCAAAGGATTTTTTGTTTGTTTATTGTCTCTGATCATGCGAAGTCTTTCATATCTGATTTTCCTGACAGACTCCTATGGCAGCATACGTGTGGGTAAGGCCCCGCCTCCACTCCTACCCTATAGGACCCCTCTCCCATAAATCTTTGCTCCTTCCCAGCTGCCATGTTCCTTTTTTGTCCTCCTCCATGTGGACTAGGATTCGGTCCGACTACCTGAAGTTTGGAAAGCCGCTTACAGTCGCCCATGGCCAGTGGAATTCGCCCCCCCCCGATACGCCCCTGCTGAGAGCGGGGTATGGGGTATGTGCAGAGTAAGCGCTGAAGATAGTGGAATATATGTGCGCTGGCTGGATGCCCTGCTGCGAATGGCCCTAATCTGCTGTATGCTGGACGCTGGAGGGTCCTGGTCGGCGCTGAGCGGTGGAGTGGTGAGATTTCACCCTATGGATATAATGGCAGCAAGTGTGTGTTTTTGTTTTTTTCTGTCTTGTCCTGCGTCTATGGGGTGTTCTCTGCTGACAGTCAGGATGGCCGAGGGCGGTTCTCCAGTCTCTGACTTCCTGTTCGGTTCCCGCGGTCGATCTGCGCATGCGCGATGAGACTGAGGCTTGGCTCGCGCATGCGCGCGTGCGCCTCGGCGCTGGCTGGCGCTGGTGGATGATGTCATCATAGGCCTTTTAAGCCTGGGGAGCCGCACAAGCCTCGGGAATGACTGCAGGGACATCTTCCCCAGGCTGTGCGTTTGTTCTCCCCAGGTATGTAGTGTCACAAGGGGGGGGGGAGTGTGATGTTTTCGACACAGTTGTTTACTCTGCTTCTCCCCCTAGGTGTGGGTAGCCATGGACTCTCCTCTGCCCCCTGGTGGTCAGCCCTTGCCCAACAGGTACCTGGTGGTCCTGGGGGGGGCTCTGGGGGGAGAGTCTTTGTCCGAACAGGCTTACTAAAGGGGACACACCCTTGTTTTTTCTTTTTTTCCCTTTGTAGCCCTTCCAGGTCCGGTTCTCACCGAGGTTCTCACAAACAAGGTGGTTCGTCCAAATCTCACCATCATTCATCAACTAAATCTGGGCGTCATATAGCGCACTCAGACGCGGGGCGCCACGTCAGAAACAACTCCCATTCACACTCTTCTCATCCAGGAAGGGACGACAATACATGCTGGGGTTGCAAACTGACCATTTCAGCAGATAAATCCATCTGTGACCGCTGTTATAAAAAAGCAGTTGAGGAAAGGGAAAACCCTATTCAGAACTTGGAGCAATTGGTAAAGCGGGTGGTCAAAGAGTCTCTGCAGGAGAGAGACGCTCGTCAACCGCAAGCCCCTCCCCTGGCCCCTGCAAGGTCCTTTTTGATGGATCACCAATCTGAAGATCCTTGGGATTTTTCTCAGCCCAGACTCCCGTCGCCACCTCATTCCGAAGAGGATTCGGATGTGACCATTGAGGTTGGCTTTAATTATGCCTTGGTTCCCTCCTTAGTAGGGGTTGTGAAGGAAGCCTTGGATTTGGAAGACCCGGCGGTTTCACCCCCAAAGCAGAAGAGGCTTTTTAAACAGCTCAGTAAGGAGCGCACTAATTTTCCTTTCCTGCCGGAGTTGGGAGAAATTGTGTCAGACGAATGGGCCAAAGTGGAGAGGAGGGGCTCATTGGCTTCAAAAGTGCAGAGAATGTACCCTTTCAAGGAAGAAGAGGTGAAGCACCTCGAGACAGCTCCAAGAGTGGATGCAGCCTTAATGAGGCTGGTAAAATATGTGACACTTCCATTGGAAGATACAGTCTCTTTTAAAGATCCTCTGGAGAGGAGGATTGATGCAGACCTTAAGCACATATATATCTCCGCAGATATGGCTTGTAAACCAGCCTTAGCCCTGGCGGCAACTTCCAAGGCCATGGAAGTTTGGTCAGATAAAGTGGAGGCCTCATTGGCGGAATTCTCCACTGAAGAGGCTCAGTGGTCACCCATTCAAGAGCTCAGGATGGCCTCAGCCTTCCTGGGGAAGGCTTCCCTGGATATCCTCGGGTTATGATGGCGTCAGTTACGGCCAAACGGGCTCTGTGGCTTCGCCCTTGGCGGGCAGATCCGGCATCCAAGCAAGCTTGGTGCCGGATCCCCTTTGAGGGTGGTTCCCTCTTCGGTGATAAATTAAACAATACCATATCCCGAGCCACGGGTGGAAAATCAGGTTTCCTTCCCCAGGGCTGGCACCAGCAAGAGCGAAGGCGTTTCTCTTCAAAGAAGCAGAACTTTGATCGAGCCAGGGAAGCTCGTAGTTATAGGCCTGGGCGGGAGTTCAGTAGATCCTGGAGGGCCAAGCGAACTGCCCAGCAGAAGACATCGAAGGGAGATTCCTTAAGGGGCCAAGGTCCGGCTAAGTCATTTTGATATTGGGCCCGCCCAGGCATGCCCGGTAGGGGCTCGCTTACGCCATTTCTGGCATGTTTGGGCGGCCTCGATCAGAGACGCTTGGACTCTCAAGACGGTGTCTACAGGCCACGCATGGATCTTTTCGGAAATTCCCAGGCGAAGATTTACTCCAACTTCAATTCCCTCCTCGAAGGAGAAGCGGGAGATTTTGTCAGAGTACGTCAGTTCCCTCCTAGGACAGGAGGCAGTCAGGCCCGTACCGACTCCCGAACGGGGTCAGGGCATCTACTCTCCTCGTGGAGGCCGGTTATAGATCTGACTTATCTAAACCGCTTCATAAAAAAAGAGAAGATGGAGTCCCTGCATACCATTCAGCAGTCGGTTCAGCCGGGGGACTGGATGGTGTCAGTCGACCTCAAGGACGCCTACTTCCACGTTCCGATAGCTGGAGAATTCCAGCAATATCTCCGCTTTGCGGTAGGCCGATTGCATTATCAGTTTACTTGCCTCCCTTTTGGCCTGACTACATCCCCACGTATCTTCTCCAAAATTCTCCTAGCAGTAGTGGCTGTGCTAAGGATCAAGGGAGTTCGTCTTTTCCATTCCCTAGACGATCTCCTCCTCTTGTCTCAAGACAAGTCCCAGCTGTTGGAACATCGGGACTTAGTTATCTCAACCCTTCTAGAGTTCGATTGGCTCATAAATCAGGAAAAAGTCATCTAGAGCCATCACAGTCTCTGATTTTCCTGGGCGCTCTCTTCGACACAAAGGTGGGCACGATCTCTCTCCCGGAGGAGAAAATCACGGTGATTCGGGACAGGGTGGATCAAGCTCTCTCCCCTCAGTGGCTTTCAGCCCTCCAGTGTATGACTGCGATAGGTACGATGACGGCATGCATCCCTATGGTGAAATGGGCACAGTGGAGGATGAGACCCTTTCAGAGGGGGTTTCTGAAACAATGGAGATCTCACAGCGAGTCTCAACGCATCCGATTAACCTCCTCCCATGAGGCTGTCCCTTCTCTGGTGGCTCTGGCGCGAGAACCTCTCCAGATGCCACTCTCTGTTTCCAGTCACCTGGCTGACAATAACATCAGATGCCAGCACCTGGGGCTGGGGCGCTCACTGCCTGTTGGAAGTGGCACAGGGCAAGTGGGACTTCCCGGCTCAGGGCATAATCTCCAACATTCTGGAGCTGCGGGCTGCATTCAAGGCTCTGCAGGCATTCCGCCACTTGACACCAGAGGCCTCAGTAATGATCCGGATGGACAATACAGCCGCGGTGGCATATGTAAAGAGGCAAGGGGGGACTCGCAGCGACTCCTTGCTTCGGGAAGTAGAGCCAATAATGGAGTTTGCCCAGGGGTACCTCTGCAATCTGTCGGCAGTGTATATTCCAGGGGACCAGAACTCGCAAGCAGACTTCCTGTCCAGGATAGAACTAGACAACAACGAGTGGTCCCTGCACGGAGAAGTCTTCAGCTGGCTCTTAACTCTGGGAGTATTGCCGGAAGTGGATCTGTTCGCCTCAGCGTGCAACCACAAGCTGAAGAGGTACTACGCGAGGTTCCGAGATCCTCAGGCTTGGGGGATAGATGCACTTTTGGACAAATGGAAATTCCGCTAGGCATATGCCTTCCCTCCGGTACCACTAGTCTTCCAGTTCCTTCGGAGGCTCAGGACGGAGGCAGTGGAGATCATTGCAGTGATACCTTTTTGGCCCAACAGGCCTTGGTTTCCACTGCTGATGTCTCTCAGCTTCAGGGATCCAGTTCCCCTCCTGTCCAGACCGGATCTTCTAGTGCAAGGGGCGAAGTTACATCCCTGCCCTGCGTATCTGCATCTCAGGGTCTGGTTCTTGAAAGGGGGAGATTGGAAGCCCTAGGCTGCCCACAGGAAGCGATTGCAACTCTATGCGCAAGAAGAAGTAGTACTAATAAGGTTTATGAGCGCATTTGGTCAAGATTTTCGCAGTACATGCATGCCAGGTCTGCCTCAGTAGTCAGTCCAAGTGTTCCAGATATCATTGGTTTTTTGCAGTCCGGTCTTGATCTTGGACTTTCAGTCAGCTCATTACGGGTCCAGGTCTCTGCAATTTCGACCTTCATGGGCTGTGCCTGGGCCGGTAGTCAGCTTGTTCGCCAATTTTTCAAAGGGGCTGTGAGGCTTAGGCCGCAGAAGAAAGCAAGGTTACCCAAATGCCATCTTCCACTCGTCTTGGATTTCCTGACAAACCTTGGCTCTGGTTCCAGTGGACGGCTGTCAATCAAGCAGCTGACAATGAAGACAATTTTTTTGGTCGCAGTCACCTCGGCTAAACGAGTTTCTGAAATGACAGAGTGGTCCTAGTTCCCATGCTAGGGGATAGGCCGAAGGTGTCTTCGGTTTTTCATGAGAACCAAGAAATTGTCCTCCCAACGTACAATGTGACAGATGGTATGGAAGTTCATCCTCTGGATGTGGGTCACACACTAAGGCAATATCTGGAGGCTACGGCTTCTTTCCGCAAGTCAGAATATCTGTTTGTTCTGATACAAGGGAAAAACAGAGGGATGAAGACTCCATGGCAGCAGGAGTCCCCTCCCCAAGGCCTGGAGTAGGCTATTTACAGAACATGGCAGCTGGGAAGGAGCAAAGATTTATGGGAGAGGGGTCCCATAGGGTAGGAGTGGAGGCGGGGCCTTACCCACACGTATGCATTATGCGAAAATCGTTAGTTCTGTTCACGAACGAAAAATGTTTTTGGAGTTGGTCCCTCTCAGGAATTTTAACCACTTAAGGACCAAAAGGATTTCCCCCTTAACCACTTGCTTACTGGGCACTTAAACCCCCCTCCTGCTCAGACCAATTTTAGGCTTTCAGCGCTGTCGCATTTTGAATGACAATTGCGCGGTCGTGCGATGTTGTACCCCAACAAAATTTTTATCATTTTTTTCCCACAAATAGAGCTTTCTTTTGGTGACGTTTGATCACCTCTGCGTTTTTTCTTTTTTGCACTATAAAGAGCGACAATTTTGAAAAAAGAACAATATTTTTTACTTTTTGCTATAATACAAATCCAAAAAAAAAAAAATATAAAAAATAAAATTATTCATCGGTTTTGGCCGATATTCTTCTACATATTTTTGGTAAAAAAAAAAAAAATTGCAGTCGGCGTATATTGATTGGTTTGCGCAAAAGTTATCACATCTACAAACTATGGGAATTTATTTATGGCGTTTTTACAATTTTTTTTTCTTACTAGTAATGGCGGCGATCTGCGATTTTTATCGGGACTGCGATATTGCGGTGGGGATGTCGGATATTTTTGACACTTTTTTGGGACCAATGACATTTATACAGCGATCAGAAATTTAAATGTCCAATGATTACGGTATAAATGTCATTGGCAGTGAAGGGGTTAACCTGCAGGGGGCAGTGAAGGGGTTAACTGTGTTCCCTGGGTGTGTTCTAACTGTAAGGGGGCGGGGTTGGTCAGGACATAACAGATCTAACTGATCCCAGTGACAGGGATCAGTAGATCTGTCATGTCCCCTTTCACAGAACGGAGAACCGCCGTGTTTACATCGGCGGTTCCCCAATCTGCTGCTCTGACAGGTGATCGGCGGGTCTCGGGCGGACCCGCAGGCACGCCGACGCAGCGAGCGGCAGCCACGAGAGCATGCTGACGCAGGCTGCGAGTGCGCGCGGGGAGCACGCAAAGGGGCGGATGTCCGTGGACGTCCGCCGGGCAATTCAGATCCGCGCTGTAGCTGTCTTTCGGCTATAACGCAGATCTGATCTGGTTAATGACCAGGCCATTTTTTGCAATTCGGCACTGTGTCGCTTTAACTGACAATTGCGCAGTCGTGCAACTTTTTACCCAAATAACGTTTTTGTCCTTTTATCCCACAAATACACCATGTTCCAAATTATTATGCCAATGATAATTTTCTAATTTACCTAAATAATTGATGTAAACAGTCAGCATAATTCTCATGTTATCAACTATTAAGAGTGCAATTCAAATTTTATTTGAACCTCCTAATGATAACAGAATTTTTTTTCAAACAAAAAAAAGTACAACGCACTGTTCCAAATTATTATGCACAGTAAGTTTCAAAACACTTTATAGGTTGTAAAGAACTGAAAATTGTCATTTGTTGTGTTTGCAGCAGATTTACTGAAATCAAAAGCTATTTCAATCAAACTTTTTAAACATTTTATCATAGGGTCCCTTATTTGATAGCAGCTTCACAAGTCTTGCATCCATTGAACTTGTGAGTTTTTGGAGAGTTTCTGCTTGAATTTGTTTGCAAGATGTCAGAATCGCCTCCCAGAGCTGCTGTTTGGATGTAAACTGCCTCCCACCCTCATAGATCTTTTGCTTGAGGATGCTCCAAAGGTTCTCAATAGGATTGAGGTCAGGGGAGGATGGAGGCCACACCATGTCCTTCTCTCCTATTATCCCCATAGCAGCCATTGATGCAGAGGCATTATTTGCAGCATGAGATGGTGCATTGTCATGCATGAAGATGATTTTATTATGGGAAAGCATTGTTCTTCCTTCTGTACCAGGGAAGGAAGTGGTCAGTCAGGAACTCCACATACTTTGCAGAGGTCATCTTTACACCTTCGGGGACCCTTAAGGGGCCGACCAGCTCTCTTCCCATGATTCCGGACCAAAACATGACTCCACCATCGCCTTGCTGATGTCACAGCCTTGTTGGAACAGGGTGGCTGTCCACCATCCATCTACTACTCCATCCATATGGGCCATCCAGGGTTGCACGGCACTCATCAGTGAACAGGACTGTTCGAAAATGAGTCTTCATGTATTTTTCTGCCCTGCAGCCATTTCTGCTTGTGAGCATTGGTTAGTGGTGGCCGAATGGAAGGTTTATGCACAGTTGCAAGACTCTGGAGGACTCTACACCTTGATGTCCGTGACTCCAGAGGCACCAGAAGCTTCAAATATCTGTTTGCTGCTCTGTAATGGTGTTTTTAGCAGCTGCTCTCTTGATCCCATGCATGGATCTGGCAGAAATCTTCCTCAATGTGCCTTTATCTGCAGGAACCCGTCTGTGCTCTGAATCAGCCACAAATCTCTTAATAGTGCGATGATCACGCTTAGTTTTTCATGAAGTATCTAATGTTTTCATACCTCGTCCAAGGCATTGAACTATTTCACTCTTTTCGGCAGCAAAGAGATCCTTTTTCTTCCCCATATTGCTTGAAAATGGTGCTCTGCTTAATAATGTGGAACACCCTCCTTTAGTAGTTTTTCCTTTAATTGGGCTCACCTGGCAATCTAATTATCACAGGGGTCCGAGATTGTTTTCAGTGATCAAAAGAGCCCTGAGACACAATGCCATCCATGAGTTAAACTGAAAACAAAATATTTAATCTTTGTGACACTGAAATAGAATTTGCATAATAATTTGGAACAGGGTGTAGAGCTTTTTTTTGCTGGTATTTGATCACCTCTGCGGTTTAATTTTTTGCGCTATAAACAAAAAAAAGACCAACAATTTTGAAAGAATATATATATTTTTTACTTTTTGCTATAATATATATGCAAAAAAAAATATAGAAAAGCAAATGTAATCCGATATATATTCTTCTACATACTCGTGGTAAAAAACAAAATTGCGTCTACGAACTATGGGATAGATTTATTTATTTATTAATTTCAGGTACTTATATAGCGCCGTCAGTTTACGCAGCACTTTACATATACATTGTACATTCACATCAGTCCCTACCCTCAAGGAGCTTACAATCTAAGGACCCTAACGCACATTCATACATATACTAGGGCCAATTTAGACAGGATCCAATTAACCTACCAGCATGTCTTTGGAGTGTGGGAGGAAACCGGAGTACCCAGAGGAAACCCACGCAGGCACATGGAGAACATGCAAACTCCAGGCAGGGTCGGGATTCGAACCAGTGACCCTTTTTGCTGCTAGGCGAAAGTGCTATCCACTACACCACTGTGCCGCAGATTTAGGGACTTTTATTATTTTTAATTGTTTTTACTGGTAATGACGGCGATCTGCAATTTTTAGCGGGACTGCGACATTGCTGCGGAGAAATCTGACCCCAAATGACACTTTTTGGGGACCAGTGACATTACGTTGATCAGTGCTATAAAAATGCACTGGTTACTGTATAAATGACACTGGCAGGGAAGGCGTTAACACTAGGGGGCGATCAAGGGGCTAATTATTTTTCCTGGGTGTTCTAACTGTAAGGGGAATGGGCTGCCTAGGACATGACAGAGATCACTGTTCCTGATCACTGGAAACAGAAGATCTCTGTCATGTCATCTGGCAGAACGGGGATCTGCCGTGTTTACATAGGCAGATCCCCGTTCTGCCATTGTACACAGTGATCGCGGGTCGCCGGCGGATATCGAGTCCGCAGGACCCGCGGTGCGCTATACCACATGCCCGAACTGACGTACAATGGTGACTGTTTCTTGCTATCAGACGACCTTGCTGCAGTATAACTGCGGCGTGTGGTCGGGAAGTGGTTAATTTGGAAGGTCTGTGTTGAAAGTTGTGTACACACTATACGAAAATCTAACAATCATGCCTCGTACTGAATTTATCTTCCGATTTTCTTATAGTGTGCACCCTACTGATGTACTAGCTGATTTAGATGGAATTGACTAACAAATTACACCTGAACTCCAGCTAACACTTAGGCTTCATACACACAGACGTCAATGGCCCCGGCGTTTTTTAGCTGTAGATGACGTCTGCGTTAGTGAGCTGAAACTAGAATCCACGGCCAGCACATTCTGAGGCTGTAACGTTTTGGCGTTTTTGACGCCGACGCCGCAAAACGCTCACTAACGCCGTACCGGCGTTAACCGGCATTTTTGACGCCAACGTTTTTAGGTTGAAAAATAGCAGAGGATTAAAAAAAATATATATATATGCCTATTGACGCCGACGCTCACTAACGCTCATTAACGCCGATGCAGAACGCCGAAAAAAAACGCTGGATTATTTTTAAACATACGCCCATGTGTATGAGGCATTAGGCTACGTTTCCACTAGTGCAAATTGACATGCCACTTTGGGCACATAAAGTCGCATGACAAGTTACAGCCCTTTGATTTCGATGGCACCTGTTCCCATCTATGCGACTTTGAAAATCAGAGACTTTAAAAAGGTGCCTGCGCTACTTTAATGTGACTTTGATCCAGAGAGTGTAAAGTTGGATCAAAGCTGCACTCCAAAGCCGCACTCTAAATCACACAACTTTGGGGTCGCAATAGTGGAAACGTAGTTTTAAAGTGGAACTAAGCTCTCTCAATCAACATTAACTATTTTTAATTCTTATGTTGCTAGCATTGGTTAGCAGGTAATTATAATAATAATATGTTTTATTCATATCAATAATAATATTCATAATTTAGTGAATAATAATAATGTTGTTGTTGTTATTATTCACCTGACCTTCGTAAGGTTTACCCCCCTTCATAACCAGGACATTTTTTGCTACGTTACTTTACCTGACAATTGCGCAGTCGTGCAACGCTGTACATCTATATAGTTACATAGTTAGTCAGGTGTAAGGCCGGTTTCACACGGCCGTCTCCATCAGTGGGCTCCATATTGCTCAGCGGGGATCGCTCTGCTGATCCCCGCTAAACCGACAGGTGATGCATCCGTCTCCGCTCTCTGTCCCGAGACAGATCTGTCCACTATGGCAAATCAGATGTCAACCGACCACCTGTCTGTTGTCATCCGATCTGATCTGCAGAGGGATGGAAAAATGGGGTTTTCCTCCATCAGACTTGGCCAGGGTCTGGAGCGGATTGGAGAGCAGCGGATGTCAGCGGACAGGTCTCCGCTGACATCTGTCACTCCATAGGGGTGCATGGAGGCTCCGTTCAGGTCTGCTTGAAAAAACAAACAGGAGGACCTGAACGGAACGGCCGTGTGAAAGAGGCCGAAAAAAGCCCCAAGTCCATCTAGTTCAGCCTTTCTGAACCTTTTCAACACCAAGGAACCCTTGAAATTATTTTCCGGTCTCAGGGAAGCCCTGCTAAAAATTAAAAATCTACAACTCACAATACATTAGTGTGATGGTCAATGGGAAGAATGCGCCTTACACTTGTGGTCATTGGGAAGAATTACCGTATTTTTCACTCCATAAGGCGCACCTAGGTTTTAGAGGAGGAAAACAAGAAAAAAAAATATTCTGTACCAAATGGTGTACTAAAATATCTACCAGTGCCATGAAATACAGCCATATACCAGTGCCCATGACAATGCAGCCATACACCAGTGCCCATGACTATGCAGCCATACACCAGTGCCCATGACTATGCAGCCATATACCAGTGCCCATGACAATGCAGCCATACACCAGTGCCCATGAAAATGCAGCCATACACCAGTGCCCATGACTATGCAGCCATATACCAGTGCCCATGATATGATAATTCAGCCATATACCAGTGCCCATGACAATGCAGCCATATACCAGTGCCCATGACAATGCAGCCATATACCAGTGCCCATGGCGATGCAGCCTTACCTGTGTCTTAGCAGAGGTCAGAGAGAAGGATTCGAATTTCCTGGTGCCTGCTGCACTATGATGATGTCATCAGACATCACCCGGCCGTCACTCAGAAGACAGAGCAGCCCGATCGGCCGCAGTACTCCATTCGGCCACTGGGGCTGCTCTGTCTTCTCACTGTGTGAGAAGTGACACAGCAGCGTTCTTGGATGTCCAGGAGCCCGCAGTCTAATGCGCGCTCCTGGCAGCGGAGGGGGTGAGGGGGGCGGGTGTACTGGTATATTCGCACCATAAGACGCAGGGACACTTTCCCCCATTTTTGGGAGGGGAAAAAAGTGCGTCTTATGGTGCGAAAAATAAAATTACAGATAGCTAAAAAGATCAATGATGTCATTGGGAATTTATCTGAGAGGTAGAAATTGACCATTGCTCAAGGAACCCCTGGCAACCTCTGGAGGAACCCTGGTGGAGAAACCCTGATCTAGTTCAACCAATAAAAAAAAGAAACAATATATATTACCATACAATCCCATATACACAATCCTTCATCCACAGTTGATCCAGAGGAAGGCAAAAAACCTCAGCAAAGCATGGATCCAATTTGCTATAGCGGGGGAAAAAATCCTTCCTGATCCCCCAAGAGGCAATCAGATGATCCCTGGATCAACTTTACCTATAAATGTTAGACGCCAGTTATATTATCTACAGTTATGACATTTATGTCATTTCTTCCCACCAATAGAGCTTTCTTTTGGTGGTATTTGATCACTTTTGGGCTATGAACAAAAATAGACCGACAATTTTGAAAAAAAAAAACAATATTTTTTACTTTCTGCTATGAAACATTCCCAATAAAACTATGTAAGCAATCAAATTTCTTCATCAATTTAGGTCAATTTATATATAATGCTACATATTTTTGGTAAAAGAAAATCCCAATACGTGTATATCGATTGGTTTGCGTAAAAATAATAGCGTCTACAAACTATGGGATAAACTGTATACTGTCATTTTTTTTTTTTAATACTAGTGATGGCGTCGATCAGCGACTTATGGAGGGACTGCGACGTGGCAGACAATCAGACACTAACTGACACTTTTTGGAACCAGTGACACTAATACAGTGATCAGTGCTAAAAATATGCACTGTCATTGTAGTAATGACACTGGCTGGTAAGGGGGTAAACATTTAGGGTGATCAAAGGGTTAAATGTGTGCCTGACCAGTGTTTGTGTGTGTACTTTGTGTGCTGCTTTTACTAAGAGATGTGATGGATTTTCTGATGGAATGCTCTGCATTGTTACTGTCCAGCCTCCCTCTTCGACGATCAGAGAGTGCTGATGGACACCCATTGGCCGGCACCTGCCCATTGGCTTCTACTGTGACAAATCACAGCAGAAGCGGTGCACCGGTGCACCCCCTACCCGCAGGTGCAGAATCACTTATATATACGTGATTCTGCGCAGGACGGCTGCCCTGTAGCAGTAAATCTGCTATTGGGCGGTCAGGAAGTGAAAAATAATAATAATGTTGTTATTATTATTATTATTTGGATTTCATTTTAACATTTCATTTATTCTGTATTCTGTATTTTAAATAATACGTTATACAATAAAGTGCAGCGGCCAATTTCTTGCCAATAAAGTTTTGTTTGTGCAATTGTTTGAGTTTTTCTATGTGTTTCAGTTATGGGGGGGAGGTAGGGGGGGTGCTGTCTACAGTTCTGTGAATAAACTAATATTTAGAGGGGCACCAAATGGAAATTGTGGTGCCGAAAACCAAAACCAAAAATGCAGGCTGCTCTTTGCTGAAAACCGCAAATGACAGTTATTTAAAATATATATATATAATTGTATTGTAATTGAATTTTGAATTAATATTATTTTAAATGAATTTGAATTTATTGTTGCCAATTATCGGCAACTTTAGTGCAAGAAAAGCTCAAGAAAAATGCATCCCTTTAAATTATTATACAGGATTTATATAGAGCCGACAGTTTGCGCATCGCTTTACAATATGAGGGCAGACAGTACAATTACAATACGATTCAATACAGGAGGAATCCGAGGGCCCTGCTCGTTAGAGCTTACAATCTAGGAGGGAGGGTTGAATGATACGAAAAGGCAATAACTGTGGGGGATGAGCTGTTTGAGAAAATAAGAAGTGTAGTTGTTAGGTGGTGGCAGGATTGGCATCCCTGAAGAGGGAAGAGGAAATGTATGTCTTCACACTGGTCCATTGCACTTCCGTTGGGGTGTTAAAAATTTTGCTTGCTGCATTTTTGGTCAGTTAAAAAAAAATGCACAAAAAAGCACCCCCCAATCCCTTTAAATGCATTAAAAACACAGCAAGAACACATTAATAATGCACCGGTGTTACCTTTTTGATGTGGTTTTTGAGACACAAGACATATGAAAAACACCCCATCGGCACAGTAAAACTGCGGTAAAATCGCCGCAAAAATCTCATTAAAATCGTGTCAAAGTGGCATTTTCGGTGATATTATCGGCACCTTTTTTCTTTATTGGCAAAATGCCAAAAACACAATTTTCGCCCCAAATTTCCGTGCATCTCGGTTAATATTTAGGAGCCATACTTCTAGCATTTTCAAATGGAGACCAGTAATCCCAGCCTATATACCTCTCTCTGCACAGGATAATAAAGGTTTGAGCTCAGTAGATCATTACAGCTTATCACAGTATTCAGTATCCTAGGACCAGACTTTTAATTTACAGTTTGCATCAAATAAACCTTTTCTCCCCGTTGTTCTGGCGAGCGAGGCATTCACCTCCATCATCTGCTAGGGTTAAGCGGTATTCTGTCACTGCTCAGTTAGCTACACTGCGGCTTGTTCTACTGTAAATCAGACCGACCACGCGACCTTCTCTCCCTTGCAGTATATGTGATTGACATAAAGTATCTAATTTCCTCTTCTTATTATCTGATGGAGCTTCCTTCTCTTCAACCCATGACTTACACCCTAAGCCCTACCGTGTCATTGCAATGAGTAGATTATCCTCTCCTGGGAACTTGGTGTGCAGTAATATAAGGCAGATTTGGGCAACCTACAATCTCCAGCTGTGGAGGAACTTCAGATCCCAGCGGGGACGTTCTTGCTTTGCTGGTTTCATTAAAGGGCTTCTAAGCTCATATTTTTTCAAGCCAATAAATATTGAAAAAAATATATAAATATTTTTTTCCTAGTTTCTCTGTTTATTTTTTATTTATTTAAAGCGGCATATTTTTTGGTTTTGGTTAGTCGGGAAGGGAGAGAACCTCTGGCAGATCTTTATTCGGTTAGCTTTTCCCTCACTTTCTGTCCAAATGACAAAACAAGAAATGAGAAGGGATCTCCCTCTGTCATGTTTCTATACCATTGCAAAAAGTGCAGGACTGCCATTAACCAGATTCTGCCTAGGTAACTGGACTTTAAATGCTCAGTATAGGAGAATAAACATAGTTATAATAAAATATAATATCTTTATTCACAAACATTAAAATAGAATGATAAAAACATAGGCTTAAAGCCTTCAGATAATCCATAAAGATACTCTACTCTTAGTACTGGAAGTCTACTAGATGTATGATTTAAAGCAAGATAGCATAGGTGTAAGAACTAGAGTTGAGCGAACTTCTAGAAGTTCGAGTTCTGCTGGTTCGGCCGAACTTCAGGACAAAGTCCGGGTTCGGGTCCGGACAGAACCCGAACTTTGCCCCGGACCCCGAACCCCATTGAAATCAATGGGGACCCGAACTTTTAAGCACAAAAATGGCTGTAAAACAGTCCTGGAAAGTCCTAGAGGTCTGCAAAAGGAAGGAAAATGGGTAAGGGTGGGACAAGTGCCCTACAAAGAAATGGGGACAGGAAAATAACTTTAAATATTTTTTAAAAAATAAAAACATAAAAAAATGAAAATTGGAGGTGGATGTGGACCATCTTCAAACTGTGTGTGAAAAGTATTAATTAACGGTAGAAGCCATATCACTGTTCTAAAATCATCTTCAAACTGTGTGAAAAAGGTATAAATTAGCCGGGAGAACCCATATCACTGTTCTACAATCATCTGGAAACTGTGTGTTAAACTTAATCTAAACCCGGGAGAACCCATATCACTGTTCTAAAATCATCTGGAAACTGTGTGTTAAACTTAATCTAAAACAGGGAGAACCCATATCACTGTTCTACAATCATCTGGAAACTGTGTGTTAAACTTTATCTAAAACCGGGAGAACCCATATCACTGTTCTACAATCATCTGGAAACTGTGTGTTAAATTATAGCAGAGCGAAGCCATATGCCTGTTCTTCTCTCTGCTATATTTTCACACACAGTTTTTAGATGATTTTAGAACAGGGATATGGCTTTTCTCTGCTATATTTTCACACACAGTTTTTAGATGATTTTAGAACAGGAATATGGCTTCGCTCTGCTATAGTTTCACACACAGCTTTTAGATGATTTTAGAACAGGGATATGGCTTTTATCCCTGTTCTAAAATCATCTAAAAACTGTGTGTGAAAATATATCAGAGAAAAGCCATATCCCTGTTCTAAAATCATCTAAAAACTGTATGTGAAAATATAGCAGAGAGAACAGGGATATGGCTTCGCTCTGCTATAATTTCACACACAGTTTCCAGATGATTGTAGAACAGTGATATGGGTTCTCCCGGTTTTAGATAAAGTTTAACACACAGTTTCCAGATGATGGTAGAACAGTGATATGGCTTCTCCCGGTTTTAGAATAAGTTTAACACACAGTTTCCAGATGATTGTAGAGCAGTGATATGGGTTCTCCCAGTTTTAGATTAAGTTTAACACACAGTTTCCAGATGATTGTAGAACAGTGATATGGGTTCTCCCGGTTTTAGATTAAGTTTAACACACAGTTTCCAGATGATTGTAGAACAGTGATATGGGTTCTCCCGGCTAATTTATACTTTTTTCACACAGTTTGAAGATGATTTTAGAACAGTGATATGGCTTCTACTGTTAATTAATACTTTTCACACACAGTTTGAAGATGGTCCACATCCACCTCCAATTTTGATTTTTTTTATGTTTTTTTTTTTGTTTTAAATATTTAAAGTTATTTCCCTGTCCCCATTTCTTTGTAGGGCACTTGTCCCACCCTTACCCCCATTTTTCTTCCTTTTGCAGACCTCTAGGACTTTCCAGGAATTTTTTACAGCAATTTTCAGAACTTTTAGTAAAGTTACCAGAACCCTGGACCCGAACCCGGACTTTTTTTGAAAAGTCCGGGTTCGGGTCCGGGTCCCGGACACCCAAAAGTTTGGTACGGACCCGAACTTTACAGTCCGGGTTCGCTCAACACTAGTAAGAACTGTATGCTTCTGGTAAACCAGGTCTGCCAGGTCAACATTTCTCCAATTACATGGCTTCCTCAGGGCCCAATATGGCAAGGTAGAGCAACATTTTATTAATGTGGTGGCTCAAAAGGCGTCTATATAACAAAGCCTGGGGGTGGGCATAGGGGCGTTGGCAGACCACCTCCGCACGCAGGGGATTGCGAATCAGGAGAGTATTGGACAGTAGGCACAAAAAGGTACTGTCGGGCCTACAAGATATTAAAGTGGATCCAGGGTTTTGGAAGCTCCAGTTAGGGTAGAAAAAGCCAGCCAGTGCTATAGTGGGGAACATCCATAGATTTAATAAAGCAATGAGAGACTCGATCAAGTATCTGTTGGTATACTGTGGCCAAAACATGCCACTTGCCAGGCATTCTATATCATTGTTTCTCAACCAGGGTGCTGTCTGGGCTTTCCTGGGGTGTTGTGAGCACAGGACTTCGTTTGCCGTGGATCAGCATCAGGAGCTGCCATGGTGTGGGTAGGCCAGCCTCCAGCACCATAACAACCAATGATGCTGTAGGGCACATGTGTCAAACACAAGACCGTATTTGGTCCGATAGGCAATTTCATGTGGCCCTCAGACCTCTCCTGCAGCTTCCTCCTGGTCTCCGCCCCCACCCTGTCTCAGTAGTTGGCAGTGGAGAAGAGGAGAGAACTCCTCCGCTAGATTCTTCTTCTCTCTGTGCAGCCGTAGCACCCCCTCATCTCCACCTCCCCTGGTCTCGGCATTTAGCAGACTCTGACAGCTCACTCCAGCCCTTCTCTGGTCCTCCACCAGAATCTGCACTTTCTGCTTCCCAGTTCCGCTCCCAGCTTCTTCCCAGTAACAGCACATAATAAGGGCGGTACACTGTGATATAAGGAAGGGTGGAGCGCTCTTTACTTTTTATTAAGGGGGGCTCTTGACACCTGATGTAAGGGAGGGTGGGGTGCTGTGGCATATACTCTTACAGATACAACCTGCCTTTTGAGGGGGACCATAATTCGGTTGTGGCCCACAATGAAACTGAGTATGACACCCTTGCTCTAGGCCAAGGACACACAACATTATTTGTTGCTATGGTGCGCACTCACACCATGGCAGCGCTGCCCCCATACTTTCTGAGACCAAAAGGTAGGGCTCTGATGTGAAGAGGGGGCTGTGTGATTCGGGTGCTCTGTTATGGAAGATGATTGGGGGGGGGGGGCTCTGTGGTAATGGGGAGGTTCTGATGTGATGGAAGGCCTTTGATGTATAGGGTAGACTCTGATATAATGAGGGGCATTTATGTATTGAAGGGCCTCTGATGTATTGGGAGGCTCTGATGTGATGGGGGACTCTGTAGTGACAGGAGGACCTCTGCCATCACATGGGAATTCTGGTTTGATTGGGGGCTTCTAATGGGAAGGGGGGCGCGGTGATGTGATGAGGGGACCTCTGATGGGAAAGGGGACTTCAGATGTGAAGTTTATTCCATCAAGATGGTTGTGTGCATTGTCCCAGGCCCAGGTCTCCCAATAATGAGTATTTTTTGCATAAGACAAAAAGGTTGAGAAATGCTGCTCTATATTATGTTCTTTATTAAGACAACCATGGACCTACAATAACTTTATTTTTGTACAAGGGTGGTGTGCAGGTGAAGATTATTTGATTCCCTTCATGGGGAAACAAATAACAATAAATAGCAATAAATACATATAATACAAATATAAATGACTGTATATACAAATGTAGATTTATGAGTTTACATTTGATATTCTTTACCGCTTACACACCAATCAGTAGCTTTTTATGGTATAAGAGTCTGAATAAAATGAATCTGGACTTTCTGTTCTTTTTTTGTGCTTCCCACCCAACTATAAATAGCTGGTAGAGGTTTTAACCACTCTGCTTAAATAAATACTGCCTGTGCCACTACTAGAGACCTTTTCCATCTGTGACCACACAGAAAGTAAGGGAGAATCTCCCCAATGGCTACAGAAATAGCAATAAAAACCCACCACTAATATAAAATGTATATACAATATATGTATTTATTTGATTTATTTTAATATATATTTATTTATGCACACTTTTGTAATGTTGTTACAGGTCTCGTATATGTACTTTATGTGTATATATATATACAGTATCTCACAAAAGTGAGTACACCCCTCGCATTTCTGTAAATATTTTATTCTATCTTTTCATGTGACAACACTGAAGAAATGACACTTTGCTAGAATGTAAAGTAGTGAGTATACAGCTTGTATAACAGTGTAAATTTGCTGCCCGATCAAAATAACTCAACACACAGCCATTAATGTCTAAACCGCTGGCAACACAAGTGAGTACACCCCTAGGTGAAAATGTCCAAATCGGGCCCAAAGTGTGGCCACCATTAGTTTCCAGCACTGCCTTAACCCTCTTGGGCATGGAATTCACCAGAGCTTCACAGGTTGCCACTGGAGTCCTCTGCCCCTCCTCCATGATGACATCACGGAGCTGGTGGATGTTAGAGACCTTGCTATCCTCCACCTTCTGTTTAAGGATGCCCCACAAATGCTCAATGGGGTTTAGGTCTGGAGACATGCTTGGTCAGTCCATCACCTTTACCCTCAGCTTCTTTAGCAAGGCAGATTGGAGGTGTGTTTGGGGTTGTTAGAATATTGCCCTGGGGCCCAGTCTCCAAAGGGAGGGGATCATGCTCTGCTTCAGTATGTCCCAGTCCATGTTGGCATTCATGGTTCCTTCAATGAACTGTAGCTCCCCAGTGCCGGCAGCACTCATGCAGCCCCAGACCATGACACTCCCACCACCATGCTTGACTGTAGGCAAGACACACTTGTCTTTGTACGCCACACCTGGTTGCCGCCATACATGCTTGGCACCATCTGAACCAACTAAGTTTATCTCGGTCTCATCAGACCACAGGACAGGGCTCCAGTAATCCATGGCCTTAGTATGCTTGTCTGCAGCAAACTTACTGTGGGGTTATAGTCCTCCTATAACACACTGATATCCCTACGGCAGGCATTTTTGGCTCCTGCACAGACAAACACTTGCCTGGCTTGACATCTAGGTGAATATGTTGTACAGTAATTCAAACGTCTCCTGAAGAAGCCATCTCTTGGTGAAACATGTTGAGCAGAAGTCGCCTCGATTACAAGAGATCTATATTCAAAACATTTTATGATAAAAATACATTTTTAATGTACTTGGTATAAAATCCATATAAAATTTTATTAAATACATTAAAAATGTATTTTTTATCATAAGAAGGTTTGAATATAGATCACATGTAATCCAGGTGTACAGTACAGCGACCTCTGCTCAACATGTTTCGGTAAGAGATGGCTTCTTCAGGAGAAGTTTGAATTACTGTACCAGATATTCACCTAGATGTCAAACCAGGTAAGTTTATGTCTGTGCAGGAGTCAAAAATTCCTGTTGTAGGGTCATCAGTGTGTCATAGGAAGACTATAACCCCACAGTAAGAACCTGTCACATCAGGTGTGGGGTTATAGACCTCCTATGACACACTGATATCCCTACGACAGGAATTTTTGGCTCCTGCACAGACATACGCATACCTGGTTTGACATCTAGGTGAATATGTTGTACAGTAGTTCAAAAGTCTCCTGAAGAAGTCATCTCTTGGTGAAACATGTTGAGCAGAGGTCGCTGTACTGTACACCTGGATTACAAGAGATCTATATTCAAACCCTCTATGATAAAAATACATTTTTAATGTACTTGGTATAAAGTCCATATTACATTTTATTAAATACATTAAAATGTATTTTTTATCATAAGAAGGTTTGAATATAGATCATGTGTAATCCAGGTGTACAGTACAGCGACTTCTGCTAAACATGTTTCTGTAAGAGATGGCTTCTTCAGGAGAATTCTGAATTACTGTACAAGATATTCACCTAGATGTCAAACCAGGTAAGTGTGTGTCTGTGCAGGAGTCAAAAATTCCTGTTGTAGGGTCATCAGTGTGTCATAGGAGGACTATAACCCCACAGTAAGAACCTGTCACATCAGGAGGGGGGGTTATAGTCCTCCTATGACACACTGATATCCCTACGACAGGAATTTTTGGCTCCTGCACGGACATACACTTACCTGGTTTGACATCTAGGTGAATAACTTGTACAGTAAGGGCTCTTTCACACTAGTGGAGCCTGTTTTGACGGGCTCCGCTGCTCAGTGGGGATCCATCCGTTGATCCCCGCTGAGCCGGCAGAGACTGTCCTGTCACAGCTCCATTCTCCTCTATGGAGAATCGGATGAACACGGTCCGTCTGTCCGTGTTCATCCGATCCAATCCGCCGGACGGATGGAAAATAGGGTTTCTATCCGTCTGTTTTTGGTGGATCGGGTTTCAGCGGACATGTCACCGCTGACATCCGTCGCTCAATAGAGAACAATGGAGCGTCCGTTCGGGTCCGTCTGAAAAACTGACAGGTGGACCCGAACGATCCGCCTGTGTGAAAGGGGCCTAATTCAAAAGTCTCCTGAAGAAGCCATCTCATGACGAAACATGTTGAGCAGAAGTCGCTGTACTGTACACCTGGATTACATGTGATCTATATTCAAAGCTTTTTTTATGATAAAAATACATATTTTATGTACTTAAATTTAATTGGATTTTAAAATATGATGTAGTTTCCTGTATTTGTCTGGCACCTTAAAAATCCCTTTGCTTTATTTCACTTGAATTTTTGTAAACAAAAAGTGTCAGAAAAAGCCTGGTCGGCAAGTGGTTAAGTTGGTGACAAAGTATCCACAAAACACAGGTATATGTGTATTATGTTGTATTTTTATTCATTTGAAACGTAAAGCCAACGCAGATACGCAATAACAAAAAATGCACCTCTTCTGTAGCGCATAGATGTGAGTGCTCTGCGCATTTTTAGAGTGCTGCGTTGCCAAAAATGAAACAGGTGATTTTTTTTTTTGTATGCTGAGATGTGTTGAGAGCCCACACAAAGACGTGAATGTTCCTCAATGTATATAGTGTTTTAAGGAAGAATACTAAGTGCAATGTCCAAAGAAGAGAAAAAAAAAGAGAATGTAAAGAGATTCATAATACGGAAAAGATAGAAGATCAGAAAGACTCGGGCAGAAAAAAGGAGAAGATAGAAAAGTAATAATAATGGCATTTGCTGCATGCAGCAGTCTTCCCCCCAATCAGAGTCGGCCTCAGAATATCTCAAAAACCGCCAGAAACGATTC
This sequence comes from Glandirana rugosa, assembly GCA_018402905.1. Classification (NCBI taxonomy): domain Eukaryota; kingdom Metazoa; phylum Chordata; class Amphibia; order Anura; family Ranidae; genus Glandirana; species Glandirana rugosa. The sequence goes on from BLSH010240949.1 coordinate 889,330, forward strand.
TGTCTTTACAGAGCTGAAGCAAATTAACCCTTTCCTTTTGTATGCTGTTACATTGTTAGTATTTCTTAAGATGGTTGTGGAGAAGGACCACGCTCAGGTTATCTCTTAACTCTAGAAAGTGCTTCAAAATATATTGATGCTATAAAATAAAACAAAAATGTAACTACAATCTCTACCAACTACTGAATCTTGAGGACTAAATCCTACTATTGACATTTTTAAAGCTGAACTCCCCTCCTTTGGTCTCTTGGGTCTGTTTTTATTATAAGACTATAACAAGCTTGTTAAGTCTAGTGGACTATAATGAGCAACGGGGCATTTTTTTCAGCTGGAGTGCTTGGTACCGGTGCCCCCCGGTACTGATCCCTTATCTAGAGCTACTAAGCATCCTATTGGTCAACTAGCAACTCTAGTGAGGACCTGCTCTTGCTCCACCTGCTCAGTGAGACCCGGCAGCCCATGAGTGCCCACCTCTTCCTCAGCCATTCTCCCTTTCCCTGCTGATCCTGAGCATGGCCATACTGGCACAGTTCCCTGCATATAGCCTCTGCTCAATGGGCTTCCCTCTGTACTGGTGTGTGTGGGGGTGCTAAATGGGAGGGAGAACTTTCTACTGTTGAGGGGGGCACTCTACTCAGGGATGATTTTGGAGTAGATCTCTGTACTTTTTGGGAGGAAAGATTTCTACTGGGATGGGGGGATTTGGGGGAGGGCTCTGTACAGAGGAGGAGGATTTTGTTTTGCGGGAAGGAGGGGATTACGTGGTATTTCTCTAGTGGGGGCTGATTTGGGGGAAGAAC
>BLSH010240949.1:890768-908881 GCA_018402905.1 Glandirana rugosa
CATGTCTCGAGAAGGAGTTTAGGGGGTCATGTCTCGAGAAGGAGTTTAGAGGGTTCATGTCTCGAGAAGGAGTTTAGATTTGAGGAAGAGCTCTGTACTGGGGGATTTGAGGAAGAGCTCTGTACTGGGGGATTTGAGGAAGAGCTCTGTACTTGGGAGATTTGAGGAAGAGCTCTGTACTGGGGGATTTGAGGAAGAGCTCTGTACTGGGGGATTTGAGGAAGAGCTCTGTACTGGGGAGATTTGAGGAAGAGCTCTGTACTGAGGGGATTTGAGGAAGAGCTCTGTACTGGGGGGATTTGAGGAAGACCTCTGTACTTGGGAGATTGGAGGAAGAGCTCTGTACTGAGGGGATTTGAGGAAGAGCTCTGTACTGGGGGGATTTGAGGAAGACCTCTGTACTTGGGAGATTGGAGGAAGAGCTCTGTACTGAGGGGATTTGAGGATGAGCTCTGTACTGAGGGTATTTGAGGGGGAGCTCTGCACTGGGGTGGGGAGATTTGCAGGAGAACTCTGTACTATGGGAAGGAGGGGATTTGGAGAGGAGCTCTGTGCTGAGTGATGATTTGGGGGAAGAGCTTTGTACTGGGGCTGGGGAATCTGAAGGAAAGCTATGTACTAAGGGGTATTTGGGGGAGAATTCTACACTATAGGAGGGGAATTTGTGAGGACAGTTATGCACTGTAGTGGAGGGAGGGGACTTTTGGGAGAGCTCTGCATTTGGGGTTTTTTTGGTTATTCACTAGTCTATATGTTACTTACTTTGCACTAAGCTCTGCCTGACACACACTCCTGAGCCCTGCACCCTTCTGTTTACCTGCACCTATTCTCTGAGAAAAGAAACTTGATGATGAAAAATACTTATGTTATTCCTTGCTGTCCTAAACTTCCTCCCTGTGAGTTCTACTAAGCCGTTACTCTTTTACGGTCTTTCAGCTACTTCCTCCCTCAGTATCTACATTGCAGGAACAGGGGCCGTGCACTCTACAAAAGGACATTCAGGGCCCACACAAGAGAGCATCAGCTGCCAGGGGAGATAGAAATACTATTATTTTTTTAATATAGCTCCCTATACAAATACTGGAGCCTTATTAGAGAAGGGATAGCTACTATAAGCGGGCAAAAGACTGGAGTGCAGCATAAAAAAAAAGGGAAGAGGGATGGGGTAATTTACTATAATTGGTACTACCTAACAATAGATGTACTTGTAGATGTGTTAAGATGTGTAGTTGCTCACTGCTAATCCTTATAGTTTAAAACCACTTTATTCAACCAGCTGCATTGGGACACCCCACCCACAGCCCCCATGGAAAAAATGGTATGGGGCAAGACACACATCTGCCAACATCCTGCAAATCAATAGAACAGAAAGCTTGTGCATAGAATGCAACACAACCTCTTCATGGACTTTGGAGGCAGCATCATATATGAAATTGTATTAAAATATATATTTTTTATTTATAGAAATGTACATAATAAGGACCCTTGTCCTAATAAAATAGCATTACAGCAAATTAACAAACATAGATTGACAGATGGTCAAAGAGTAGTAGTAGTACTCATAGTATCCTACAAACATCAGATAGATCCAACGGACTGCCAGTACTGAGACCATCTTCAGCCCAATTGAATTTGCTTGATGAAACCCGACATGTTTCAGACCAGTTGTCCTTCTTCAGGGGAAATTATAGTTCTAAATTGTAAATATATAGCAAACATTACTTCCATGAAAATATATGCATATATATATATTTATAATTAAACACAGCCCCCATGACACATTTAGCTCCCTACTGAGGCTAAATCATACCCATAACCTCCCACTGACACATTTTTCTCCCAGCTAGGGATTAATCATTTGATCAGTGGCGGCTGGTGAAATTTTGGGAATTGGGGCCCCGGGACCCGGGCCTTCCTTTTTGTCCCCTTCCACTTATAATAAGCCCCAAACTTTATAGTTTCCACCCATTGTGTCAGGAGTATACAGCCCAGTATCATCAGGGTATACAGCACCACAGATAGTGTATACAGCATCACCAGATAGGGTATACACATCACCAGATAAGGGTATACACATCACCAGATAGGGGTATACACATCACCAGATAAGGGTATACACATCTGGTGTATACAGAGTCACCAGATAGCAGTATACAGAGCCCCAGATAGGAGTATACAGAGCCCCAGATAGCAGTATACAGAGCCCCAGATAGGAGTATACAGAGCCCCAGATAGGGTATACAGAGCACCAGATGGGGTATACAGTCACCAGACAGCAGTATACAGAGCCCCAGATAGGAGTATCCAGAGCACCAGATAGGGTATACACATCACCAGATAGGGGTATACACATCACCAGATAAGGGTATACACATCTGGTGTATACAGAGTCACCAGATAAATTATACAGTCACCAGATAGGGGTATACAGAGCCACCAGATAGGAGTATACAGCGCCACCAGATAGGAGCATACAGAGCCACCAGATAGGATATACACATCACCAGATAGGAATATACAGAGCTCCAGATAGGGTATACAGTCACCAGATAGCAGTATACAGAGCACCAGATAGGAGTATACAATCACCAGATAGGGGTATACAGAGCACCAGGTAGGGGTATACAGAGCACCAGATAGCAGTATACAGAGCCCCAGATAGGAGTATACAGAGCCCCAGATAGCAGTATACAGAGCCCTAGATAGCAGTATACAGAGCCCCAGATAGGAGTATACAGAGCCCCAGATAGGGTATACAGGGCACCAGATAACAGTATACAGAGCAGCAGATGGGGTATACAGTCACCAGACAGCAGTATACAGAGCCCCAGATAGGGGTATACAGAGCCACCAGATAAGAGTATACAGAGCCCCAGATAGGAGTATACATAGCACCAGATAGCAGTATACAGAGCCACCAGATAGCAGTATATAGAGCCAGCAGATAGGAGTATACAGAGCCCCAGATAGGGTATACAGTCACCAGATAGGTGTATACAGAGCACCAGATAGGAGTATACATAGCACCAGATAGCAGTATACAGAGCCACCAGATAGCAGTATATAGAGCCACCAGATAGGAGTATACTGAGCACCAGATAGGGTATACAGTCACCAGATAGGTGTATACAGAGCACCAGATAGGGGTATACAGAGCCCCAGATAGCAGTATACAGAGCACCAGATAGCAGTATACAGAGCACCAGATAGCAGTTTACAGAGCGCCAGATAGGGGCTCGCGGCACTGACAGACCCCCCCCAAGTCGGGACAAAGTCCTGCACTTACCCCATCTATTAGCAGGCTGGCAGTGTGCAGAGTCTGGCGGGCGGGGAGCATGCTGGCAGCGTGCAGAGTCCGGTGAGCGAGGAGAGTGCTCTCCGTGCTCCGGAGACATCCTCCTTCTCCTTCGAGATAGGCGTCCAATAGGATCGCCTGTCTTCTCCACCAATCAGGAAATGGGTAACATCCCGGGGCTTCCTGATTGGCTGAAAGCGGTTCCCTAGGCTCTGATGAGATGCTTCATGGACGCCCCCGCCGCAGTAATTAATGCGGCCGGCGCCACAAAGAGGCCAGCTGCATGATTGGGGGGGTCCACGGGCAGCCATGGATAGATTCATGCATAGCATGAATCTATCCATGACATAGAGGTGGGTGACAGGAGAGATTGGGTGGCGCCCGTGTGCCCTGGTGGACAGGCCGCCACTGCATTTGATTAAGCCTCAGTAGGGGGTAAAGCACATCAGAGTGAGCTATTGGGTGGAGCATCTCTGCTGGATTGAATAAAAGGTTTTAAAATATACGGATTAGCATCAAGAAGCTTTTCCAAGTAGTTTCAAATTGTCAAGTAATGGATCCCCAAGGTATCCTGGCATGGATGTGGAATAGGACCTGAGAGCGGAACTATGGACACATGCATTTAATACTGGAACTTTATTGGCTGGAATGTAACATTTTCACTTTCCTTGTACATCAGTGTTCATAAATTAGCAGAGTTTATGCTTATTTAGTAATTTATTGAGTGCAGAAACTGTAAATTCTTATTTTGTCTGTTTTCAGGAGCTGATACATAAATTGTATGAAACATTACCAGATACAGACGACTCCAACCGATCCCACTAGGTAAGGAACATTTTTTAAGAGCGTGATAAAACATGACAAGATATGGTGTTGAAGGATTTAAATTCAACTGTATTATTCAAATTCAATGTTTTTAGAAGGTCCAATTGCTTTTCAAAATCCCTTACTCAGCTTTCAGTGATGCACTGTAGTCATTCTCTTATACATTAGGCTATGATTGTGCCAACACTAAGTAACCTTTGGTAGAAAAACAGCTTTGGGCCTTCAAGATAAATCTTAGATTTTGTAATGTAGAACAAGAAGAATGGGGTCATCCAAGGACGGGGAGAAAGACCCAAATTCCCAGAGTGGGCAGGAAAAGGATGAGAAACTATTGCAAGAACATCAACCCAGTTGAGTCCCCAAGAGGTCTATTAAGCTGGCATGTCACTTACAAACCACACATTCCACTTCTAACTGGTGCTATAGCAAACACCTCCTCATTAAGTTGTTAAATATAATTATAGCCTCAATGCAGACATGCCAGTCCTTTCACTGCTGCAGTACTGCAATACTGCATGGCACTATTTCTGGTCTATGGTCTTAGAAAATATTGGACATTCCCAATGCATGAAATAGATTTTCATTAAACTCGTTAACTGAGCTTCACCTAGAGTTGGTGTTCTGGGGGGTGGGTTGGGGGGGATCAAACTAAGCAATTGGCTCTTATATATAGAGTTGATATATTTGTGTTATGCTGATGATTACATGAGGTGTTATATTGCTTCTTTGGGAGCTTGTTATGTACAAGTTTCACTAAATGTAATTACTCTTAAAGTACACCCCTAGAGACCTCCCGTTTAATATTTGCGTTAGACCTGGTCACACAGTAAAGAATTTAAGCACATGGGGCCTTTCATTATTATTTTTCCCAGAGGCCCAATTTGTCTAACTCTGGATCTGGCCTCACCCTATCTTGCAACCTTACATGTAGCTGTAACCAATTATCCCTTATATGGTACAGTAGCTATCTTCTGACCACCTGTTTTGCTTTGCGTCTTTTAAGGTTCTTTGTGGTAAAAGCAAGGAATTATAAAAATTGTAGTGTATTCATTTGCTTTAGTTAACAAAAATGCTGTATACTCACTCGTAGGAAAAACAATGCACAACATACAGGGGTTGATTTCCTAAAGCTGGAGAGTGCAAAAACTGGTGCAGCTTTGCATGCTAGCCAATCAGCTTCTAACCTCAGCTTGTTCAATCAAGCTTTGACAATAAAACCTTGATGCTGATTGGTTTCTGTGTGGAGCTGCACCAAATTTTGCACTTTCAAGCTTTAGTAAATCAACCCCAGAGTATCACAAAATATGCATGCAATATACACATGCACAAGCTATCTATCCTTCCTAGCAAATGAGCAGGGACAATGTATGTGATCACACTAAACAGCTACTTAACTTGTTTTTTTCCTGCTGATGGAGCCTTCTTCCAGACTTCTACGTGTTTCTCAGAGTCCTTCAGAACTACTATTTCCTTTGGCTGTGTCCAAATCTTTTTCCCCCCTACTTCCTGTCCTGAGCTCATGAACCACTCCAGCTAGTTCATTAGCATATGAATAAGGAAAGCCTAGCTACATTACATGCAACTAAAATGCATCATTCTTATATTTATGCTATAAAAAATAATTTCACACTGCTGTTCACCAAAATAAACCTATTCTGTAATGTATTGATGATTTAAAAATGTAATTGCACTGATACCCATGTACCTAAGTGGTGAAGAAATCTGACTCTCTGACCTGTCACTAACAATGGCTACACCCTCAATACATTTTAGACAACCTGTCAGCAATCTGATAGTCCATATAAAAAGTTTCCTTGAAAGAAGAAAGTACATGCTTACCTCTCCTGCCACCCGTGCCACCAAACATTGCTCTGATCAAGAGAAATCAACTACTGGAATCTGATGGGAAACTAACCTTTTGGTAGTGCTGATCTACTGTGACCTCCGAAAGTGCTCAGTGGTTCCTCTCGCTGACCTTTGGGTCAATCCAATGCTCTGTAGGGTTGTAACGATCATCAGGAGGAACCAATGAGTGCCACGGGGAACCCAGAAAGCCAAAACCCCAGGAAGTATTGATTTCTACATAGACTTTTACTGGTGGTTTCTCTTGAACATAGCAGCATTTGGTGGTGCAGGAGGAAGGACAGATAAGTATTCTTATCTCCCCTGACTCTCCTATTGCTGATTGCAGGGCTGGATTAGGAGCATCATGTGCTTGGTGCTGAGGATTTTGGTTGGACCTTTTACTGGACATGCTTTTGCATTTCCAAGAGCCTGTACTGTCATGCGCCCAAGCTCAAAAGGGCGCAGACGCACAGACTTAACACTAAGGAAGCCTGCCATTTGATTTGCCAGGTTTCCATATGGGACGTGGATCGGCGTGCACTCTGACCTGAAAGAGTAACACTATGGGAGCCCCAGACTTCTGTAAGAGGCCTCCACTGGCGTGCCCCAGGCTTCCATTAAGACTGTTCATGTGGCGCCCATTATCAATCCCACCACCCTGCCCAGATGGTGCATGTGGAATGCAGGGCCCTTCAGGGGAGATCCCTCCCCATTGACCCAATGCTTTCCATGAGCAGTCTGTTCTTTTTGGGTGCCTGGGCCTATTCTAAAGTAGGGGCCTGGAGCTGCAGCTCCAATAGCCCCTACGTTAATCCAGCCCTGGCTGATTGGGTAGCCTACAGTAAACGTGTGCAAAGATGTTGACAATAGGACCAAAAAAAAATAACCTCAGCTCTGAAGTTAAAGCTCTCACCACCCTCTTTGGCCTCCATTGTCTAACCTGGTGTTTTTTAACCTTTTTTTAGTGAAAGCACCCTTTAATAATTATGGACAGTCTTGAGGTACCTCAAGGTTTTCCACAATGCAGCAACATCCACAAGTTCAAGTAGGACATAGCAAATACACTTTTGCAAACTGGTACTGACTAGTATTCCAATGTTTCTCTTCTCCCTTCATCAGCTATTGTGACTCCAACGTTGATGGAGAGGGGCAGGGGAGGGTCAAACAAGGATGATATGCAGGCGACTGACATCCTCCTTATCAACTGATGATGCAATTGGTCGTTAGGATGTTAGCAACTAGAAGGTTATAATGGTCCACAATGAAAACCTGTGACTTAGTGTAACTAAAAATGCAGCCACATGCTGGCTTCCATACAATTTCTGGGCAATATTTAGGCATTTTGCCAAGGCACCCCTAAAGAAACTTCAAGGCACCTCAGGGTGCCTGAACACTGGTTGAAAAACGTTGCTCTAACCATTAGTTAGTGGGCCTGAAGTCAAACTTATGGGACAACAGTAAGGCAAATAAGTGGAGGGACATCCAGTGGCTTTATGGAGGACACTGGAACATTTATGTAGGCACCTCTAGGCACCACAATTTTAGTCCTATTAAAGGTTTAGTACCCTTAAACTATAAACGCATGTATTTTATATCACCCTATGTCGTTAATACTGACTGGCATGTTACATTATCATGGTGATAGAATCCTTCCCCCAATATTGCGTCGAAGATTATATGACTTTCATCACATTTGCATGCTGATGTCTTGCTCGTAACCTGGAGGGGGAGATGAGATCCTTTTTCTAATGGGAATCGGTTAACATTTCACTGCATCAGTATTCAAAATGTATTTTATTTATTTTACCCAGCAGCTTAATGGTGCACATTATCAGAGCAATTCTTTTCAACAAAAACAATAGCCGAACTGTAGTGTAGTGATTTGTTTTCTTCATTTAATATTAATACTGTTCTGTAATATGCTACAAAGTCATATTGCCCTTGCCCGGGCTTTAAATCATCCCCGGGGAAGAATAACTGGCGTCTGGTGTGTGTGTTGGTTCTGCTTCCTGTTAGTGTAAAGTCTGAAATCTTTTCTTCATCTTTCTGAAATATTAGATTTTGTAAGGCAGCCTTCAAAACTAATCGACTTTACAACTAGTAGTATTATTTACTATGCCTTTTGTTACTTTGTGCCTGCGCCTTGCCATGGTTAAAGGGCTAATTTACCAAAGTGGTTGGTTTTATATTTTTTGCCCCAGCAAAGATTGCAGCATCGCTCTAATGTCTTTTTGGGGTGGGCATCCCTTGTCTCTGCCCCTACCCACCTCTGAGTACCGTTCCTTGGTTCCACTCCCGACCCACCCAGTACCGCCCCTTTTAGAGAATACAGAACTAAGTATTATTTTGTGGTGTAGTAGTTTGTATCGATGGACCCCATCTCAGCCACACTAGATCCCCCCCAAACAATATATCCCTGGAGCAATAATAGATCCCACTCCAGAAAAAATGTATCACTCCCCAGCAACAATAGATCCCCCACCTCCGCAGCAATAGATCCCTCACACAACATTATACCCCCCCTAGTAACAATGGGCCCCCTGTTACAAAATTCCCCCCCGGCAACAACAGATCTTCCAGCAGCAAGCACCAATAAACTTCTTCCTCAACAGTAGATTGCTTCCAGCAACGACTGACTCCTCAGCAACATAAGGTGCCTCCGTGCAACAATAAACCACCTAGCAACAATAGATCCCCACCAGTTACAATAGTTCCTCTAACAGCCAGCATCATAGACTCTCTAGTACCCTTCTCCATTACATACATTCAGTGCTGGAGGTGCCAGAACTGCGTTCCCCCACGTTCCTGCTGAAAAAAAGCCCTGGGGTAGGTCATACAGGTAAAGCAATCCAGCTTAAGGCTGGGTTCACACTATTTCGAATTGGTTCCAATAGCAGGAGATTTTGACCGGCTCTCTATGGAACTGGTTCACATATCTCCACTGCGGCTCCGGTGCAAATTTGCACAAGAGTCCTGTGCATCTTTTGGTCCATTTCAGATCCGAATTCAGCCAAAATCAGACCTCAAATGGTGAACAGGGACGCACCGGACCCCTGATCTGAGCCGCATGCGAAGATAGTGTGAACCCAGCCTAAACTGGCTGAAACCAGTTTTATTATATTTTCAGCTTAAAAAAAGCAAAGATAGCATTTTTCCAAAAAGAAAAAAAGTGGATTCCAGCCTTTCAGACAAATACAAAACAGTTCACGTTCCTCTCTTAACTTCAAGGTGGACCCTTAGTTGAAGTCCACAAAACCTAAGCAGAATGCTTGCAAGGCTGCCATCAATGTTTCTCTCTGTGTTCTCCAGGGAAGCCTGCTGCTTTCCCCAAGGATTTGGTAGACCCTGTGCAAACGGGTTCCTCTAAATAGTTAGCCATATCAGTAGTGTAATTAGGCCAAGTAAATCCAAGGCCTACATAGATGGAATGGCTCAAAGATACCAAAAAATCTTTGTGTTTTTTGGTGTTTTTTGCAGAACCGCACTACAGTCCATTTAACATGGTTTCTTATGGGACATGTTCACTTTTTTCAGCCGCTGCATTTTTGGAAAGGGTCAGGGACTTTTTTTTAACACAAAACAGTGCTTTAATGGTGCAGAAAAGCATGTAAATTGCGGCAAAATTTTGGCAAAAACGCACTACATGCTTTTCTGCAGCTTCTCTATTGAAGTCTATGGAACCAGAAAAGCAAAAAAGAAAACGTTTTGCATTTAAATAAGTCCTGGACCCTTTCCAAAAACGCAGCGGCTGAAAAAAGCATAGATGTGAACGAGTCCCATAGGAACCCATGTTGACTGTAGACATGTGCATGATGAAAAATGTTGTTTTGTTTCGTTTTAGATTCATTAATTTAGTTATTTGGTTTCTTAAGTTTCGTTGATTCGTTCACTTCGTATTTGGGATTTGTATTCGGAATTCGTTTCATGTCGTTTTCAAATTTTCTTTGAATTTACCGATCTTTGTTTGATTTGAAACATTCAAATCGATACATTTTGAATCGACCAAATCGAATACTTCAAATTTACCAATGTGTCTTTTTTTTAATTCGTGTCTTTTTTTTAATTCGAAACGTTCAAATCGATAAATTTTTGAATCGGTCAAAACAAAAATGTTATATTTTTTTGATTTGAATGTGGCAAAGGGAACAAACAAAAGAAAAATCTTCATCAAATGATTACAATTAGAGTTGAGCGAACCCGAACTGTAAAGTTTGGGTTCGTACCGAACTTTCGGGTGTCTGTGTCCCGAACCCAAACCCGAACGTTTGAGAAAAACGTTCGGGTTCGGGTTCTGGTATTTTATCACGCATGTTGAATAGCTGCAGGGCAGCCAATCAACAAGCGTTTCACTGGTTTTCCCTAGAAGCCATCACAGCCATGCCTACTAATGGCATGGCTGTGATTGGCCAGTGCATCATGTGACCCAGCCTCTATATGAGGCTGGAGTCACAGTGCTGCATGTCACATGCTCTCAGGTTAGTGTAGGGAGAGGATGCTGCCAGCGCTGTGAGGGACAGATTGTGAGGGACAGATTGCAGATCTAATAACTAGGTAGAGATTACTACTACTGCTGTGAGGGACAGATTGTAGATCAACGATCTCTCATCCTGCATTACAGAACGATCTGATTACAGAACGATCTCTCATCCTGCATTACAGAACGATCTGATTACAGAACGATCTGATACTGGACTAGTTAGAGATAACTACTGCTTTGAGGGACAGATTGCAGATCTAATAACATCTCCCATTTTTCTTCCTTTTGCAGCCCTCTAGCACTTTCCAGGACTTTTTTACAGCCATTTTTGTGCCGAAAAGTTTGGGTCCCCATTGACTTCAATGGGGTTCGGGGTCCGGGGTAAAGTTTGGATAACGTTCGGTACCGAACCCGAACGTTTCCGGAAAGTTCGGCCGAACCCGCCGAACCCGAACGTCCAGGTGTTCGCTCAACTCTAATTACAATGACTCTTTAAATCACCTTTGGCTATACAAGAACAGCATTATCTCAAAATTATTCTGTAATAACGCACTTTGGTCTTATTTTTTGGTTTCAGAAACATGTTTACAGTTTGAATTCGACTGGAATTCGATGTAAAATTTGATTAAATTTCAATTTGAATATCGGAAATTCGGACGAATGTAGTTTAGTAATTTGGAGCATTCAGTAAACTTTATACTGCAATTCGAGTATTCGGATACATCTGAATCTCCAAATAATGAAAAATTTGTCCGAATAACATACAAACCATCAAGTAACCATACTGGATAAATTACATTTACTCTCTTCTTTATTTTAAGAGAGCGTGTAAAACATTCCAGTGCATGCCTGATTCTACTGTTTGGCAGCATTTCTATGCTAGTCACATGCGTTTCAAATTAGAGGACATGCTTTGGCTCTCAGCATCCTTCTTAGCCCACCACCATGCATTTGTCAAACTGACCACATTACAGATGTGCCGGATGCATTTAAAATCATTTATAATGTGTTTACATTGCCTTTCCATTTCTGTTAGATGCAATTATAAGCTTTGACAGTATAGAAATAGGTATGGATATAGGTCAGGAAATATCAATGCAATGCAATGAAAACGCATTTCTTGATGTACAGTATTTCACAAAAGTAAGTACACCCCTCAAATTTTTGTAAATATTTTATTCTATCTTTTCATGTGACAACACTGAAGAAATTACACTTTGCTACAATGTAAAGTAGTGAGTGTGCAGCTTGTATAACAGTGTAAATTTACTGTCCCCTCACAATAACTCAACACACAGCCATTAATGTCTAAACCGCTGGCAACAAAAGTGAGTACACCCCTAAGTGAAAATGTCCAAATTGGGCCCAACGTGTCAATATTTTGTGTGGCCACCATTATTTTCCAGCACTGCCTTAAACATCTCGGGCATGGAGCTTCACAGGTTGCCACTGGAGTCCTCTTCCCCTCCTCCATGACGACATCACAGAGCTGATGAATGTTAGAGACCTTGCGCTCCTCCAGCTTCCGAGCATGCCCCACAGATGCTCAATAGGGTTTAGGTCTGGAGACATGCTTGGCCAGTCCATCACCTTTACCCTCAGCTTCTTTAGCAAGTCAGTCATCTTGGAGGTGTGTTTGGGGTCGTTATCATGTTGGAATACTGCCCTGCAGCCCAGTCTCCAAAGGGAGAGGATCATGCTCTGCTTCAGTATGTCACAGTACATGTTGGCATTCATGGTTCCCTCAATGAACTGTAGCTCCCCAGTGCCGGCAGCACTCATGCAGCCCCAGACCATGACCCTCCCACCACCATACTTGACTGTAGGCAAGGCACACTTGTCTTTATACTCCTCACCTGGTTGCTGCCAAACACGCTTGACACCATCTGAACCAAATAATTTTATCTTGGTCTCATCAGACCACAGGACATGGTTCCAGTAATCCATGTCCTTAGTCTGCTTGTCTTCAGCAAACTGTTTGTGGGCTTTCTTGTGCATCATCTTTAGAAGACGCTTCCTTCTGGGACGACAGCCATGCAGACCAATTTGATGCAGTGTGCGGCGTATGGTCTGAGCACTGACAGGTTGACCCCCCACCCCTTCAACCTCTGCAGCAATGCTGGCAGCACTCATACGTCTATTTCCCAAAGACAACCTCTGGATATGACGCTGAGCACGTGCACTCAATTTTCTTTGGTCGACCATGGCGAGGCCTGTTCTGTGTGGAATCTGTCCTATTAATCCACTGTATGGTCTTGGCCACAGTGCTGCAGCTCAGTTTCAGGGTCTTGGCAATCTTCTTATAGCCTAGGCCATCTTTATGTAGAGCAACAATTCTTTTTTTCAGATCCTGAGAGTTCTTTGCCATGAGGTGCCATGTTTAACTTCCAGTGACCAGTATGAGAGAGTGAGAGCGATAACACCAAATTTAACACACCTGCTCCCCATTCACACCTGAGACTTTGTAACACTAACGAGTCACATGACACTGGGAGGGAAAATGGCTATTTGGGCCCAATTTGGACATTTTCACTTAGGGGTGTACTCACTTGTGTTGCCAGCAGTTTAGACATTAATGGCTGTTTGTTGAGTTATTTTGAGGGGACAGCAAATTTACACTGTTATACAAGCCGTACACTCACTACTTTACATTGTAGCAAAGTGTCATTTCTTCAGTGTTGTCACATGAAAAGATAGAATAAAATATTTATAAAAATGTGAGGGGTGTACTCACTTTTGTATGATACTGTACATACAAAAACAGACATACACTCTTATGAATAAATGTAAACAAGCATTTATTAATTTATAAAAACATGGACGGTGTCAGTAGAGCAGTGGATGGTGTCAGTAGGGAAGTGGGGACTTGGCAGCAGGAGGGATCTGCGCCACACTGGATGATTAGGGTGTGCCCAGGCACACCTGACACACCCTCTGGGCACGCCTATGATGTGAACCATAGTGCTCTCTCTCTGAACCATTGAAACAACTAGACACATGTTACATATGGTGTAAGCTAACTTATATCTTCTCACTCCAAGGGCAATCCAATCATACAAATATGGGTCTACGCGTTTTGTAGCGAGTCAGCCAATTCTTCAGGACCCCCACAAACAGCTGATATATGTTGGTTACAAAATCTCTTGGTACGATCACTTCACTTGATAACATAACACATCCCTCCACTATATAAACTGTCCAATTCAAAAAGAATTGTCATGTCCCCCAGCCATACCCTTAAAGTGGTAGTAAACTCTGTACTGCCACGTGTACCTACAGGCAAACCTATAATAAGGCTTACCTGTAGGTCCTGTAAATATCACGTAAACTTGCACAGTTTAGGAGATATTCAGAGTGCATGCAGCCAATGACATCCCCAATGCATGCACTCTGAAGGCCTGGCTTACAGTGCTGGACCTTCAGAGCCCATGCCAGAAAAAATGGACTGACGTCATCGCGCCCTGGGCCACTCATGTAGCCAAAGGCCGTGAACCCGGAAGGGAGATCGGGGGGAAGATGTCAGCAGTGACATTGCGGCGCTGGAGGGCTTCATTCTCAGGTAAGTCTATTATAGTGTGCTGGTATGTGATGCATACTAGCACATTATGACATTGCCTTGCATGGATTTTTTTTCTTAATCACCTGCAGTTTGCAAGCACTTTAAGCGTACCAGTGATCTAAGGTGCCCTATGAATGATGTGCTAGAGGTGGCCATACTGTAGCAGCCTATGTTGTTAAACAATTGTGTGTGCAATTGGCGGCACAGGGGTGTAGTGGATAGCACTTAGTTACTTTACTAGAAGTAAAAGGGTCGCTGGTTCAAATCCCGACCACGACACTACCTGCCTGGAGTTTGCATGTTCTCCCTGTGCCTGCGTGGGTTTCCTCCGGTACTCCGGTTTCCTCCCACATTCCAAAGACATGCTGGTAGGTAAATTGGTTCCTGTCTAAATTGGCCCTAGTATATGTATGAATGTGAGTTAGGGACCTTAGATTGTAAGCTCCTTGAGGGTAGGGACTGATGTGATGTAAAATGTATATGTAAAGCTCTGCGTAAATTGACGGTGCTATATAAGTACCTAAAATAAATAAATAAAAAAATAAATAAATACAAACCTGTCATTCACTTTGCAAAGAATATCTAATCACATACAAGGAATAAGTAAAATATTAAAAAAATATATTTTTGCTTGCACATGATTGGACGTTGGAAGTCAACCGAGCTTCACTTTATTCACCAAACTAAGTGAAAATTCCATTGCAACAGTGTATTTGCCTTTAGTAAATCAACCCAATGTCTTTAGCATGCCACGTATATTGTTTGATACCAGAACCATTGCACAAAGACCCCGGCTCCCGTACACCAAGATAAAACGAGGCTGTGGACATAAAATACATAAGATACATAAAATACATAAAATACATAAGATACATAAAATACATAAAATACATGTGCACTGATGCATTACTTTTTAAAGACAGAATGAAAAAAAGGCCAGAGATAATTTGGGTTTATCATGATGAAGTAATTGGCAACAGATTGAATAATGGATGATATTGTTTAATTTAGAGATTGGCCTCTGGTAAGATTAATTAGCCTTGTACAGATTGTGGTATGTAAACGCAGAGATCCCAAATTGGCCAGCTTGTCATTAGAGAGTGGAATATTTAGGTCCTGTCTTTGCACTTTAATATTGAATTATCCACAATATTTGTGTCTGCTAATTAGAATGAAGCCTCGCTCACATACAGCATGGCTGCTAAACTGGCTTGGCTAGACGAGAGCAATGTGATGGCTTGATTAACATTGATTAAATGGTTACTATTGTATTTATTTGTATAGCTTATTATTATTATTATTATTATTATTATTATTAATAAGAAAATATTCTTAGAAAGTATTATTTTATCAAAAGGGTATTGTTATTATTTTTATTATAGTAGTGTATATTATTTTATTATTGTTATTACTATCATTATTGTATTATTATTATTATTATTATTATTATTATTATTATTATTATCATCATCAAGACAAACATTCTAAAGTATTCTTAGAAAGTATTTTTTTTACCAAAAGGGCATTATTATTTAAGTTATAGTAGTGTATATTATTTTATTATTGGTGGTAATATTATTATTATCAGTATTGTATTATGTATTGTTATTATTATTATTATTATCAGGACAAAAATTCTAAAGTCTTCATAGAAAGTATTATTTTACCAAAAGGGTATTATTATTATTTTGTTTATAGTAGTATATATTATTTTATTATTGCTATTATTATTATCAAGACAAAAATTCTAACATATTCTTAGAACGTATTATTTTACCAAAAGGGTATTGTTATTGTTTTATTATAGTAGTGTATATTATTTTATTATTGTTATTAATATCATTATTATATTATTATTATTATTATTATTATTATTATTATTAATATTATTATTATTATTATCATCATCAAGACAAACATTCTAAAGTATTCTTAGAAAGTATTTTTTTTACCAAAAGGGCATTATTATTTAAGTTATAGTAGTGTATATTATTTTATTATTGGTGGTAATATTATTATTATCAGTATTGTATTAAGTATTGTTGTTATTATTATTATTATTATTATCAGGACAAAAATTCTAAAGTCTCAATAGAAAGTATTATTTTACCAAAAGGGTATTATTATTATTTTGTTTATAGTAGTATATATTATTTTATTATTGCTATTATTATTATCAAGACAAAAATTCTAACATATTCTTAGAACGTATTATTTTACCAAAAGGGTATTGTTATTGTTTTATTATAGTAGTGTATATTATTTTATTATTGTTATTATTATCATTATTATATTATTATTATTATTATTATTATTATTATTATTATTATCATCATCAAGACAAACATTCTAAAGTATTCTTAGAAAGTATTTTTTTTACCAAAAGGGTATTATTATTATTATTTAAGTTATAGTAGTGTATATTATTTTATTATTGGTGGTAATATTATTATTATCAGTATTGTATTATGTATTGTTTTTATTATTATCAGGACAAAAATTCTAAAGTCTTCATAGAAAGTATTATTTTACCAAAAGGGTATTATTATTATTTTGTTTATAGTAGTATATATTATTTTATTATTGCTATTATTATTATTATCAAGACAAAAATTCTAACATATTCTTAGAAAGTATTATTTTACCAAAAGGGTAGTTGATGTTTGGATTAGACTTCCAGGAGAGAGTGAATAGTAAGTGCTGTTGCATGCTTGTAGCATAGATCTGTCCTAAAAAAAAATCCCCAAATATATATAAATAATTCATTAAAAAGAGGGGAGGGGGCTCTATGGACCACTTAATCTTTTTTCTGCTGTCACTCTTTTATTATTATTATTATTAATATTATTATTTTTATTATTATCAGCACAATCATTTTAAAGTATTCTTAGAAAGTATTCTTTTACCAAAAGGGTATTATTATTATTTTGATTATAGTAGTGTATATTATTTCATTATTGTTATTATTATTATTATCATTAAGACAAACATTCTAAAGTATTCTTAGAAAGTATTATTTTACCAAAAGGGTATTATTATTATTTTAGTTATAGTAGTGTATATTATTTTATTATTGGTGATGATATTATTATTATCAGTATTGTATTATTTATTATTATTATCAGGACGAAAATGCTAAAGTCGTCTTAGAAAGAATTATTTTATCAAAAGGGTATTATTATTATTTTGATTATAGTAATATATATTATTTTATTATTACCATTATTATTATTATTATTATTATTATCAAGACAACATTTCTAAAGTATTCTTAGAAAGTATTATTTTACCAAAAGGGTAGTTGATGCTTGGATTAGACTTCCAGGAGAAAGTGAATAGTAAGTGCTGTTGCTTGCTATACTAAAAAAAAACAAAAAAACAAAATATATATAAATAATTCATAAAAAAAAGGGGGGGGGGCTCTATGGGCCACTTAATCTTTTTTCTGCTGTCACTCTTTTATTATTATTATTATTATTATTATTATTATTATTATTATTATTATCAGCACAAACATTTTAAAGGATTCTTAGAAAGTATTCTTTTACCAAAAGGGTATTATTATTTTTTTTAATTATAGTAGTGTATATTATTTCATTATTGTTATTATTATTATTATCATTAAGACAAACATTCTAAAGTATTGTTAGAAAGTATTATTTTGCCAAAAGGGTATTATTATTATTTTAGTTATAGTAGTGTATATTATTTTATTATTGGTGATAATATTATTACTATCTGTATTGTATTATTTATTATTATTATCAGGACGAAAATGCTAAAGTCTTCTTAGAAAGAATTATTTTATCAAAAGGGTATTATTATTATTTTGATTATAGTAGTATATATTATTTTATTATTGCCATTATTATTATTATTGTTATTATCAAGACAAAATTTCTAACGTATTCTTAGAAAGTATTATTTTACCAAAAGGGTAGTTGATGCTTGGATTAGACTTCCAGGAGAAAGTGAATAGTAAGTGCTGTTGCTTGCTATACTAAAAAAAAAACAAAAAAAAACAATATATATATACCCCAATTTTTTATATAATATGAAAGGTGATGTTATGCGAAGCAGATACCTAGCATCTCATGCTTTAAAATTGCACA
>BLSH010240949.1:962911-976191 GCA_018402905.1 Glandirana rugosa
TACCTGTCATTTGGCCGGGAAACAAATCTTTCAAACTATCTGATCTTAATGCATGTTTTACATCAAAGAGGCTTTATTTATATTTTGTAGACAATGTCAGAACTCGGGGTAATCAGTGCTCTCTTTTTTTCTTTCTTTCCCTATTTTCAGTATGCGCTCTGCTTGTGATTCTGTGTCAGTTTTAGGTGGTAGAATTATATTGTAAAGAAGTAGCCTGAAACAGCGAATGAACTGTTTTTTGTTGTTATTTGAACATGAAAAAAAGAAAAGATCTAAAGACTGTAAGCTGCGATATGTTGCATTTTTGTGCTTGGGTTTAATTATCTTCTAAATTGGGGGTCTCCAAACTTTCTAAACAAAGGGCCGGTTTACTGTCCATCAGACTTTAGGAGGGCCGGACTGTGGCCAGTGAAAGTAGAAAATGCCCCAGTGACCGGGGGTGTAGACAATGTCTCAGACTTGGTGGTCAGTGGGAGTGAAAAATGATTTAGCACCTGGTTAATAGGGAGAGGAATGGTGCCCGTCATTGGTATCAGTGGGAATAGTGTCCCATCATTGGTATGAATGGGAGGAAAGTGGGAGGAATAATGCCCCATTATTGGTATCAGTGGGAGGAATAGTGCCCCATCATTGGTGTCAGTGGGAGGAATAGTGCCTCATCATTGGTGTCAGTGGGAGGAATGGTGCCTCATCATTGGTATCAGTGGGTGGAATAGTGTCCCATCATTGGTATCAGTGGGAGGAATAGTGCCTCATCATTGGTGTCAGTGGGAGGAATATTTCCCATCATTGGTGTCAGTGGGAGGAATGGTGCCTTTCCATTGGTGTCAGTGGGAGGAATAGTGTCCCATCATTGGTATCAGTGGGGGGAATAGTGCCCCATCATTGGTGTACATGGGAGGAATAGTGCTCCATCATTGCTATCAATGAGAGGAGAAGTGCCTCATCATTGGTGTCAGTGGCAGAAATAGTGGCCCATCATTGGTATCAGTGGGGGGGAATAGTGTCCCATCATTGGTGTCAGTGGGAGGAATAGTGCCCCATCATTGGTGTCAGTGGGAGAAATAGTGTCCCATCATTGGTGTCGGTGGGAGGAATGGTGCCCCATCATTGGTGTCAGTGGAAGGAATAGTGACTCATCATTCGTGTCAGTGGGAGGAATAGTGCCCCATCATTGGTGTTAGTGAGATGAATGGCGTCCCGTCATTGATGTCAGTGGGAAGAATGGTGCCCCATCATTGGTGTTAGTAGAAGGAATAGTGCCCTATCACTGGTGTCAGTGGGGGGTTGGGGGGGACTAGTGCCCTATCATTGGTATCAGTGGAAGTAAAATGGCCCATCATTGGTGTCAGTGGAAGGAATAGTGCCTCGTATCAGTGTAGGTAACAGTGCCCAAGGACCACATACAGGCAAGCAAAGGGCCGCATTCAGCCCACGGGCCACAGATTGGAGACCACTGCTCTAAATAATCTATAAAATAAAAGTGTTTGTAGCAAATAAAAAGTATATTTTACTACTGTTGCTACTTATACTGTATCTTGGTGGCTTGTACTTGTTGCCACCCATTGGTTGTATATACTTTTGTTGATACAATCAGCAGCTCTGCCTGAATTCAGACCCTTCTCTTTAAAGCAGGGGTCTCCAAACTATGGCCCGCTGGGCACATGTGGTCCACAAGGAAATTTTATCTGGCCTGCACTAGGCTCAGTGGCTTCAGATTCATTGTAAAGACTGAGGATTGGAGTCATTATGTCTCCACTTTTACAAACATCCAAACATCCTTTTGCAGTCTCCATCAAAGGATTCTGTTGGGGACCCTGATGTAAAGTGGAACTTTAGTGGGGGTCCTCCATATAAGGAGGGACTCTAATGAGGAACCTGATGGGGACCCTGATTGAAAGGTAAACTCTGATGTAGACCCTCATGTAAGGGGGGCTCTGATGGGGACTTTGATGTAAAGTGGAATCAGAGGATGTGGATGTAAAGTGGACTTTTATTGGGGTCCTCAATATAAGGAGGGACTCTGATAAGGCCTTTGATTGAAAGGGAAACTCAGATGAGACCCTCATGCAAGTGGGGACTCTGATGGGGCTCTGATGTAAGGGAGAGACTCTGATGGGGCACCTGATGTATGGGGGGACTCTGATGTATAGGGATACTGATGGGAAAGCTGCTGGAAAGGAGAACTCTGATGTAGACCCTGATGTAAGGGGGGACTCTGATGGGGACCCTGGTTTAAGGGGATACTTTGATGGGAACCCTGATGTATGGGGGAACTCTGATGGGGACCTTGATGTGTAGGGAAACTGATGGAGACTCTGATGGAAAGGAGAACTGTGATAGACACCATGATGTAGAGGGGGGCTCTGATGGGGACCCTGATGTAAGTGGAAACTGTGATGGTCACCCTGATGTAAGGGGGGACTCCAATGGGCACCCTGAAATGAGGGGGGACTCTGATGCCTGATGTAAGTGGGGACTCTGATAGGGACCCTGATGTAAGGGTAGACTCTGATGGGCACCCCGTTGTAAAGAGGGACTCTGATAGGGACTCTAATATAAGGGGGGACTCGGATGTAAGGGTGACTCAGATGGGAATCCCAATGTAAGGGGGGACTCTGATTAAAAAGGGAACTGTAAAGGGGAGGCTGATGTAAGGGATATATGCCTCTCTTATGGAGAGGCATATCTGATATGCCTCTCTTATGGAGAGGCATATCTGATGGGGACCCTGATGTGGGGGGGGGCTCTGATTGGTACTCTGATGTAAAATGGAACTCTAATGGGGACCTTGATGTAAGGTGGACTCTGATGGGGACCCTGATTTAAGGGGGACTCTGACGGGGACCATGATGCAAGGGGGGACATTGATGTGTAAGCAGGCTCTGATATGATTGGGAGACTCTGATGTGTAAGGGGGCTTGTGATGTGAAGTTATTTCTTGGAACATGTTTATTCATTTATTTAAATTGTATGAACTCATTTATAAAATTATTTTGAATATTTATGAGATATATGCTGTGTCCCTCATGCCGAAAAGTTTGGAGACCCTTGACCAGTGCCTAGGCATTCAGTCACATGACCACACACTGTGGAAGCCCACAGGAGAGTATTCATCAAGGCAGGCAACTCCTCCAGGACATGTAGGGTGGCTGAGCAGAAGCTTCTCCCTGTAGGTCTGCTTTGTCTAGCCTGCGTTCCCAGCGTTGCTGTGCTGGATGGCAGACGTGAGGACTGCTGATTTCCAGAGATCCAGACGAGCGCATTCCTATGCTTCATTTGTACCAGTCTGCCACTGCCAACGATCTGTCTAACCTGAATGGTTTTAAACGTTTTCCATTTGTCGGAATAAGCCTTTAAAAAGGTTCTGGCCCTCTTTCTCTGTGATGTTTATCTCCTACACCAATTGGTATTGGCATCAGAAAGAGCGTTCACCTAGACGCCTCTACTCCTTGATGAATGGCTCGTATCCAGGGATTCGTTGAATGGGAATTGATTGCCCCCGTTCGCCGTAATGCAATTTGCACCTGTGCAGAAAATCAGGGAAATGTATTTAATTCATTCAATGCAACGCCGTAACCCCTACTAACCAAATGGATTTAGTTTTCAGAAAGATGAGCCCTGATTGGTTTCTATGAGTTACTGCACTAATTAACTTTTCTAATTTGCTATCTTTTTGATATATTGTTATTATCATTACTACTACTACTACTACTAATAATAATAATACTGCCTTTACAAGTGTAGCCCCCCCCCCCCTACTTAGGTGAAGAGTTAGAGAATATTTTTGGTAAGGTCAGGCCTGATTGTTTTTGTTTCTGGGCTGGGAGTGGCTCAGGTAGGACTGGGTGATTCACAGATGAGGTCACCAGGACCTCCCACTTCTGTGCAGAAGTTCATGGAATGTTCTGGACAGAGAGCTGTGAGGGAGGTGTAGCCATCTGGAGTATTCTAAGGAGCCTTGACCAATCCCCAATCTGGATTGGCAGGGGGCAGGCCTCCTTAAAAACCCAGGGTCAGCCCAGTCAGGGAGGAATGAGTTTGGGTGGAAGAGCTAGAATGTAGCAGAGGTTGCGGAGGCCCCATCGGGAGCCCCCAGTCTTGGGGGGGAAGGGTGACCTTGAGACCTGGGGCTCGGGTGCATCCTGGAGGATAGTAAGATCCTGGAGGAGAGGCACAAGGAAGCAGGAGAACAACAGACAGTGCTACTGTAAAGGGTCAGCAAGGAGTCTACCGGGTGGTCGGTGAGTGACACACACCCTGGAAAGCTGTAGAGGCATGCCGGAGCAGATTGGGGAAAGATTGAGGCAATCTGAAAGGATGCAGAAGTCAGTAAGGAACTGTGGTGTCACTGTGGTAGTGGTGAAGGCCGTCGGAGCTGGAGTGGCTGGCAGGGCCTGAAGCAAGAGGGCGGGCTGGGAGTTGTAGTCCATCACTAGCTAGCACCAACTAAAGTGACTTTGCTACACCAGGGGAACATACCTGCCAACTTTTTGAGATGGGAGTGAAGGACATCTATTACCAATTGGATGTAGGCGTAGGACACACCCCCTGCCACGCCCCCTTAAAGGAGAATTATACACAAAAATGATTAGTTAAACCCACAAGTGCTTAGTTTTTTCCACTACTATTCCTTTGTATTAGCTTTTGAAGTTTAAAAATGCAGCAATTTAGTAATTGGGGGGAAGATTTAGCACTGGGAAACACTTTTTGAAGGACAAATAGTGCATACAATTATATAGATCAGACCAAAATGAGGGACAAATGAGGAGGAATGAGGGACAGAGGGACATTATTCCAAATGAGGGACAGTCCCGCGAAATCAGGGACAGTTGGGTGGTATGGGGGAACCTCAACCCCTAAACCTGCAAAGGTCCTGAGGCCTGATAAATCTACATCAGGTCTCACATGTGCTAGCTTGGCCGTGTAAAGTGGAGGCTGGTAGATTTCCTTCCAGGCCTCATCAGTGGCAGTAAGAGGTGTGCAGGAGAGAGGAACCGGAGTCTGTAGAAGCAAGTGATGTGCTGGAGGAAGAGATGTGTTGTATATACAAGAAGTGTATATAGATGGTCCCATGTGTGTTGAATTAATTCATTGGGCATCCCACAACATCCCCACTCCCATCCAAGTTCAAGTACCGGCCTGTTCTATGACTCTGAAGCAGTATGGATGTGATTGAGGGCAGTGTGAGCAAGTGAACCACAACACTCAGCCACCTCTAAGGGGGTCATTGGCTACACAAGCTAATATCTGTTGTCTGAAAAAGCATTTGGTGCACACAAAGTTGATTCATTTCCTTTTTGGCTATTGAGGAATATATTAATGTAAAATACATAGTCAGTGCAAACATCAAACTTATATTACATACATCCAATTGCAAGCTGGACACTATAAGGTCAATGCACAATACCGTAATCAAACAGAAAAAATAAAACAGTGCAGCGCAAAAGGTAAAACATTAATAAGAGATAATAAAGTCCATTAAAAAAGAGGGTCATCCATCAACAAGTATCTGCCACTGTGAGAGTGCTCAGAAGACATGCGAGTGCCATGGTGCACCCAACCCCTTCACCTTAGAAACCACTAGCCGCTCACCTCCTTAATAAGACCAATAAGGTCCACAAGCGCATTGCCACATCACTGGGATATACACTATATTACCAATAGTATTGTGACACCTGCCTTTACATGCACATGAACTTCAATGGCATCCCAGTCCTAGTCTGTAGGGTTCAATATTGAGTTGGCCCACCCTTTGCAGCTATAACAGCTTCAACTCTTCTGGGAAGGCTGTCCACAAGGTTTAGGAGTGTCTATGGGAATGTTTGACCATTCTTCCAGAAGCACATTTGTGAGGTCAGGCAGTGATGTTGGTTGAGAAGGCCTGGCTTGCAGTCTCCGCTAGAATTCATCCCAAAGGTGTTCCAGCAGGTTAAGGTCAGGACTCTGTGTAGGCTAGTCATGTTCCTCCACCCCAAACTCGCTCATTTTTGTCTTTATTAACCTTGCTTTGTGCACTGGTCCAAATCATTTGGTGGAGGGGGGCTTATGATGTGGGGTTATTTTTCAGGGGTTGGGCTTGGCCCCTTCTCTTAAGGCATTAGCATACAAAGACATTTTGGACAATTTCATGCTACCAACTTCGTGGGAACAGTTTGGCGATGACCCCTTTCTGTTCCAACATAACAGTGCACAAAGCAAGGTCCTTAAAGACATGGATGAGCTAGTTTGAGGTGGAGGAACTTGACTGGCCAGCACAGAGTCCTGACCGCAACCCGACAGAACACCTTTGGGATGAATTAAAGTGGAGACTGAGAGCCAGTCATCAGTGACTAACCTCACAAATGCACTTCTGGAAGACAGGTCAAACATTTCCACAGACACACACCTAAACCTTGTGGACAACCTTCCCAAAAGAGTTGAAGCTGATATAGCTGCAAAGGGTGGGCCAACTCAATATGGAACCCTACAGACTAAGACTGGGATGCTATTAAAGTTCATGTGCGTGTAAAGGCAGGCATCCCAATACTTTTGGTAATATAGTGTAACTTTTTTAATGGTAAGTCCGTGGCCAGATGATGAAGATTCCTCCGCTGACGGAGTCCCGCCCAAGGACGCAACACATACGGGGGGGAGGTGGGAGTAGCATATGACATCACCCGTGACCATTTTGGATGGCTGTACTGAGCGCTTATTATATGCCCTTGTGACAAATGCCTTGCTTGTAAGCTTTTGTACATTTTTTACTAGCATTTGACAACGAGCACTAGATGTTCTTCTCTTATACACTTACAGTATATATACATACAGAGGCATCTTCACCATCTGGCCACGGACTGACCATGGGGAAGAGTTATAGCGCAGTGATGTGGCAATGCGCTTGTGGACCTTATTGGTCTTATTAAGGAGGTGAGCGGCTAGTGGTGTCTAAGGTGAAGGGGTTGCACTATGGCACTCGCATGTCTCCTGAGCACTTACTCTCACAGTGGCAGATGCTTGTTGATGGATGACCCTCTTTTTTAATGGACTTTATTTTATTAATGTTTTACCTTTTGCACTGCACTGTTTTATTTTTTATTTTTAGTAATATATTAATAACTAATTTTTTGGGGCCTGGAGTTCAACTTTAACCAGATTATACTGCTTCTCTACAGGGGCGTCTGAGTCACAAGACTGGCTGAACAGGATTTAAAATCCCTTGACTGTTCCTGTAAATATATATAATTTGTCGATTTAACTGCTTGCCTGGAGATCAGTTTTAAGCAGACCCTGCATAAGCCGCAGTCCTCCCTGTTTGACATGCAGTACATGTCCAAAACTACACATAGAGAAAATGGCTGGGCCTCCATCCTCAGCACTCAATTCAGTGATAGAGGAAGAGTGATTTAATGAATAAAGAGCACAAATCCATATTTCACTTTGATTTCCCAATGACATTTTATCATGTCGACGTTTCAATGTAATTACTTTGCAGAAAACGGCTCCATCCATTCTCCTATATTTACATGCCGTGCATCTCATCTGCACAGAGTGCTCTTTACATCGAAGTGAGATCTATTTAATAAGAGTACAAACAGCTGTAGTCTGCAGTAAACTATAAGATCTGATCAGGTATGATTTAATTTACTTGAGAATTCTAATTTGTTGCTATAGGTAATATTATCCATCTTCGCATTTCATGTAGCAGTTGATACGGACAGTAGGGTGAGGGAGATGATACAGGCTTGCATTACCCAGCTACATACCCCAGAACTTCATGGGGCTTCCAAAGTGTACCCATGTCTTCTGAGGAACGTAATCCCACCAGCATCTCTGTGGCCTCATCCCAATTGGGTATGTCTCCTGAGATTAGCCTTCCCAAAGGATCTACCGTAGATAAGGTGACCATACCTACTCAACTTGCATCTCTTGATGAAGCTCCAGTCTTGGGCAAAGGATGTCCTATATCAGTGGTTCTCAACCCTGTCCTCAAGTACCCCCAAGAGGCCATGTTTTGGGAACTTCTCTTAGATAAAATAGCTGTCACAAAATACCAAGCCATTGACTGATTTAAAGCACCTGTGCAAGATAAAGGAAAACCTGCAAACATGGTCTGTTGGGGGTTCTTGAGGACAGGGTTGAGAACCACTGTCCTTTATCATACGGTTCATAACATCGGTTGCTGTAGTTTGCAGTAACTATAAAATTTGATCATATATGATTTAATTCACTTAACAGTGCTGATTGGTTGCTACAGGTAAGACCATTCATCTACCATTTTATGTAGCAATTGATAGGGAAAGCTGGGTGAGGGAGATGTTCCAGACTTCTGGTACCTAGCTACATACTCCAGAACTTCATGGGGATTTCAAGGTGTCCCCATATAATCTGAGGAATATAATACCACCAGCATCTCCTTGGCCTCCTCCCAATTGAGTATGTCTCCTGGAATTAGTCTTCCTAAAGCATTTACTATAAAGAAGATGACATCTCTTGATGAAGCTCAAATCTTGGGCAATGGATGTTCCATTAGTGCTGTAGTGCAGTAATTTATAAGATCTGGTCATATCTGATTTAATTCAGTTGAAAATGCCGATGACTGGTTGCTATAGGTAAAATCATCCATCTACCAATTTTACATAGCAGTTGATAGGTAAAGCAGGGTGAATGAGATGGCCCAGGCTTCCATAACCCAGCTATCTACCCCTGAACTTCCTGGGACTTCCAAGGTGTCCCCACCTCATCTGAGGAATGTAATCCCACCTACATCTCCTTGACCTCCTTCCAACTGGGTATGCCTCCTGGGAGTAGCCTTCCTAAAGCATCTACTGTAAAGAAGGTGACCATACCTACTCAACCGATATCTCTTGTTAAAGCTCAAGTCTCGGTCAAGGAATGTTCCATAGTGTACGATTCTTAAAATTTGGTGTTGTAGTCATCAGTAAACTTTAAGATCTGATCAGATATGATTTATTTATTTCTTTTGAGAAATGCTGATTGGTTGCTATAGGTAAAACCATCCATCTACCATTTTATGTAGCTGTTGATAGAGAACGTAGGGTGAGGAAGATGATCCAAACCTCTCCTTGGCTTAGTCTTTCTAAAGCACCTATCGTAAAGAAGATGACCATACCTACTGGCATCTCTTGATGAAGCTGAAGTCTTTGGCAATGGACGTTCTATACCATACGGTTCATAACAATGGGTGTATTAGGTAAAATCAACCATCTACCCTCTTCAAGTAGCAGTTCATAGGTAAAACAGAGTGAGTGAGATGATCCAAGCTTCCATTACCCAGCTATATACTCCAGAACTTCATGGGGATTCCAAGGTGTCCCCACGTCATCTGAGGAATGTAGTACCACCACCATCTCCTTGATCTCCTCCCAATTGAGTATGTCATCTGGGATCAGCCTTCCTAAAGAATCTAATGTAAAGAAGGTGACCATACCTACTCAAATGGCATCTCTTGATGAAGCTTAAGTCTTGGGGTGCCCTATACTGTAAGGTTCATAATATTGAGTTCTGTAGTCTGCAGTAAACTATAAGATCCAATCATATAAGATTTAATTCACTTGACAAATCTGGTTGCCAAAGGTAAAATCATCAATTTACTCTTTTTATGTAGCAGTTGATAGGAAAATCGGGGTGAGGGAAGTGACTCAGACTTCTGTTACCCAGCTACAAACCCCAGAACTTCATGGGGATTCCAAGGTGTCTCCATATCATCCGATAAACATAATCCCACCAGCATCTCCTTGGCCTCCTTCCATTTGAGTATCTCTACTGGGATATTCCTTCCCAAACTATCTGATGTAAAGAAGATGACCATACCTACTCAACTACTTCAACTTCTTGAAGCTCAAGTCTTGGGCAATGAATATCCTATACCAATGGGTGCGGTAGTCAGCAGTAAACTATAAGATTCGATCAGATACGATCCAATATGATTTATTCACTTGAGAATACTGATTGGTTTCTTTAGGTAAAATCTTCCATCTGCCAGTTTTATATAGCGTTGATAGGGAAAGCAGAGTGAGTGAGTGTCACTTTAAAGTGGTTATAAAGGCATATTTTTTTTTCTTAAAATAATAAACATGTGATACTTACCTGTTCTGTGCAATGGTATTCCACAGAGTGACCATCAACCTCCTTTGCTGGGGTATCACGCTGGCACTGTCCACTCTTCCCCTTCTCAGAGTGCCCCCTCAGGGTGCTCCTGAGTCGAGCTGTGAGCATCCCTAGACACACATAGAGCAGCTTGGCCCCACCCCCTGCTCCCTCCTCAAGGCTTTGATTGACAGCAGCAGCAGCCAATGGAGAGGGAGACCAGAACTGATGCAATGGATGTTACCAAGTAGCCATTATGCCTTTGTAACCACATTAAGAAATACATTATTAAAATGATTTACTAAAAGTAATAAAGGGCTTTCTTTTTTGTATTTCCCCCATCTGTAATATAAAATGTTGCATTTATCTGATCATTTTTATTAGGCGTATTGCAAATAATGCGATGAACATGGACTAATGCTTTCAAATGGCAGGGATTGCACACCACAGGCCCGTAGCTTTAATGCCTTTGTAACCATTACATTTGTAACGTAACCAGTTAACCGCTATCGCAGTTACCAGGTTTATCTTAACTCGAGGGCGGCTCAGTCCCCCGCAGCTGGTGTACACATTCCAGCTAGTAAATACGGTACTTTGTTCTGAGAGCGGTTTTCAGGATTAGATGCAAGAGAATGTACATGGCAGCAAGGTAATTTCATGATAGATGGTGTTTACCTTCCATAAGGAATAATTAGATATACATACAGAAGAGGGCTTCTATATATAGAGGCAGATAAGGCACTACTGCTTCCATCGGATAGGATAGCATATTCCCATTATAATGCACTCTCATAACTCCACTGGTATTTGCAATATGATGGCTTTATATCGGGAAGAAAGGGTATTATACTGTCACCTGTGGTCCCTTAGCAATAACAATGGGGGTAGCTTCCTAACAAGGCACTCTTTTATTGGAATTTTAACAATATTTCTGTTCTGAAAGTTTAAGAGGACCGTCTCAATAACTATAGCTTGTTCTTTGTTTTGAATGTGAAGGATGCAAAATATAATGTATATATATATATACTGTATATTTTTCACCTTAACTGTATTTAAATATGTACATATATATATATATATATATATATATATATATGTGTGTACAGTTTATGTATATAACACTATAAAAATATTATTGTTATTGTATTATAGATTATAATACATAAAGATTATAAATGATATAGTATATACTGCAGTGGTTCTCACCTCCGGTCCCCAGGACCCACTAACAGGCCAGATTTTAAGCATTACCTTGGGGAGATGCAGACTAGAACACTGCAATGACTGAGCAGCAAATGATATCACCTGTGATGTATTTCAGTTATCCTCCAAACCTGGCCTGTTAGTGGGTCCCGAGGACCGGAGTTGAGAACCACTGATATACAGTATATATATAATGGGTGGCATAGTGGTTAGCACTTTTGCCTAACAGTAAAAGGGTCACTGGTTTGAAACCCAACCAGGACACTACCTACCTGAAGTTTGCATGTTCTCCCTGTGTCTGAGTGGGTTTCTTCCCACACTCCAAGGACATGCTGGTAGGTTAATAGGCTGGTAGGTTAATGGGCCTGTCTAAATTGGCACTAGTATGTTTATGTAGGAGGCCTTCTCATACAACATCAGTGCCTGACCTCACAAATGCTCTTCTGGAAGAATGGTCAAACATTCCCATAGACACTCATAAACCTTGTGGACAGCCTTCCCAGAAGAGTTGAAGCTGTTATAGCTGCAAAGGGTGGGCCAACTCAATATTGAATCCTACAGACTAAGACTGGGATGCCATTAAAGTTCATGTGTGTGAAAAGGCAGGTGTCCCAATACTTTTGGTAATATAGTGTGTGTGTATATATATATTAATATTATATTATACTATACTATTTTAGTATTATATATAATATTTTATGAGATGGAGCTTGAAAGCCATCCTTCAGCTCAGCTCAGCTCCAATCCTAAACTAATCAGCTGCAGGCAGGAGGAAGCACTTCCTCAGTCTCCTCTCCCTCAGTGATCAGACTACAACATTATAACTTTGTAGTAAGTCCTAAGGTGGGAATCTGCAGCAGGGGGCTGATTTGTGTCAAACATTTGGGAACACAAAAACTGCACAGGACTTACACGATTTTGTCATCTCTAAGCTGGCATCTCGGTCCAGGAAGTAGATGGTGGACAGAGATGATGAAGAAATGCGAATGGCTCAGTCTTTCTGGAAAGAAAAGAAGATGAAGGCATTGTTGGGGGGATGGGGGGATAATGTGATTTCATAGGAAGTAATAAATATATAAAAGTGTTACACTTACATATTATGTAGTATGCATGGACTTAACATTAGAATATATATATGATGCTTGAGCTACATTACTTGGCAGGTGGCATTGTCTTATTTGTCATAGTAGGTGCCATATCCTACACAGGGAATATGTAACATAGTATCACCTTCAACTTCTCCCCCTCGCCCGCTCTTCCCGCAGGCTGTGTGAGTCCCTATGACAATTTGTGGAGTTTTAGTGGAATAACCTGGAATGATACCATCTCCTCTTCCCACCTTCTATGGAGGGGAGATAAGACGGCACACACATCCTGTGCTACACTTGTGTGCTGTCACAGTTTCCATAGCAATCCAGGCTACACCAACTTGTTGTCTATGATGTTTAGAAGATTCTCAAGATGAAATTTCTATTTAAATCTGGACGGGGAGAAGAAAAAGGAATAAAAGCCAAGGAGAATGTTTGTTTGTTAACCAGCTCATAGATTTCTTCTTCGTACTTAATATAATTGACTAGTCCTCAAAACCTTTCATTGGAAACATAAGGTAGCTAGCGGGTTGTTTTATCCATTTATATATCCTTCAGTCTTTGTTTCTTGGTCTGTCTATCCCATTGTCATACAAAAGTCATCAACTCTACTATGTGCCATACTAAGGAGAGAGAGTGGGGATCTGAATCTCTCACCCCCCAACTCCATCCCTTCCTATCTCCCTCTCCCCCTATCTTCTTCTCCCGTCTCTCTCTCTTCTTCTCCCCTTTTTTACACCCTCTCTCCCCGACCCCTCACCTCCTCTCTTCTACTCTCTCCTTTCCTCTCTCCCCGACCCCTCACCTCCTCTCTTCTACTCTCTCCTTTCCTCTCTCCCCGACCCCTCACCTCCTCTCTTCTACTCTCTCCTTTCCTCTCTCCCCGACCCCTCACCTCCT
>BLSH010240949.1:979754-993788 GCA_018402905.1 Glandirana rugosa
ATCCAATATACAGTCCGTGCAAACATTCTTATTTGCCTTCTTTTTTGGTTATACCAAGTGGTTTCTCCATTCATTGTTTAAATGGTTTGCTACATCCTGGTCTCCCTCAACATATGCGTTGTGCCCAGTTTTCATTTTGGTGATCCCATTGTATTTTTTCCTTCTATCACTAATGTACCTAAAAAGGTTTTATCTCCTTCCTTAATAGACTCAGCAATTTCCTCCTCTTTCTGTGCTTTTGCAGCACCGATAATGTGTTTGGCCTCCTTTTGTCTATTTTTATACTCCTCTCTGTCAGCTGCACCTCCTGTTTCCTTGAATCTTCTATATGCCATTTTTTTTCCCTTTACTATCCTACTTACCTCTTTGGTGAACCATATTGGTTTTTTCTTCCGTTTATTCTTACAAACGTGCCTGACATATAACCTAGTTGCCTAGTTATAGCTGCACATTTGAACAATCCCATGGATTGATGGTTAGTGGCAACCTCAGCCTGGACTCCAACCAGACCACACCCCAAAAGTGTTTCACTCCACCCCCTCGGAGCTTAATCATGACTCCACAATCTGTCCCATACTATCATCTCTCTCGTTAAATCTATCCCTATCCCTTTTTTTTGTCTCTTGCAATTTCTACCTCTGTTCTCCTAAAGCAGACGTAAACTGCCAGCAAAAAAAGCTAAATTTGGCCCCCTCCGGAGGTTTTTCCCATAATGTGCTAGTATGTACAGCATATTAGCACAGTATTGCACACGTGTTGAACAGAGCAAACCCCTCCAGTGCTTTTATGTCTATGATCTCCTCTATGACCGGCGTTTCCATCTTTACCTGGCCTTCTTCCAGGTTCAGCATCTTTGGCCATCCTGATTGGTCAAGCCAGGAAAGCATAACTCCTGCGCATGCACATGATCATGCTGGGACTGTACACTGAGCTGTTCATGGATGTTCCAAAACTGCTCTATTCTCCATCCAATGCTGGTAATTAGAGATGAGTTGCGTTCAGATCCAAACCCAATCGGGATCCAGTTCACCCAAACCTGCGGGAAGCTGTCACATGGTCACATTGCCACCAGGTCAATGAGCTGCCGGCAGGAAATTCACCTGATCACAACTGCACACAACAAAAGGGCGGGGAGGCTTGTGACATCATTGATCTAATATGGCAACATGGCTATATTTAGACAATGACATTGACCTAATGTGGCCATATTGGGGCATTAATGTCAGAAGCCTCCCTGCCCCTTTGTTACACACAGCCTTGGGATGTGTAGTCTTCTACCTGCAGCTCTATATATGACACTCCCGCATTCAGACCAAACAGATAATAAAAGGCATTTTGTCATGAGATATCTGTTGGAAAATGAACTGTGATCCCCCTTCAGCTGAGATAATATAAGAAAGTGCCTTGCCAAATAAGTGGTCAACACTGATGGGAGCTTCTGGCAGAACTTTCTCCATGGAAAATGTGTATTTTAGTCCTTCTGTTACTGTTTAATTTGCGATCATAACAAGCCTATTAACCTCACCCTATGTTAACATTAAAGTATACACTCACCAGCTGCTTTATTGGCTGCACCCTCACCGGGTGCACCGGGTTGGACCCCCTTTTGCCTTCAGAACTACCTTCATTCTTCATGACATAAAGTCAACAAGGTGTTGGAAACTTTCCTCAGAGATTTTATTATATTGACATGATAGCATCACGCAGTTGCTTCAGATTTCTTGGCTGCAAATCTATGATGCCAATCTCCTGTGGACTATGGAGGCCATTGGAGTGCAGGGACCTCATTGTCCATTGGTGAGATGATTGGAGCTTTGTGACATGGTGCATTATCCCGCTGGAAGGAGCCATCAGAAGATGGGGACACTGTAGTCATAAAGGGATGGACATGGTCAGCAATACTCAGGTAGGTTGTGGCATTTAAACAATGCTCAATTGGTACTAAGGGGCCCAAAGTGTGCCAAGAAAATACCCCCCACACCATTACACCAGCACCACCAGCCTGAACCGCTGATACAAGGCAGCATGGATCCATGGCTTGCATGTTGCTTACGCCAAATTCTGACCCCACCATCTGAATGTCACAGCTTAAATCGAGACTCATCAGCCCAGGCAACGTTTTTCCAATCTTCTATTGTCCAATTTTGATGAACCTGTGCAAATTGTAGCCTCAGTTTCCTGTTCTTAGCTGACAGGAGTGTGCCCATTCTCCTCTGACCTCTGATCAGCAGTTGTTAAACTACTCAGACCAGCCCGTCTGGCACCAACAACCATGCCACGTTCAAAGTCCCTTTCTTCCCCATTCTGATGCTCGGTTTGACCTTAAAGCGGTAGTAAACCCATCTATTTAACAGTTTAAAAAACAGTTCCATTTCCGGCACGTGCCGGAAATGTAACACTCCCATTGGTTGTGCTCTAAACCAAACTGTCAAACCATCCAATGGCTGGTGTCATAGCTGATCACATGTGCAGCATCATGGCAGTTGTAGATTAAACAGAGGCCAAGATGGCAGCTTCCTTGGCTGAAAATGATAGGAGGATTTACTACCACTTTAAGCAAGTTGTCTTAACCACATCTATATGCCTAAATGCATTGAGTTGTTGCCATGTGATTGGCTGATTAGCAATTAGTGTTACCAAGCAATTGAACAGGTGAACCTAATAAAGTAGCCGGTGTGGGTAGGTCCACAACACACAGTGCATATATATTCTCTGAAGTGGGGGCTCCTTTTGATTGAAGTTAGCAATGAATTCTTATTGGCTGCTGACATTTTTTTAGGCACTCACCGCATTGTTACTTTCCATTGCGGATAAAAAAATATCCTCTATGAAGAAGAGTTCCTTTTTTTTTTCCCGCAGAGAATGCAATATAGTAAATTGTCATAGCCATTTAATGTGTTTAGCTTAATTGCGTCTGCCACCCGATTGGCTGATGGACTAGATTGTTAATCAAATGTAATTGCGCATGGAGGAGTATTCAGAAGCCTTAGCATGTTGCTTTAGTAGAGCATGATGTTACAGAGTTCCATGTAGCTGCGATATGTTAATTGTATCTCTGCAGGAGAGCGGGCTGTAGCAGCCTGTGACAATACCCGAACAATGGACATACTGTGTGCGCCTGTACAATGGCTGGGAGCAGCGGGGGTGATTAAAATGCATTGCAGGCAGAGAGGGAAAGAAATCTCACCAGAGGGGTTAAAGAGCCCCCGGAGGCTTCCTGCTTTTATAATCAGTTACATTCCAAGGCAGCACAAACACCAGCGGCACAGACTACCGAGAAAATGGCTTCTCGAATGGAGAACAGCAAAGGGACCACTGCGAGAAATCGCTGGAAGGACGCTATGAAACATTATAGTGGCTCTTAGCATGAAAGGCATTGCAGGCATTATACATTAATATTAGCTGAGTCATTTGTGATAAGGGACCCAGTAGTTGCGCAATGATTAATTAATGACCCTGGTTGCAGTCAAGCGTTGTTAAAAAATAAGACACATATCCATCGAGCTCAAGATTTAAGATCACTGCCAGTTGCTCCATGAAAACCTGACTACTTGTAGGAATGGAGCAAATACACATGCTGCCCTGTCCACATACAACGCAGAAGGGCAATATGACTAGCAAAACTGATT
This sequence comes from Glandirana rugosa, assembly GCA_018402905.1. NCBI lineage: Eukaryota > Metazoa > Chordata > Amphibia > Anura > Ranidae > Glandirana > Glandirana rugosa. The sequence goes on from BLSH010240949.1 coordinate 983,384, forward strand.
TTTTTTTTTTTTTTGCACACATCTGTAGCACCCTGGTCTTAAACAGGGCTGCTAACAAATTTAGTTTGCTAGGTGGTAACTAGCCTGGCTAATTGGTTGGAGATCCACTGGTTGTTGCCCTAAGCCTGGATTTGGTGCATCTGTCACTGGGTGGCACTGCTGCTTTGGACATTAGAATGACAAGATCACATTGTATCCAGGTTAGGAGTGGATATGTTGTCTCAGCCAATTAGCAGGGGTTTCTTTGGCCCCATGGTATGCTGGGAGAGCTTATTAACTCAGGAGGAGTCACGTTATTGGGGTTCTGGAGCCCCGAGACGATGTCACCTGTGACGAAACACGTAGGGTGAGCGGCATGCTGACGTCACCACGTGTTGGAAGTCCCAGAAGGACGGGTGTACTAGAGCCGGCTGGCGAATTGTATTTGATTTTATGCGCAGAGACACAGAATTTTTGTAAGTGCAATACTTTTTTATCTTTTAAACTGTTTTACAGATTCACACTATGGTCAGTTTTATTTCCTTTGTGAGGAACGATGGGTATGCTTTCTGACACTTGACGGGTATCCGTGGATTACAGAGGAGTTTCATACCTTGGCTGGGTAAGAAGCCAAGGCTTGTTTGACCTCCTATAAGGAAAGGGTCAATATTCTCTGGTAAGCGGACATCCCATAAGGTGGCGGATTTCACATTGGTGGTAATATGTATCATTGTGTTTGAAGATGGGTGGTAGTGTTACCTGCAGAGGAGATAATAACCATCCTCATATCATGAATTTAACTTTTTTGTGGATTCATACATTAGTTTTGGACTATTTGCCATTTTCATCCTCATTAGCGCAGCTATTATTTACTTCTTTGGGGTTCTGTGCTACCTGGACGGCTGTCTGGATGGACGTGTGTTGTATTGCTCCGGGTTGCTAGGCCAGAAGCCTGAGGCCTATCCCGGGAGCACTTGTCTGCTAGGCGGTCTGAGGCCTATCCAGGATTGGGAGAAGCAGTGCGGGGTTGGGGCTTCAGGCCGAAAGCCCAGCCAAGTTGCAGAGGTTCAGCCAGACGGGGGAACCGAATGTTGCCAGATGTGAAGGAGAAGCAGTTGCCACCGGGGATGTTACCAAAAGCAAGTGAGGATCAAGGTCAGAGATAAAGGGGATACAGTTGCCACCAAGGGACAACCACTCCTGTTATCAGAGGCCAGTTTATGGAAGTCTTAAGAAGCACCAGAGCAGCCTTTTTAACTAGCCGGGGACGGTGAACAAGTGGGAAATCTTCAGCAGAGCCAAGTTAGGGACTCAGCAGGTAGTGTGGGTGAAGCTTGAGGAGAATACAGCAGGTTAGCTGTGGAAGAGCTCAGGGGATCCAGTGGCGGCTGGGGTCTGGAAGTCTAGTGAGAGACTGGGAGCTCAGTGTGAAGATCTACATTAGGATACTGTGAGATGTGAGAGAAGATACTCCAAAGACATGCTGGTAGGTTAATTAGATCCTGTCTAAAATTGCCCCTAGTATGTGTATGTATGCATGTGAGTTAGGGACCTTAGATTGTAAGCTTCTTGAGGGTAGGGACTGACGTGAATGCACAGTGTATATGTAAAGCGCTACGTAAATTGACGGCGCTATATAAGTACCTAAAATGAAAAATAAAAAAATAATAATAAAAGATCTGTAATGGGATACTGTGATCTACATGTACAGATCTACACTGGGGTTTCAGAGTTCAGTTACTATAGGAGAAAGCAGTTCTACAAAATACAGTTGTTGCATCCAGCTTAAAGGCCCTCTACCTGTATAGCTGTCTGTGTATTCCTATTTTTGTCTCAGAGTCTGCCAATTGCTTTTGCATCTGCCTAAGGGTGTCATGGCCCTAAACCCTCTCTCCCCCAGTTCTTGTTAAGAGACAATAAATCTCTTTTTGCATTCATAAATTCTCTGGTGCCCAATCATTCCATCTATCACTATATCCACCATGCCTAGCAACCCGCACTTTGAGGAACAATGTCAGCTCTTCCTGATTCTGGAGGTCACCACTAGGCCTCTATGGTTCAGAGACACTGCTACATATCTTTATAGGAATCCAACAATTGGCGAGCCAGCCAGGAGCAGGGCATTACAATGGTAGAAGGGGGAATGATGGGGTTATGATGTAATGATAAAGTTTGCTTTAAAGGAAATCTACTATTTATTCCATGTTTATGTCATAGAGATAAATGTAAGTAATGTGTTTTAACCACATGCACATATGCGGCAACGAGGCGACCGTTGTGCGCCGGATCGTGTAAAAGTAAAAAATAATGTTTTTTCTCAAAATTTTCAGTCTTTTTTCGTTTATATGATAAAAAATAAAAAGCCTAGTGGTGATCAAATACCACCAAAAGAAAGCTCTATTTGTGTTCGAAAAATGGTAAATATTTCATTTGCGTACAGTGTTGCAGTTGCCAGTTATAGTAGCCCAGTGCCGAATAGCAAAAAATGCCATGGCCATGATGCACTTTTTTGGGACCATTGGCATTTATACAGCGATCAGTGCTATAAAAATGCACTGATTACTGTGTAAATGCCATTGGCAGTGAAGGGGTTAACCTGCAGGGGGCGCTCTAAGGGTTAACAGTGTTCCCTGGGCGTGTTCTTACTGTGGGGGGACTGCCCTAGCTGGGGAAGGGAAGCGATCACAGCTTCCGTGTAGAGGAAGGCTGTGATCACAGCCCTTCCCCCCTCACAGAACGGAGGTCCGTGTTTACTTACACGGACCTCCGTTCTTTCACTCCGGGGGGGGGCATAGCGGGTGGCCGGTGGAGATCGAATCCGGCGGCGCGCGCGTGCTCACTCGGCGCAATCTCGCGGCCACCGTCATATGACGGTGATTTGGGTTACAGAGCCACCTTGTCGCCGTCAAATGCCGATCAGCCGTCGGCAAGTGGTTAAAGGAAATCTACGATTTATTCAATGTTTATGTAAAAGAGATCAATGCAAACCATGCGTTTTAACCACTTCAGCCCCGGAAGGATTTGCCCCCTTCCTGACCAGAGCCCTTTTTGCGATTCGGCACTGTGTCGCTTTAACTGACAATTGCGTGGTCGTGCGACGTTGTACCCAAACAAAATTTGCTTCCTTTTTTTCCCACAAATAGAGCTTTCTTTTGGTGGTATTTGATCCCCTCTGCGTCATTTCTGATCGCCGCTATAAACAAAAGAAGTCATTTTTGACAATTTGACAATTTTGCAAAAAAACCCCAAATTTCTTACATTTGGCTAAAATACAAATCCAAAAAAAATATATAAAAAAACATTTTTTTCTATCGGTTTTGTTCAATTTATATTCTTCCTCATATTTTTGGTAAAAAAAAATCGCAATCGGCGTTTATTGATTGGTTTGCGCAAAAGTTGCCGCGTTTACGGATGATGAGAATTAATTTCTGGGGTTTTTATTTTTTTTTATTTTTAACTAGTAATGGCGGTGATCTGCGATTTTTAGCGGTACTGTGATATTGACACTTTTTTGGGACCATTGGCATTCATACAGCGATCAGTGCTATAAAAATGCACTGATTACTGTGTAAATGCCATTGGCAGTGAAGGGGTTAACCTGCAGGGGGCGCTCTAAGGGTTAACTGTGTTCCCTGGGCGTGTTCTAACTGTGAGGGGACTGCCCTGGCTGGGGAAAGGGGATGATCACAGCTTTCACTTACAGGAAGGCTGTGATCATCGCCCTTCCCCCTTCAACAGAACGGAGGACCTCCGTTCTTTCCGTGCGGGGGAGCCATCGCGGGTAGCGGGCGGCGATCGAGTCCGCCCTACCCGCTCCCTGGCTCCCCCCGAACACAGTGACGCGCGAGCGCGCCTCCGGCGGCGCGCGCTCACAATGCTAGTTATCACGGCTGCCGTCCTGTGACGGCGGTTCGCGATAACGAACCACCTTGTTGCCGTCACGCTGCGGCGGGCGGTCGGCAAGTGGTTAAAGAGGAAGTAAACTTCCTTTGCAGACATTTACCTATAGGTAAGCCTATAATAAGGCTATTGTTAGCTTAAATTTCTCTGTAACGTGATGTCACTGGTGCATGCGCTCTGAAAAAACGGCCACAGGTGCCGTTCCTTCCGAGCCCTGTGCGAGGGAGTTAAGTCATCGTGGCTCCAGCCACTTACAGCGTCGGAGCCCGCGAACCCGGAAGAAACTCCAGGGGAAATGTCAGCTTCCTCAGCAGTATGCGGGCGCCGCTAGAAGGCTTTATTTTAAGGTATTACATAATGAGCTAGTATGTGATGCATACTAGCTCATTATGCCTTTGTCTTTCAGGGTTTTTTTTCTCTTTCTTTATAGAATTTACAACCTCTTTAACCACCTGTGGACCGCCCAATGCACATATACGTCAGCATATATATATATATATATATATATGCGGGGCAACTTCTCTGCGTCGCATCAGTTATATGTATGTGATCTGGTGTTTCTAGGTATGGGGTGTGCACGCACGCATGCTCCATCTGTGCCGTGATTCGGTAAAGCACAAGGTGATCAGTAGGCCTTGTCCAATGGTTTATGGCTGGGACTTGCTGATTGGCTTAGCGAGCCATAGTACAGAGCCCTGTGTTTACTAACAACATAGAGCTCTGTACACAGAGCAAAGATGGGGTTGTTTTTCAGGGAGAAAAATCAGCCAAGTCTACTATTAAAAGCAGCACATATTGTTTACATTACATTTGCTAGGTACATTACACTTGTTAGGCACACTGTTAACCCTTTAATTGCCCCACTTTCCAGCCAGTTTCATTAATACAATGACAGTGTATATCAGGGATAGGCAAACTTTGAGAGATGGAGATCTACTTGAACAACACTGATGAAGTCAAAGATCACCAGGCACAGTGCCCACCCCCCCCCCCGAAAAAAAAACAATCAAATAGAAAAAAACAGTAAGACCAACCTTTTTTTACTCAGATCCAAAACAAGTATTACAAGAGAATGCAGCATTTAGGAGTGGGTTATGCAGAGAATGCAGGATTCAGGATTGTGTTGCACTCAGAATGCAGGGTTCAGGAGTGTGTTATTCTCAGAATACAGGGTTTATGAGTGCGTTGCACTCAGAATGCAAGGTTTAGGAGTGCATTGCACTCAGAATGCAGGGTTCAGGAGTGCGTTGCACTCAGAAAGCAGGATTCAGGAGTGTGTTTCATTCAGAATGCAGGGTTTAGGAGTGTGTTGCACTCAGAATGCAGGGTTCAGGAGTGTGTTATGCTCAGAATGCAGGAATCAGGAGTGTGTTATGCTCAGAATACAGGGTTCAGGAGTGCATTGCACTCAGAATGCAGGGTCTAGGAGTGTGTTGCGGTCAGAATGCAGGGTCCAGGGGTGCGTTGCAGTCAGAAAGCAGGGTTCAGGAGTGCGTTGCAGTCAGATTGCAGGGTCCAGGAGTGCATTGCGGTCAGAATGCAGGGATCAGGAGGGCTTTGCGGTCAGAAAGCAGGGATCAGGAGGGCGTTGCGGTCAGAATGCAGGGTTCAGGAGTGCGTTGCGGTCAGAATGCAGGGTCCAGGAGTGCGTTGCAGTCAGAATGCAGGGATCAGGAGGGCATTGCACTCAGAATGCAGGGTCCAGGAGTGCATTACGGTCAGAATGCAGGGATCAGGAGGGTGTTGCGGTCAGAATGCAGGGTCCAGGAGTGCGTTGCAGTCAGAATGCAGGGATCAGGAGGGTGTTGCACTCAGAATGCAGGGATCAGGAGGGTGTTGTGGTCAGAATGCAGGGTTCAGGAGTGTGTTGCGTTCAGAATACAGGGATGGGAGGCTGTGGGGGGTGGCGATGTGAAGGGTGGTAGAGGACACTGCTATGGGGGTGACCCTGCCCATAACATTGTCCTCTGCCACACAGTGGTGTCTTCTGCCTCCCCTTTCCCCTATAGCAGTAACTCTCCCCTCCCTTCGCTCCTCTCCCATAGCAGTGTCCTACCTGTTTCCACAGTGGAGAAATGAGGCAGCACAGTTCTGGACAGAGGGCGGGAGCTGGCAGAGTGACTTTTCATATCAGCAAGCTGGTGATTGGTTGCTTAGGACCAGCTAGCAACAAATCACCAGCGGTTTAACATAAAAAGTTTATTTGGCCAGCTCCTCCCCGCCGCCCTCCATCCTGAGCTTTTTCCTCCCAGTCTCCGATGTTTACTGATCACAGCGGCGGAGGAGGATGGAGGTGGGAGGGAGAGAGACACCGGGGCATAGATGGTGCAGTGGAGCTGCGGAGGAGGCTGGAAGGGGAGACAAGGACTGACACATAGAAGGCGGCGAGATTTTATTCTCATTTTTGGATCTTCAGATTTTTGAATTTCCAAATTTTCCGATTTTCAAGTTTTCGAATTTCAGGATTTTCTGAATTTTCAGATTTTCAACTTTCCAAATTTTTGAATTTCTCAAATTTTTCATAATATACAAATTTATTCGAAACGAGGAATTTTGATCAACGAATGACCTGAAAAACGAAAAAAAAAACCCAAAACGAATGAAACTAAAACAAATGAGTTTTTCAGCAGTGCACATGTCTACCTAGATGTCCTAGTTGACCATGAGTTGTGGGTGACAGCTCGGTCAGAGTTCTGGGTGCACCGATGCAGCAACGCAACAAACATGTTAAGACCCACCCTCTGTACTGCTGCATGTATGCGTTACCCTGTCATGAAAGGGGTTAAGCAATACAGCTTGGTTATACCCCACCCCTCCCAGCCTGTGAATGAACAGTGAAGAAGAAGCATCAGACAGATCACTCTGTTGTCTCCTCCAATCAGCATTATCCTTGCATGCAGCACAATGGGTTTGCCCCTTCCTTTGCCATGGTGTAACATGTTTTCATCCCTTTTTTATACTAGTAATAGTGATGATCAGCGACTTATAGCGGGATTGTGTGGTGGGCAATCTTAACTGACAAGGGTGGGAACTGACATTGACACCAATAAAGTGATCAGTAATAATACTATACACCAGGGGTCAGCATCCCGTCGATTGCCGTCCACCTGTCGACCGCTGGCAAGTGACAGATGGACCGCAAACAGGTTCAACAGAACCCCTCATTTTCCACTTCTTGATTGGCGTTTGAACACTGCTGATTGGCATTCTCAATTCCTTGGATATATTTTTATATCCCTTTCCTGTTTTATACAGTTCAACTACCTTTTCCCACAGATCCTTTGGCAATTCTTTTGCTTTCCCCATGACTCAGAATCCAGAAACGTCAGTGCAGCACTGGATGAAAGATGCAAGGGTCTGTCAGGAGTCCAGAAACTCAATGACCTTTTATACACACACACTAATTACAAGCAAACAGATCACAGGTGAGGATAGTTACCTTTAATAGCCATTCAAACCCTTTTGTGTCAACTGGTGTGCATGTTATCAAGCCAAAATCACCAGGGTATGTAAATTTTTGATCAGGGTCATTTGGGTAGTTTCTGTTGTCATTATGATTAGAGTTGAGCGGACACCTGGAAGTTCGGCTTCGGTGGGTTCGGCTGAACTTCACGGAAACGTTTGGGTTCGGTACCGACCGTTACCCGAACTTGACCCCGAACCCCATTGAAGTTAATGGGGACCTGAACTTTTCGGCACATAAATGGCTGTAAAAAAGTCCTGGAAAGTGCTAGAGGGCTGCAAAAGGAAGAAAAATGGGAGATGTTATTAGATCTGCAATCTGTCCCTCACAGTGCCGGCAGCATCCTCTCCCTACACTACCCAGAGCATGCACTGGCCAATCACAGCCATGCCATTAGTAGGCATGGCTGTGATGGCTTCTAGGGAAAACCAGTGAAACGCTTGTTGATTGGCTGCCCTGCAGCTATTCAACATGCGTGATAAAATACCAGAACCCAGAACCCGAACCCGGACTTTTTCTCAAATGTTCGGGTTCGGGACACGGACACCCGAAAGTTCGGTATGGACCCCAATTTACAGTTCGGGTTCGCTCAACTCTAATTATGATTTAAAAAGAGTAAACACTGTTGATTGATAATAAATGGCTTCAGCCAAACACTAAATATGAGTGAAAGAAATGTTTTTGTGTTCTCATTCATATTCTCTGAAAAATGGCCAAGAAATCATAAATTCTGCCAGGGTATGTAAACTTATGGGCACAACTGTATATTGTAAAACCTTGCCAGCTGCTATTAAATTATTCTAGGGGGCTGCCAGCATTACTCACACTCCTTTAATGTGTGCATAAACAATGGTATAAATATACATCAGAGGCGTAACTAGAACCTTCAGGGCCCCGGTGCAAGAAATTATGAAGGGTCCCCCTGACCCCCTGCCAGGGTATGTAAACTTATGAGCACAACTGTAACTCTTAAAGGGCCGGCCCAAAGGGGTTAAGTGAGGTATAGAAAAATGAGATCACTGTGTTGGCTTTGCTGCCCTGCAGAGCTGATCAAATTTCAGGACTGGATGAACAGAAATAGAAACCTTTTGATGGTACAGCTGCATCCAAATATTTATTTCAGCTGCATATTTAGCTGTTTGCCCGGAGCTCCCCTGTAAGTGTCGGGGTCGGCATGAGGATATGGATATAGTTAAGGTCTGGGGTATGCAGGGGACTTTTTTTTTTTTAACTTTTTTTTTTCTGCTCGAAAAGACAAAAAACAATGTGAATGCTAGCAGATCGAGATCCTTGGCGCTGAAACCTAATGTACTGTTTTGGGTGCGCTGACCCTTCATCCAAGTGAAAGCACAGCTCTCTCCAACTGGTTTTATGTGAAGTGAAAAGTCATAGAGTGAAATGACCCAAGAATGCATCTCCCTTGTGCAGTATATAAGCTCCTGACACTTCACCTATTGTCAGTGCTGTGCGCCGCTGAAGTAATGCGATCTAATGAGCCTTGCGCACACTGCCTTTGAAATGAAACATCCAAATTGTTCCATCACCTTGAAACCCATTTGAATGCTCCTTTGTCAGTCAATAGCTCCAGATTATACGTCTGAATTGCTTTCCAGAGTTATGTGTCCGCACTTGAAAGCGTTGTTGCACTCTGATGTGACGCACGCAGAATGCAGAATATCCCAGCAAGTGTAACCCTTGCCGGAGCCGCGCCGCTCTTCGCTGGCTGGGGAGAGTCTGATTAGATGCAGTCGCGCTTTTTTAACCCGGCTCCTTCAACTTTTTTTTGGTGCCGCAGAGCCACCCACAGTTTGTGTTCTTCTGGTCGATTCAGCAGGAACATTCAAATCATGTATGGCTTAGCTTAACCACTTCAATGCCGGCCACTTTCACCCCCTTCCTGCCCACGCCAAATTTCAGCTTTCAGCGCTGTCACATTTTGAATGACAATTGCGCCGTCATGCTACACTGTTCCCAAACTACATTTTTATCATTTTTTTAGATGGACAGAGCTTTCTTTTGGTGGTATTTAATCACCGCTGGGTTTTTTTATTTTTTGCTAAACAAATTAAAAAAACAGAACATTAAAAAAAAAGGTTTTCTTAGTTTCTGTTATAAAATCTTGTGAATAAGTATTTTTTCTCCTTCACTGATGGGCACTGATGGGACAGCACTGATGAGGCGGTACTGATGAGGTGGCACTGATGAGGTGGCACTGAGGAGACACTAATATGCGGCACTGATGGGCACTGATACGCAGCACTGATGAGGTGGCACTGATATTCAGCACTAATGGGCACTGATATGCAGCACTGATGGGCACTGATTGGTGGCACTGATATACAGCACTGATGGGCACTGATAGGCAGCATTGATAAGCAGCACTGATGAGCACTGATATGCGGCACTGATGGGCCCTGATATGCGGCACTGATATGCAACACTGATGGGCACTGATATGCAGCACTGGTGGGCACCGATATGTGGCACTGATATGCAGCACTGCTATGCAGCACTGATGGGCACTGATATGTGGCACTGATATGCAGCACTGATAGGCTGCACTGATGGGTAGCCTTTGTGGGCACTGATAGGCAGCCCTGATTTGCACTGATAGGTGGTACTGATGGGCACTTAAAGGCAGCACTGATCAGTGCAGACCCCCCCCCCCCGTCAGGAAATCCGCTTATCGGTTTTCCTCTACTCACACCCTGTCATCGTGAGCAGAGGAATAACCAGCACTTCCTATTTACACTGTGATCACCTGTGTCCAATAGGACATACATCATAGGCTCTTTACTGTGATCGGAGATGCGGTGTGTCCATGCGACACACCACACCACTGATCGCCACGCTGCACGCTCCTGGGGACGCACATGAGCGGCATGGCGGGATGTGGCTAAGGGCCATTCACATGGCAATTTCTGCATTCTGGGTGAGTTTCTGCATGTACATCTTTGTTGCATTTTTGATGTGTTCCAATCAATTTCTGATGCATTTTTAATGCGTTCCGGTGCATTTTTCCACCTCTTTTTTTCTTCATCTCAGTTGAGGACGAATGTGTTC
>BLSH010240949.1:1036000-1063426 GCA_018402905.1 Glandirana rugosa
CATGGGCACACATGCTCCGAAATGAGATGGTTGTACACTTGAGACCTAAAGTTCGTCTTCGTTACACAACAGTAACTCAAGAAATGTTTCAAAAACTGCTTTCTCCCAACGTCCGATAGGTGGTAAGGACCTTCCAATGTCTTACAAATTCATCTATCTTTGTATCTTTGTGTCTTTTCACTGCCGTCTTTTTCTGACTCATCAGGTAGTTCAGACGGGGAAAAATAAATAAATAAATAAATGAGACAGTCAACAGTAAATGGCTTCAAACATGCTTGGGATAAACATAAATCTATAGTCAGACAACAAGGTTAATGTAAAAAAAAAAAAAAAATTATAAAAAAAAAAAAAATTAAAAATAAATAAATAAATAAAAAGGGGCAGACTTGATGGACTACTCAGTCTTTTTCTGCCGTCACTTTTCTGTGTTTCTATGTTTCTATCTACTTAAACATTCTGTAACCTTCCAGGAATGGTGGATAGCCTGCAACCCTCTTTCGTCAAAAACTTTGTAAAGAACTCAATGACAACACATTGCTTCTGCTTGAAATCCAGAGTTCACATGTTGGTAGAGTAAAGCCTCGTACACACGGGTACAACGGTTGTACAACCGAACGTCCAACTTTGGACCAAGTTGGATGTTGTATCTTGCGTACTGACATGAACTAAGCAATTGTACAACCAAGCCTAACGTGGTGATGTGCTACGAGCGTATAACGAGGAAGTTCAGGTGAATGTGATTTCTGAATGAGTAACGTAGGTTTCCCAGAACGGACACTTCTGGGCGTTCCTCACTACTGAGCATGCCTGTTTTGCACGTACAACTTTGTTGGACCAACTTCTCTGTGCACACGGTACAACCGTCGTACAACCGATTGTTGTACAACCAAAGTTTTCTAGTCTGCTCATCCGACTTCTGTTGTACAACCATTGTACGATGGCTGTTGTAATCGCGCATACTAATGGTTGGATGATCGTACAACAAGCTGGTTGTACGACCGTTGTTGTACAACCGTCGTACCGTGTGTATGGGCTTAACTCTTCCTCTATAGTAATGGACCAACTTCTCAGTAGTACAACCGCTAGTTGTTTTCTAGTTTGCTCATCCAACTTCTGTTGTACGACCGTCATACGTCGGCTGTTCTAATCGCGTGTACTAACGGTCAGATGATCTTACAACAAGTGGTCGTACGACCGTTTTCATACGACCACGCACCGCGTTTACGGGCCTTAACCCTTCTACTTTTTTATTGCAGGTAAATAATGGATTCCAAGCAGAAGCAACATGCTGTCATTGAGTTTTTGACGAAGGAGGGCTGCAGACTGTCCACCAGTCATTGAAGGCTACAGAATGTTTATGGAGATGACACCATTGACAAGAGTAAGATGCCTTGTCAATGGTCTCATCTCCATAAACATTCTGCAGCCTTTCATGAATGTTGGACAGCCTGCAACCCTCTTTTGTCAAAAACTTCAAGAACTCAATGACAAAATGTTGCTTCTGCATGAAATCCAGATTTCACATGTTGGTAGAGTAAATCTTTCTCTATAGTAACCCTTCTTCTTTTTCACTGCAGGTAAATAATGAATTCCAAGCAGAAGCAACATGCTGTCGTTGAGTTTTTGACGAAGGAGGGTTGCAGGCTGTCCACCAGTCATGGAAGGCTACAGAATGTTTACAGAGATGACACCATTGACAAGGGCAAGATGTCGTGTCAGTGGTGTCATCTACGTAAACATTCTGTAGCCTTCCATGAATGTTGGATAGCCTGCAAACCTCTTTCGTGAAAAACTTTGTCAAGAACTCAATGGCAACACTTTACTTCTGCTTGGAATCCATTATTTACCTGCAATAAAAAAGGGATTTGAATGCTTGTCGGTTTTTATTGCTGTCTGTGCCCCCATTAACTGAGATTCACCCTCTCTATGTGTCCTGTTTACCATTATCATTGAAGGTGAAAGTAAAAGAGGATTTCATATTTAGAGTTGTCCCCGTAAAAGGGGAAATCTTCCAATGGGAATGGTGACCTGGGGGTCCCCAAGGAATTCCCTTAATTTGCAAGGATTTCCTCTTACTTCCTGTTTGGCTATGGGACAGGAAGTGAAGGGAACTCTCAGCAATGGGACACAGATTTGAAAAATAAACTGACATGGGTTTTAACCCTCCCTTGCTCTTTCCCAGTGGTCGCCAAACTGTGGGCCCCAGGTCAGATGTGGCCCTTTGCTTAACTTTATCCGACCCTTGGAGTACTGCCCCTCTCACTGATATGAGACACAAATCATTCCACTATCACCAACAATGAGGCCTCCCACTGACGCCAACAATGAGACATTATTTCTTCTGTGGACACCAACTATTCCTTCCACTGACCCCAATGATGGGGCAGTATTCCTCCTCCTACTGACCATGGGTGCTATGTAATTTTTAGTCCCATTGACCATCATGCCTGAGACATGTTTTACTCCAACTTATGCTGGGATATTTTCTATTCTCACTTGCTACCGTCCGGCCCATTCTAAAGTCTGATGGACAGTAAATTGGCCCATTGTTTATAAAGTTTGGAGACCCCTTGCTCTATCCAAAAGGGAAAAAAAAAAGTTTTGCCTATAGATCTACATTAAGCCTTGCATTATGAGGGGGGAAAGGGTTGGATGGAGAGACATTGGGGAGTTGGGGGTGCATTGCATTTTTTTTTTAATCCCAGAGTTCAGCATCAATTAAAAAAATTAACTTTCAATCCTAATGCATGCCCAACCCCAGCCTGCCGAGGGTCCTCGCCGAAGAAGCTTCAACACCATAGCCCCCTATTCCATCAGAAAGAGAAGGAGCAGCCAAGCATGAAAGCAATTTGTGGAATTGCAGCCCCGCTATCTCTGACTGATTCTAATTAAAAATGCCAATTAGCAGAAGATATCACGAAGCAAGACAGAAAAGCAAGGTGTTCCTTGGTCATCTCCACCAGTCAGAAACAAAGGAGCAGCATTGCCAAAGCCTGCCCTCCAGCTGCAGGCAAAATGTGCATGGGATGGGGGGAGGACACGATAAGCATAAATTACTTTCTGTTGCGAGATTGCCTTAACTGACCTCAGCGATCAAATTTGCGATAAACCGAGAGACCGTTGCCAAAGAGATAACAAGCTTCTTAAAATATAAAATGTTGTTTATAGTACGGGATTAGAGTTTTTTTTATGTTCATTTTATGCGGGATTAAAGTTTTTTTTTTTTGTATTTTTTTTTCATCCTATAAATAACATAAGCAGACCCCCTATGCAAAGGGAGCCATATAAATTATTCTTTGCGCCCGCTCTGCGGCTGTATATACTGCCAATTCTGACGGTTGATCCATCCTTTAACATGTTACATGTGAAGTCCCATTGGACCCGTAGAGTCCCGTTGACGTGTTTACAGCAAGTCATAAATCAGTGCCTTTCTTTATCCCACTAATGCGGTTCATGTGTTATATGCAGGATATTTATTATACAATAAATGTACAGCTGGATGTATGGCGGCTACTGCGGAATTGTAAAATAGTCTTTACTGTTAAATATTGCATTAAAGCTAAAGTGTAGTCTGCTCATATTTTCTTCCCTAAAGCCTCCTTTCCCCACCTGGCGTTAATGAAAAATCAGTTTTTATTAAATCCCTTATTTTAGACCAGTGCTTCTCAACTCCAGTCCTCAGGACCCACCAACAGGCCAGGCTTTAAGTATTACCTTGGGGAGATGCAGACTAGAATACTGCAATCATTGAGCATCAAATGATATCACCTGTGATGTATTTCAGTTATCCTGCAAACCTGGCCTGTTAGGGGGTCCCGAGGACAGGAGTTGAGAACCACAGTTTTAGACCCATTGATATCACCACTAGGTTTGCTTCCCTATGCAATGGCTTTTTGAATAAAGTTGGGCCAAACACCCCCCCCCCCCCGCCGGTTCAGTTCGCACCAGAACATGTAAAAAGTTTGGACCCGAGCCGCTAACTCTATTAACCACTTGCCGCCAAATAACATACCTGTACATCATTGGCTTCAAGCGCTTGTATCGGAGTGAAGTCTGCAGCTGCAGGCATCACCCTGGTACCGTTTTTTTAGAGCCGATGGTTGGCTTTCTTGTAATAACAACCAATGCGGCTAAGCAGCCCCTAAGCTGTTATTACAAGCAACGGGAGGGGACATTCCCCCCTCCCTCTCTTCCGCCGCCTTCCGCGGCTTGCCTGGGCTCTCCCGTCCCAAGTGGCCCAAGTGGCCAGCCGACACATCTTCCAGCTGGCCAGAGACCCAAACAAAGCTGGGGTCTTGTATGTAGTAACCCGAAAGCAACATCCGGTTTACTCGGCAGCCAATGGCGCCATTTTTAAAAAAAATCCACAGTATTCAAAAACGCCGATCTTGGCGGTTTGAATACTTTCAAATGTAGAGGAGGGGTTTGGGGTCTTATAGACCCCAGATCCCTCCATAATAATACCTGACACATGCCTATTACTGTCACAGGGGTTGTTTAAATTCCTTGTGACAGCAATAAAAGCGGTGAAAAAAACAAAAAAAGTTTAACGTGCCCCATCCCTCCCTGCTTTCGAGCCAAAGCGAACGCATACATAATTCACGCCCGCATATGAAAACGGTGTTCAAACCACACATGTGAAGAATCACTGCGATCATTAGAGTGAGAGCAATAATTCTAGTGCAAGACCTCCTCTGTAACTCTAAACAGGTAACCCTTAAAATTTTTTACAGCGAGAGTTTTAAGTACCGTAGTTTGGCACCATTCCACGAGTGCGCGCAATTTTAAAGCTTGTGATGTTAGGTATCTATTTACTCGGTGTAACACCATCTTTCACATTATACAAACAAAATTGCGCTAACTGTTTTGTTTTCTTTTTAAATTCATTGAAGTGTATTTTTTTCAAAAAAATTTGTTTGAAAAACTGCTGCGCAAATACAGTGTGACATTAAATATTGCAACAACCGCCATTTTATTCTCTAGAATCTCTGTTAATCAAATATATATAATGTTTTGGGGGTTCTTAGTAATTTTGTAGCAAAAAGTACTGATTTAAATTGTAAGCAACAAATGTCAGAAAAAGGCCTCGTCTTCAAGTGGTTAAAGTGGCTGTATACTGCTGCAAGTTTTTTTTTTTTTTCTTGCAAGGTAAAGTCATAATGTGCTAGTATGCATCGCATACTAGCACATTATGTGAAATTTACCTTAACACAAAACTCTTCCAGTGCCGCAATGCCAGCGCTGCAGGGACTCCCATCTTAACCCATCTTGTTTCCAGGTTCGTGGGCTCTAGCTCTGTGTGGGAACCGCCGTCAATGGCACAGGGTTCTGAAGGAACGGCACGGGTGGCTGTTCCTTCAGAGCGCATGCGCCAGTGATGTCACTGGCTGCATGTAAGGTAAATATCTCCAAAACGGCGCACGTTTAGGAGATATTTACACTACCTTGTAAATGTCTGCTAAGGAAGTTTACTTCCTCTTTAAAGTTTATGGGACCCAAACTTGAAAGATCAAATGTGCCCATTTTGAAGGCTTATATGCAAGTTATTGGCCATAAAAAGGGTATGAGGGTCCGGGTAATGCCCTGGGGGACATGTATCAATGCAAAATTATCTTTTTTTTTAAGATTGTTTTTACAGGAGCAGTGATTTTAATGATGCTTAAAGTGAAATGATAAAAATAAAAAATTCTTTAAATATCGCGCCCGGGGGGGGTGTCCCTTAGTCGGCATGTAAGTTGGCGCATCTGTATCATGTATAGAACATGCTGCACCAAAACTGACATATATATATAAAGAAAACAAAAAAAGACATTTAATGGTTGTTTCCCTGCAGTAGTAAAAATGACAAATTCATTTCTTGCTGAAATGCTGACCTTATCTCCAGTGCTGTCACCCACAACCTCACCATTTTGCGATCCGAAGCCCAATGTCATCCAATCCAACCTAGGGCTTACAGGGAAACGCTGCAGGATGCTGCTCCCTGCAACATGAAAGTCCTTCCCATTGCCAGAGGAAGAAGAGGAGCCCAAAAACCCTTTCACCATTTGAATTCTGTTTTCTCTGGTGCCTTGATGCATGCCTTAGGTCCCATTGAGATCCATACAAGTGCGTAGAGGTACGTTATTTTGTAGAGTTAGGTGCATTGTCATGCACCAGTGCGTGTTTCCTTTGTGCGTTGACATTCATTATTGGTGCACATTTCCAATGCGTTTTTGAATTTAGAATTTGGAGTTGATAGTGTTGGCCAAGGCTTGTTAATACCTGATGCCATTGAATTGTATGGACCTTTCAAAATGCACTGCAGTAACATGCAATTAAAATGCTACAGTGTAAATGGGTTCTTAAGGGTTCAGATAGGGAAACCTTATTGTTAGGAGGTGCTAACATATCACCATCAGATGGGTGAGAATGCATCTATGGGTGGAGGGGGTTCAACTGGTACAAGGCATACAAAGGGGGGTTCAGCTGGCAAATTGCACATGAAAGAGGGTTCAACTGGCACATGAAATATGCTTGCAGCTGTAAGAGAAGATAGACCCTTTAGATGAAATATACTGTATAACCAAGTTCCCGATAGTTCTGTCATCAAGCTACAGTGTAAATGGACCTTTAAGAGTTCAGATAGGCAAAAGTAGTTGTAGGGAAGTAGGGAAAAGGAGGTGCTTACATATCTCCATCGCATGGGTGGGTACTCATCTATGAGAGGAGGGGGTTCAAATGGCACAAGAAAGGTGGTAGAGGTGGTTCAGCTGGCAACCAAAGAGGGTTTAACTACCACATGAAGAATGCTTGCAGCAGTAAGAGAAGTTAGGTTATATTGATGAGATATATAACCTGATGGTTTTGTCTACGAGCTACAGTGTAAATGGGCCCTTAAGAGTTCAGATAGGGAAAGACAATAGTTGGGAGGTGCTAACATATCACCTTTTCATGGGTGGGTAATCATCTAAGAGTGGAGGGGGTTCAACTTTGCATGGAGGGAGATGGAGGTGGTTTAACTGGCACATGGCACATAAAGAAGGGTTCAACTGGAACATGGTACATGAAGGAGGGTACCATTGGCACATGACAGACGAAGAATGCTTGCAGCTGTAAGTGAAGTTAGCCCTATAGATGAGCTATATAACCAAGCTCCAGTTGGTTTTGTCCTCAAGCTACAGTGTAAATGGGCCTTTAAGAGTTTAGATAGGGAAAGGTAATTGATAGAAGGTACTAACATATCACCATCAGATGGGTGGGAACTCATCTATGAGTGGAGAGGTTTCAACTGGCAGATGAAGGGGGGTTCAGCTGGCACATTGAACATAAAAGAGGGTTCAACTGGCACATGGCACATGAAGAATACTTGCAGTTGTCAGTAGAGAAGTTAGGCCCCATAGATGAGATATAAAACCAAGTTCCCGATGGTTCTTTCCTCAAGCTACAGTGTAAATAGGTCTAAGAGTTCAGATAGGGAAAGCTAATTATTAGGAGGTGCTACCATATAACCAGTGCTTGGGTGGGTAATCATCTATAAGTGGAGGGGGTTCAAATGGCACATGAAGGGTGGTGGAGGGGGTTCAACTGGTACATGAAGAATGCTTGCAGCAATAAGAGAAGTTAGGCCATATATATGAGATATATAACCAAGCTCCCAATGGTTTTCTCCTCAAGCTACAGTCTAAATGGGCCCTAAAGAGTTTGGATAAGGAAAGGTAATAGTTGGTAGGTGCTAACATATCACCATCAGATGGGTGGAAACTCATTTGAGTGAAGGGGGTTCAACTGACACATGAAGGGAGGTGGAGGGGGTTCAACTGGCACATAAAGGGGGGTTAAGTTGGCACATGGCACGTGAAGAATGTATACAAGAGATATACAGCATGACCAAGCTCCCAATGGTTTTGTCCTCAAGTTCTTCTTTAAAGTCATAATTTTTTTCACATCCATTTATGAAAGAGTGTCAAAATCTGTTCAACTTACATTTTCTTCACGGTGATTAATTGCGCCCAAGGACATCCATGTTATCCTCAGTCTGGAGGATGTCACAGCCCTTCCTGGACACCCGACAACTCATCGGGCCAGATCGCCTCTCTCTATTAATTGTTATCTGTTCAGTATGACGGCGCATCAGTTAACGAGGCCATAAATCAGAATGCAAGCTATTCCCCAATGACGCCTAGGAGTAAACTGCAGATCTGGATGGCTGCACGCAGCCTATTTTGCACAGCGCAGCTATTTTTAGCTGCCGATCAGAATACACATTGAAAACTTTTAATTAAAGACCAGAAATCATTGAGCTATAAATTTCTCTTGCTCTCTATGGGAAGATGCTGTTAAAGCATTGAGCTCTGGCACGTCATTACTTTCAGGCAATGGCAGAATGATCTGAAGCCAATTCATTTGTTCCTGACCCAAGCTAAAGAGATTTATGGTGTATCCCATCCAGTCTGCATGTGTATAGAGGCACCGTGAGTTCTGGCTGGGGGCAACGTGGCATGTTCTCCCTGTCATGTTTTTAAGGACTCGGCCACTTAGAGGATTGACAAAACCGTAAACAGCTCAGCAATGAAATCAGATTTATAGGGATTTATCTTCATAAAATTATATTGCATATTTTTTTTTTTGGCTGCTGAAGTGCCACTTCCTATGTCACCTTCCTGCTTCAGCATGCTGATTGGACAGTGAAAAAGAAGCAATGGTGGCGCCATCTTGTGTCTGCACTCCCTGTGAACAAGTTGATTGGCTTATGCACCTGACCCTCCTTTTCTGAGACTGGGTCTGCGATGATCTACCCTCCCTGTAATCAAGTTGATTGACTCACACCTCTGGCCTTCCTTTTCTTGTTTGCAGGGGATTTTGTAAATAATTATAAAGACAGGCTCCAAGTCTCTAAAAGAGTGGTAACTATGCAAAAACGAGCATGCCCAAAACTTCAGCCCCAGTCCCATTGCAGGGGAAGGCTATGTGGGGGGATCAAACATGGGTCTGCTAGTCCACCTCTACATCTACCTTCTCTAAGGCAGTGGTTCTCAACCCTGTCCTCGAGA
Source organism: Glandirana rugosa (assembly GCA_018402905.1). NCBI lineage: Eukaryota > Metazoa > Chordata > Amphibia > Anura > Ranidae > Glandirana > Glandirana rugosa. Next base: position 1,045,030 of record BLSH010240949.1, read on the forward strand.
ACCCCTAACAGGCCATGTTTTTGGAATTTCGCTTAGATAAAATAGCTGTCCAAAATACCAAGCCATTGACTCTGATTTAAAGCACCTGTGCAAGATAATGGAAAACCTGCAAAAATGGCCTGTTGGGGGTACTTGAGGACAGGGTTGAGAACCACTGCTCTAAGGTACACAATACTCTACCCCACCTTACTAGACTCCGTCCACTGTATATAAGGGGATCTGCCAGAGGGGAATGATTAACAGGTCACTTCCTGTAAGGAGGGGCAAATATAAGGGAAATATTTTAACCAATGCCCATGATGAAAAAATATACCTAATGCTATGTCCACTTAAAGGGCATGCTCAGGCCAGTGATGGTGAGCCAGTTCGGCATAAGAACCTCAATGCATTGTTTTAAGGCACATTTGTCAAACATCCGAAACCGAATACAGCCCACCAGCCTTTGTCATGTGGCCCTCCCATCCAGTTTTTCAGCTGGAACGTGGCAGAAATCCATTTAGCCACCTCCGGCTCTCACCCTGGGGTTATGCTCCCCGCTGTCACTTGTAAACACAAAAGCCTTCTATAGTGCACATAGCACAACCCCGAACCCTGCACAGTGTATGTAGCGCACCCCTGAACTCTGCATTCTGTACATAGCATACTCCTGCGCTCTGTGTTTAGGGCACCCCTGCACTCTGTACGTAACACACTCCTGAACCCTACACTCTGTATGTAGCACAGTCTTGAATTCTGGACTCTGAACATAGCATAATGATACATTTTATAGTATGTATACAATGACAGTAAAATATATTATCTTATTATCTTATCTTAAACCTGAACTCTGCACTCTGTACGTAGTGCTCTCCTGAACTCTTCACTTTGTACGTAATGCATTCCTTAACTCTGCACCCTGTACATAGCATAATCCTGAACCCTGCACTCTGTATGTAGTGCACCAGACAACCATACTGCTGATGCGGCCCACAATGACACCCCTGCATTCTGGGCATTCTGAACATGCACTGCAATGCATTATTGCAACGTATCACTGTGCTTTTTTTAACTTTATTTAAATTGTAGAATTGCAACTGTATGCGTGTTCAATATGATAAATTGTATGTCTGCATCATTGCATGGCTACACACACCAGCTAAGCCTTTACAAAGCAAGGTGCCTGCCTGTCTTTGTGTTTGGACTGCATTGGGCAATGCCGCCCAACCCAACCTAATGGGGCTGATGAGAACGAGCCATAAGTGGTCTTTTTTCATTGTCCCTTGTTATCTGAGGTAGGATTTATCTAGAGCCGGAACATTGAAGTTTGCCTTTTGTTGGACCTGGTTTACATGAACTTTTTTCTCTTTCTAACTTTGTAGTCCCGTCAGCTTCTCCGCTCTGATCTAAATGAAAGCTTCCTTTTTTTCCTTTGTCCACTGGTGTCTCATGTAATAATGTTTTACAGGTCACCGAGGCTAACGGCGCAAGTACAGATAAATGAATCTCAGCTATTATTCGTTTATACTGCCACATGGGGAAAAATAACAATTACTGGTGTGACACCGTGTCTTCATAGAGACACGGTGTTCTGAAGCTGAACGATGCAAAGCTACTCTGACCCCAAGAATTTGCAATGCTCCACAGTTTAACAGCTAGTAAAATATAAAAGTGCACCTGTCCCCTCTCAAAAGAAAAGAAGGCAGCCACCTTATAGGCTGAACTAATATTGCGATTATCAATTTGCAGGAATGTGCCATCAGGAAGCGGTGCTTTGTTTCTCAACAAAATCTGTGGTGACGTCAGAGATAGTTTTGTTAGGCATAAGCCCACAATATATGTTTGGCCATTAGGTTCTTTTTTTAAAGAGTAACTGCTGCAAAGCTGATTGCCAGTGGAGATGCATAGGAACTGTTTATTGTAGATCAGGGGTCTCCAAACTTTCTAAACAAAGGGTTAGTTTACTGTCCTTCATCGCTTTAGGAGGCCCAAATTGTGACCAGTGGAAGTACATTTCCTGGTGTCAGATGGGATTGCCCCATCGTTGGTGTCAGTGCAAGGAATAGTGGCCCATCCTTGGTGTCAGTGGCAGAAGTTATACCCCATTGATAATGTCAGCGGAAGCAACGGTATCCTGAAGGCTGGATAGAGGCAGACAAAGGGCCACATCCGATCCCTAGGCTGCAGTTTGGAGACCACTGTCCTAGATCAATGCATATACCAGCCATTCTCAACTAGGGTTCCTCCACAGGTTGCTAGGAGTTCCTTGACCTGTGGCTGAATGACTTCCAATTTGATGGTGCCTACATAGTCCTGGGACCAAGGCCACTTGGCAAAAGCCAGCAGCAAGACATTAATAATCTTTTTAACTGTCTGGTGGCATTCTGACCATTACTGTTAGGGTTTGCATTCTTCCTACTTACCTCCAATGTAATGGATATGTTCCCATTGAACCTAAATTAATTGGTTTTGGTAAAAGTTCCCCAAGACTTGAAAATTATTTTGGGAGTTCCTGGGGTAAAAAGCTTGTGAAAGGCTGGCATATACTGTTCTGATCGAGACACACTGCTGCACTGATGTGCTATAAATATGGAAGTTAACACTTTTCAGACCTTGAAGTTCTGCAGGCTCGGTACAACTACCTCACCCCCCGATTGCTTTTTGGACTACCCATGAACATTATGCTGATGATGTCCATCTTGATAACTGTGCCTTCATTTAGTCTACCTAAGAACATCCATTAACTTACATGTTAATAAAACAATATACAGTGTTGTGCTGCTCCCTTTTTACACTGTGATCAAAATAAATATTAATCAATATCACATATATATGAATCACCAATAATTTCATTCAAATAGGTCTATTTGAACAAAAATGAAGTCACAAGATGCAATATGCAGTGCATCGGGCGAAACCGAGTAATGCCGCTTCCAGTTCAAAGCCAATTGATGAGTCTGTGACTCCTATTGCTACTACACTATTGGAGGTTCTCTCTATTCTCTGATATTAACGCATAGTTGTACAGAAGGAATATTTAACATCTAAACAGGGAACTGTCTACCTGTATCCTGTGTTGCAGTGTTGCTGGCTATGTGCTAATGGGAAACATTCCACCAAATGAATCTTCTATTGGCCCGTATTCTCTATATTGGGTCACTATTCATGTGAGTGAGCAATTCTACTGTTGGGGGAATCACACATTTAAAGGTGGAACACTGGGGCTGATGTAATTTTGGATGGAAGAGTATACAATTTAATTTGGACTAGAACTTTGCACTTACTAATTTATCTACATGTTTTTAGCCACATGGGCATTATTGATTTAAATTATATATAATATTTTTTATAACTCAATATGCTAACATTCAGCTTGGGGCATACTACCCATGCACTTCAGTCTACGGTAGCTATTCTCAAACTGTGGACCGGTCTTAAGACTGATGATGTTACTGCCAATGGATGTTGGGAACTGGATCTTTACAGCTAAGGCCAAGAGGTGAACAAAACTACTACATGCACAGCTCTGCTAATAATAAACTACCTACATGGCAAGGCCTCTCCAAGATATTCTGCATAATATTCTTCATGCAGGGCAGTCTCTCAAAATGATAGCCTCTCCACAGGTTAAAGTGGTAGTAAACCCTTCTATCATTTTCAGCCAAGGAAGCCACCATCTTGGCCTCTGTTTAATCTACAACTGCCCTGATGCTGCACATGTGATCAGCTATGACACCAGCCATTGGATGGTTTGACGGTTTGGTTTAGAGCACAGCCAATGGGAGTGTTACATTTCCGGCACGGAAGTGGAACTGGTTTTTAAATCGCTAAATGGATGGGTTTACTACCGCTTTAAACTCCCCACAAAGCATTTTCTTTAACCACTTCCCGACCAGCGCCGTAAATAGGTGGTGGTCGGGTTTGAGCGGCTGTACCGGGACATATCCCAGTATAATTTTTTAGAGCTGGCGGTCGGCTATCCAGGGGTAACGACCGATCCGGCTCGGGAGCCGCTCGGTCGTTACCCCAGGGGGCGGGAGGGGACGCCCCCACTCTTGCCGCCTTCCGCCGCTCTTCTCCGGCCTCCCGTCCCACCGGGACACCGGAGCGACGATCCGGCGCGTCCGCCGGCTGGAAGGAGACCTGACAAAAGCCGTAATCGGCTCCAAACGGGTCTCCTTCAGCAAATTCCGGAAGCGACGTCACAATGTCACTTCCGGTTTACACGGCGGCTAACGGCGCCAAATTTAAAAAAATTACAGTATTCAGAATCGCCGTTTTTGGCGATCTGAATACTGTGAAGTGCAAAGCAGGGATGGGGGGTCTTTTAGACCCCCCGGCCCTCCAAAAAGAGTACCTGTCACCATATATTACTATCACAAGGGATGTTTACATTCCTTGTGATAGCAATAAAAGTGATCAGATTTTTTTTTTTTTTTAAGGAACAGTGCTAAAAATAAATAAATAAATGAAATTAAAAAAAAAAAAAAGATTTAAATCGCCACCGTCCCTGCGAGCTTGCGCAGCAAAGAAAACGCATACGTAAGTCGCGCCCGCATATGAAAACGGTGTTCAAACTACACATGTGAGGTACTGCCGCGATCGCCAGAGTGTGAGCAATAATTCTAGCAAAAGACCTCCTCTGTAACTCTAACCTGTTAACCATTAAAAAAATTTAAAGCGTCGCCTATGGAACTTTTTAAATACCGGACATTGTCGCCATTCCGCGAGTGCGCGCAATTTTCAACCGTGTCATGTATGGTATCTATTTACTCGGCGTAACATCCTCTTTCACAATATGGAAAAAATTGGACTAACTTTACTGTTGTCTTATTTTTTAACTCAAAAAAGTAAAATTGTTCCAAAAAAATTGCGCTTGAAAGACCGCTGCGCAAATACCGCGTGACAAAAAGTATTGAAACAATCGCCACTTTATTCTCTAGGGTTTTTGAAAAAAAAATATATAATGTTTGGGGTTCTAAGTAATTCTCTAGCAAAAAAAAATGTTTTTAGCTTGTGACCACCAAATGTAAAAAAGTGGCCCTGTTGTTAAGTGAGAATCTCTACACCAGGGCAATCTCTTCACCTAGCAGTTTTTCGACACTGTAGCCTTCCCCCAAGTCACCTTCTCCACTTAGAAGTCTGTCCCTAGGACAACCTTCCCTTCTGAGCTGCCATTCAGATTCATCCCAATGGTGATCAGTAGGATTGCAGTCAGGGCTCTGCACAGGCCACTCACGTTCCTCAACACTAAACCCATCAAATTATTATTTTGTGGAGCTGGCTTTGTGCACAGGGGCACAGTCATGTTGGAACAGAGAAGGATCTTCCCCAAAAGTATACAGAAATACAAATGTCTTTATATGCTGTAGCATTAATAGTACCCTTCACTGAAAACACCTAAACTCAACGATCTGTAGTGGTGTCCATATACTGTTTTCCAAAGAGTCTAGGTGTCACGGTCAGGTTTCCTTAAATTCTTGGCATTATAGTGCATACAAAAAAATGTTTTATGTTGTAAGCAGCCACAAAAGTCATGTCATGATATTCTGAAAGTCCTCCTTCCCATCAACAGCAGGACATCTAATCTCAGTAAATGAAAATGAAAATCAGAATTTCACATTATCACAATAATAGAAAATTGAGACCATTTTATTTCCATATAACTGCTGCAATTTGGATTACTGTGTTGGGCGATGGACATTAAGCTTATCGCATGGGGTTGTATGTAGAGCTTCAAGCCCGCTTAGTGGTTGTTTAAGATACCTGGCACTGTGGCAACTTATTTCAGGCCAATCACGGTGATCTAATGAAGAGAGATGAATGAATTATCTCCTATTTCTAGCAATAATAGCATAAAGCCTAATGCAATGCTGTGAAGGGGAGTTATGAGTTTTTATGGGTACCCATCAGCTTTCTAGATTTATACACTTTATTAAACATCATGATGGGCATTCTAATGAACTGGAGGCAGCAATATCACTATTATTATTATTATGAGGATGGGCCCAGCTCATCCGTAAAGATGATGGGAAGCTGACAATAGAAGGCTTATTTGGACAAAAATATGAATTCCTTCAAATAGGCAATCTCATAGTCAATGTCATTTTAATTTGGCTTGCTGCATATCTGTTCTGTACATCAGGCCTGGATCTCCATCAGTGGTGTTTGTAGCATGACAAATTTTGAGCCCCGGACTGAAACGCTTCTGGTAGGCTTTGGTCCTTGGACATCCTTGAGATAAGTTGACGTGCCTACTTAAAACTTGGGCTACAGGTTCACTTAAAACTGTGGCCATGGATTCCCCCCAACCACCACACACATACAGTATATGCATGCAGTCCGTGCTCTACATCACCCTCTAGCTAATCACTAGTTTTATTTTTTTTTTTTAATTCTACGAGCTGATATTACCTGCATAATTCCATGGTCCCTTCTGGACTGCAGAGGGTTCTTCTTTGGGGTCCACATCAGTGTCCAGCAGCAAACTGCAGTGGCCTGATAACGTTACAACAAGGAGAGTCGGCATAGGCACTGCGCTGGATCACTATTACCTTTTTCTTAAAGAGGCACAGGCAAGGGATATGGATGGCAGACTTAGCTAAGTAACCCCTTTTGCAATAACTAAAAAAATCTATGGGGGTGATATGGAGAGGGGCAACGGTGGAGTGTTAATGTGTATGTAAACCATAACATTGCATTTCCCTTATTTGTTCTCTTTTGACATATTAAAGTGGTTGTAAAAGGTATTTTTTAATTAAAATAATAAACATGGTATACCCACCTGCTTTGTGTAATGCCATTACACAGAGCACCCCAGAACCTATTCTTCTGGGGTCTCCCACTGGTGTTCTTGGATCCTACTCTTTTCTGTGTGCCACCATAGGAAGCAACTTCCTATGGTGGCACACCTGTGGACTAGCTTTCGAGCCGGGCTGTGTGATTCAATTGATGCACACGGTGTGGCTCGGCCTCGCCCCCCACTCCCTTCTCATAGGATTTGATTGACAGCAGCAGACGCCAATGGCTCCCATTAATGTCCCTGAGCCTGTGAGGAGAGAGAGAGACCAGCGCCGCTGCAGACTGGCACAGCACTGGATCAAAATAGGATTCAGGTAAGTATAAAAGGAGGTGGGAGGGAGATACAATTAGTGGGATATTTTCTACATTGATGCAGGGAATGCATTAAGGTAAAAAATGTCTAGCCTTTAGAAAGAAAATATCAGTTGATCCTGCCAGAAATCCAGTAAACTATCTTCCTGAGCATTGCGGCTGTGCTGCACCAAAATCTCAGGCAGTGTTATTAGCTTTGCCCAGTTCTCTGTGAACTTAAGAACACTTCTCATCTATATTTTTGCGATAAAGGGAAGGGTGGTGTTCTGTGGTTCTAGCAGTGTGCGTTCTAGGGTTGCTCCTCAAAGTATACAATGCAGGAGTGAGCATTCGCACCAGAAGGGACCAGTCCATAAGGGGCACAGGGGCTCTGCCCCCCTAGTTTGCATGCAGGGATGCATGCTGGGCGCCGGACTCATGGGTTTCAATGAGTTTTTGTATTTTTTCAAGCCACGTGATTAAAGTCTGAGGCTCTAACTGACTTGAAAAAGATTGGGCTCAGGGCGCAGTGTTTCCAACCAATTGTGACACTAGCGAATCAATATTCGCTATTGTCTTCCCAGCCAATTAGGACAGGAGGAAGATCGGGTTGGCCGGGATGAAAAGCCGAGGAAGCTGCGGCGCTGCGACCATAAAGGGATGAGTGCGGACCTGGGGGGGGTTTGTTTGCGCCCCTCTCCCCAAAAAAGTTTAGCACCAGCCACCAATGGTTGTCACCCTAGGACAGGAAGTGCATTACTGACAGGACATAGCATTCTGAGAACATCACAGCACCCTGTCTTAGTACTCCTCTCAAGAGTCCCCAGCCCTGATGTTATCAGTGGGCTGGCTTTTGGGAAGAGTTATGCAAATATCAAATAGCCTTGATGGGTGTCTATCAGTCAGGAATAGGGATAGACACTCATTATTTGTATTTGGACCACCCTAGGTAACACCTATATGTGATGCTGAGGATCCACAATGGTAAAAACTGATATCCAAAGAATGAAATGGCTTCCCAGTGCAATGAAAGAACGTGTATTGAAATAATGCAGAAACAGTTCACAAAGAACCTGGTGGGAAGGCAGCCAGGAACACTCATGGGTATAAGAGCAAGTAGAGAGCAGAGTGCAGCCGAACTGTTAGCGTCTGCAGAGAGGGGGCGAATGCGGCCTGGCCGTCGTGTGCCTAAGAAGCAGATGTCCAGAAAAGTTGCAAACTCTTCTCTTTCCCTCCTTGTCAGTAACCTTTCCCTGCCATTAGTATTGTTCCTACCCTACCAACTTGCAAATATGCACCAAACTTTTGAGCCAAGACCTTAAATAGGCTCTGGCTGACCGAAGATGGCTGCCAGAGTCACATGGGGTGGCAGCATCCTATTGGATACTTCCCCAGTGCCCCAGGAAACCATAGATGAACTGTGTTCCTCCTCACTTCCTCTCCAACTGCAGTGCTGCTGTAGGAGAGCGCCACCTGCAGTGGAGAAAGTAGACTGCACCTGCCCACAGACTGAAGGAAAGGCTGGAGTTCAACTTTAAATTGGTACAGTCACATTTATGGCGTATCCTCGTTTGCTTAAATGGGTCACATTCAGCAGGCTTACTGGATATGCTGGATATTTTTCTCAAGACACATTGAATTCTGCGCCTACAAATGATTCCACCTAGAACAGTTAAGGTCCTATAATCTTGCTCTACAACAGAGAACATCCGATTCTCAACTCAGTCCCTTTGTGATTGCGTTATAAATATTGTACAGGAACACACAATACTCTTCAACTTTCCTCTTCCAGAATAATAATAACGTACGTCTTCTTTGACTACGATCCGTCTTTCAGCTGCTAAATAATAACATAGGATTGCTCATCCAAGTATCAAAAGGTATCTTAAGGATTCATTAGTCCTCTCTATCTCCGGGTCCCTTAAATTGAAACGAAGTCTTTTGAAAAAATATAATTAGTTTACCTCTAGACTTCTCGTAGTGTGTTTTGTCTGCGCGGTGAATATTAATGGCGCATCGTAGAGATCACCAAACACTTTTGATGCTTAATCATGGAAACTTTGTTACTGAGCACTCAAAGAGCTGGAAGTCCGGGAGAACTTTGTTATGTGCCAGAAAAAGAATGAAAAATTTAATGTGGAATTCCAGGCGAGATCTAACTAAACTTAAAGTGATTCTAAAGCTTTGTACACACGCGCAGATTGTTGGACAACTGAACGTCCAACTTTTGTCCAAATTGGCTGTTGGCAGTTTTGTCTAGAGCACTGGCGGTAGTCAAGTAATCGGCCAACAAAGCCAAACGTAGTGACGTGTTAGGAGCGTATAACAAGGAGGTTCAGGTGAATGTGATTTGTGAATTACAGACGCAGGTTTACACGACTGAACACTTCCTGAATTCCGAGCATGCGTGTTTGCACTTCCAACTTTTTGTTGGACCAACTTCTGTACACACGAGCCAACAATTGGCCAACGCCTTTTCTAGTTTTTTAGTCTTGTTAGCCAACTTCTGTTGGCCAACAATTGGAAATTGGCTGTTGGATGGTGCATACTAATGGTCGGATTATCGGACAACAGGCTGTTGGACAACCGTTGTTGGCCAATTATTGTACCGGCCTTTAAGGTTGTAATATATATATATATATATATATATTTTTAATAACAAACAACATTTTTTAATAAACACCTGCGCTGTGCAATGGTTTTACATGGAGCAGCCCCGATCCTCTTCTTCTTGGGTCCCACACTGGTGGTCCTGGCTCTTCCCCCCTGCCGAGTGCCTCTAATAGCAAGCCTCTTGCTTTGGGGGCACTCAAACAGGCTCACTCCTGTGAATTGACATTGTCCATTCACGCACAGAGCCTGGCTCAGCCCCACCCCCGCTCTCTCCCCATTGGCCCACTGGCTGTGATTGACAACAGCAGGAGCCACTGGCTCCCACTGCTGTGTCAGCCAGTGGGGAAAGAGGGACCCAGGAGAGCCTCTGCTCTCATGCACATCGCTGAATCGAGGTGGGTTTCAGGTAAGAATAAGGGGGGGGGGGTTAAGGGGGGAGCTGCACCCAGAAGGTTTTTTTAAATTTATGCATAGAGTACATTAATGTGTTACTAAGCACACAGCAGTAAAACCAGTGTGTATATGCAGTAAAACATGCTTGTTATAATCACTGTGGAACCTAAGGGGTTAATCATCTGCATTGTGTAAAAAGGCTGCTTGATCCTGTCTTCTTTGATCCTCCCCTTCTTACACTGTCCTCAATCTATCTGCTCATAGAACAGAGCCTTGTGGGAACTCTGCACATGCTCAGTTTGGTGTGTTTTGCTAGAGTTTTTTTCTTTCTTGGGAGAGAGTGCATGTGATCATTACAGGGCCAATCGGCACTGTCCACACAGAGGGTCAGGGATCATGTAGCCTCATAGGACAATTAGGGGAGAATGAAAACTCCTCCTACAAGCTTTACCAGACACTGATAGAAGTCACAAGCCTGCTATATACTGCTGATGAGAAAAGGTTTTTTAGCAGTTTATATTTACTAAAATTATTGCATTTACATGTCATGTGTACTGTGGGAGACCAGATATAGTGAATGCACGGTGCTGGGTTTAGTAACACTTTAAGGTAAAAGACCTTCTGCCTTTAGAACAACTTTAAAACATCTCCCTCCCCCCGTCCTATCTCAAATAATAATACTTATACTTAGAGAGCTCCGGTCCAGTCATGTAATAAGCTCCCGACCACAAGCTCCAGGGGAGAGGAGGGACAGCCAACAATGGATGCCCCATAGTAAGCCTATTGTCGATGTCACCACCCATGCATTCCATCCATTGTCAGTGCCCTCTCCTCTCCTCTGAAGGCGGCAGATGGAGAGATGACGTGACTAGACCAGAGCACCCTGAGAATAGGTAAGTGTAAGCATCTTCCTTTTAGAATGTAGCACCCTCCTAGATAGGTTGCTAGGAAAGCTAGGTCAATTTGGTTATTTTTGGCTCCACTACGTATGCAGTATGTGTAAAGAGTGGAACAGTTTTGTGAGTGTTTCGGGCTGTTTTGGGCTCTAATAGTTGCAGGTTTGATTGTTTCCTCCTGCATTCTGGAAGGTTTCAAAAGTGGGCTGGAAAGACAAATCAGCAAACTGAATATTTATGTTGCCTCCCCCAATCCCTGGGGGAGGGTGCCCAGAAGGTGGCTGGCGGAGTGCATAAATAGTCTGGGGTTTGGAGCTGCCCAGTTCTTGTCCAGCAGGTAAAGTTTTTAGCCTGGAGGGCTACTGCCTTTCTAGGCAGCCCAGCTTGTGGGTGGGCACAGCGATAATAACTCACACACAGCCCAGGTGCAATCAGTTAAACTTGTATTGTAGTAAAGGCACAACAGTTCACAACAACCCCGGTGGGAAAAGCCCCAACCAGGAGCACTCACAAATTCCAACAGTGTGTAGGGGAGCAGGTATCATTCTAACTGACAGCATCTGTCTGGAGGGGCAGAATACAGCCTGGTTGTCTCATACCCAGTCTGGAAGATGTCCAAGAGATTGTGAGCCCTAACCTTTCCTTCCTCATCTCAAACCTTTCCCTGCTGCTAATTCTGTCCCTGATAGACTGGTAATTGGTCACTACACTACAATGCATGTTAATAGGTATGGGTATTGCGCTCAGGATACCTTAGGTTTAGTGTTAGGGTTTGCTGCCCCCAGTGTTGACTTCCTAGTAAGGGAAGTTTAAAGACAATATGTTTTGGAGCTGGGTTGGCGCTGCCCTGAATATTTATATACAATAGTGCAATTAACTGGTGTTTCCTTAAATCCTTTTGAATCACTACTTGTGTTGGTAATATGAATATAAAGTGCCTGATATTTCCCAGCTATGTGGTATCAAACCGTGCCTAGAAAATATTAATAATAGATATTGATATTAAATCCAAGTAAAAAAATTAATAATATAAATATATATATATAAGGTGCCCTGACGTGTTATAATTAATAATGACAATCTATATAATATTGTTAAAAATAATTAAAATTAATTATAAATTATATCCTTGTGGTTCCCAGTCCGTGCAAAATAGTATAAACAACTTAAAAAATGTTAATAAAATCAATAATTAACAAACATAGAAACATAGAAAAGTGATGGCAGAAAAAGACTGAGTAGTCCATCGAGTCTGCCCCTTTTTATTTATTTATTTATTTATTTTTTTATATTTTTTTTTTTACATTAACCTTGTTGTCTGACTATAGATTTATGTTTATCCCAAGCATGTTTGAAGCCATTTACTGTTGACTGTCTCACAACCTCTGTTGGTAGTTTATTCCAATCATCAACCACCCTTTCAGTAAAATAATACTTTCTAAGATTAGTTTTGAACTTCCCCCCAGTTAGTTTGAGGTCCCCGTGTTCTTGATTTTGGTTTCATATTGAAAAGACTGCCCTCCTGAACCTTATTCACCCCCTTGACAAGTGTCCTTTGAGTGAAATCCATCAATTTTCTTTTGTGAATCACACGTGCTCCCCAATGACCACCCTGCTTACCGGACAGCGCCACCCCACACAGGGGTAAAGCGCAGAGGCGCCTGTCTAGGCGGGTAGTAAGGGGTCTTTCTTAGTTGGTCTTGCTTCCAGATGATCAATCCTGTGCTCCAGGTGTACGGAGGACATTGGTAAACCTCACTTTGGACCAAAACATACACCTGGAGCACAGGATTGATCATCTGGAAGCATTTTAATTCTTTTTAACAATATTATATCGATTGTCATTATTAATTATAACACGTCAGGGCACCTTATATATATATATTTATATTATTCATTTTTTTTACTTGGATTTAATATCAATATCTATTATTAATATTTTCTCGGCACGGTTTGATACCACATAGCTGTGAAATATCAGGCACTTTATATTCATATTACCAACACAAGTAGTGATTCAAAAGGATTTAAGGAAACACCAGTTGATTGCACTATTGTATATAAATATTCAGGGCAGCGCCAACCCAGCTCCAAAACACACTACAATGCATGCCAAACCCAGGGGCCAGGGTCTTAAATAGACTCTGCCGCCAGAGTCACCAATCTGATCACTGCCCCAGTGACTCAGGAATCCATAGAGGAGCCATATTCCTCATGACTTCCTCTTCCTCGGCATTGCCGCTGCGGTTGAGCACCACCTGCACTGGCAACAGCAGACTACACCTGCCTATAAGCTGAAGTCTACTCATGCTCATCGAGGTCCCAACTGTGCTAAAGCTGGGGGTACCTGTCTGCTGAAAGTCTCTGGAACTGACCAAGGGATTTCACCAAGGGTCTGGTCTGAAGCCGCCAGCTATTGGGAGGAGGCATCCAAGTATACAGGGACATTGTGCAGGATCCTGGTAACTGTTGCTTCTGCTGTCAATTAGTGTTTGCCTGGTCTGGGATATTCCTTGACAGTGTCTCAGTGCAGTCCATTTTGTGGGCCATTATTAAAGGGGACTGTCCTAAGGAGTTGTGCCAAAGTGAAGATTTCCTCTCATTGCTGTTCAGCTCCCTATGCCCTATCCCAGTTTATTCATTTCAGAAAAAGCAACCCCTACACCAGGGGTCTCAAACTGGCAGCCCTCCGGCTGTTGAGGCATGATGGGTTTCTCAAAACAGCTGAAGGGCCGCCAGTTTGAGACCCCTGCCCTAGATTGTTCATTCAGCCAGAGAGAGTCATTGTTGCTGGGTGCTTGGCTGCTGCTGTACTAATTTGAGAGAGGAACCATGTGGCCTCCATTGAGGGGGTGAGTGCTACAACTGGATAATTAGAATTGGGGTTAGAAGGGGGATGAAAGCCGTTTTAAGTTTAGCTAGATTGATACTGGCATCATTACTGGAACTAAAGGGGTCAATACATTTCCAATGCCCCTTGCTGGCGCAGGCATCTTCTTCTATGTGCCAGTCTTTGGCTATATTCATTGGTCGTCGCAGGATGATGTCACTCCTGCACATGTACAGGAGCGGAGCATTCCAGCACACAGGGATTGGCCTGGTGCTGTACCCTGAGCTGTAATGTGTATATATATATATATGTAGTCTTGAGAAAGATGGCCTGAGCTTCATCAAATCCAAACGTTGATCTACCGCCTCTGCAAGACCCATAGGGGATGTACAGGTACTGAAGTGGTTAATCCGAATGGTTTTCTCTCTCTTCCTATATCGTATGGCCATGCGTTGCCATATATTACCAGTTTGTGATTTATTATTCTGAAAATATACATAGAAATGATATTTAGTACATTTTTCCTGTGCGGCTTCAGTGATCTTTCCTTTCTGTACTGGTGGCCTCTATAGCAACAAAGGACTTCTGAAACAAATAAATGTCAGGCTTGCAGCATTAAATAAATGTGATTTGTGTTCGCGGGCTCCGATTGTCTACAATGAAATCCTGTTATTTAAGATGCACAGTAATAAAATGAAATGAGTTCATTACTCATGGACCGGCTCTGTATCCAGAAGCAGCAATGTATATCAGTCATGTGATCAGCTGATTAGGCCAATCAAATTGATACTTCCAGGGTTCCATCTTGCACGCGTAGTGCAGTGCAATGTGTTTACCTACTGGAATGTGATTACAATAGGGGTAGCCATTCCTAGAAAACAAGTTTGGAACTCATTCAGTTAGGCAGTGGAAGGGCAGTAACCCATATTAACCAACCACTCACCCGGCCAACCTACCAATCAATCAACCTATCGACCAACCACTCAACCAACCCACCACCCAACCAACCAACCACCCACCAACCCAACCAACTAACCAACCAACCAAACCAATGCACCATACGACTAATCAACCAACCTACCAACCAACCACCTATGCAACCAACCAACCAATTGCCCACCCAGCCAACCGCCCGACCAGCCTACCAACCAACCACCCACCCACTCATACGATCACACGTACAACTTTTGTCCAAATTAGCTGTCTGTGGTTTTGTCTAGCGTACTGACGGTAGTCAAGTAATCATCCAACAAAGGCGAACGTAGTGACGTGTTATGAGCGTATAAAGAGGAAGTTCAGGTGAATGTGAATTGTGAATTACGGACGCAGGTTTACACAACCGAACACTACCTGGATTCCGAGCATGCGTGTTTGCACTTCCAACTTTTGTTTGGCGAACTTCGGTACACACAAGCCGAAAATTGGCCAACGCCTTGTTGGCAGATAAAAGTTTTCTAGTCTTCACAGACAACTTCTGTTGGACGATAATTGGAAATTTGCTGTCGAATGGTGCATACTAATGGTCGGATTATCGGACAACAGGCTATCGTATGACCGTTGTTGGCTGATAATCGTTCTGCATGTACGGGCCTTTACTAACCAACCAAACCAATGCACCATCCAACTATTCAAACAACCAACCAACCACCTATGCAACCAACCAACCCACCAACCAACCAACCAACCAATTGCCCACCCAACCGCCCAACCAACTAACCTAACAACCAACCATCCACCAACCCAACCATCTAACCAACCAAACAGCCAATGCACCATCCAACCAATTACCAACCAAACAACCATCATTCATATTACTGTAGTGTGCATGGGGGGGTTTATCCATTTGTTTATTATCTTAGCATGCAAATGCACATCCGATACAGCAAGCATACAAAAAGCATTTAAAAAGCACCAGGCAACATTTTTAAAAAGTAGTATTAATTATTAAACCAAAAAATAAAAATGTAATACA
The DNA here is from genome assembly GCA_018402905.1 of Glandirana rugosa. Taxonomy (NCBI): domain Eukaryota; kingdom Metazoa; phylum Chordata; class Amphibia; order Anura; family Ranidae; genus Glandirana; species Glandirana rugosa. The sequence goes on from BLSH010240949.1 coordinate 1,060,802, forward strand.
TTGCAGCTTACCAATCTTTGAATAAGATACCTGCATTGGTTTTCTCGCTTTTTAGGCTTTTTTGTTTCCTATTTTCACTTGGTGATCTGGCCAATAACACACTTCCTGTCTAATGGCGCGCCATAATTTTGCATGCGATTGCAGCGTACTAGTGCCGGCTGCAATGGGTTAAGGAGGAGATGCGTCTCCACACTGCCTGTCAAATGCTCTTTGAATAGTGATTCAAACATGGAACATATGTGAATGAGCATTTAGGGTCTCTCTGCTCTGGATGGAGGAGCAAAGGAGACACCTTTGGACAGCAGCATTGTCATTCTGGGGGAAAGGGTAGTGTTAGACTAGCAGAATTAGATGGACTTGACTACAAATTAAAGTATAACTCAAGGGAAAGCATTTTAGACAGAGTGGAGAGCAGACATGTGCATGCCGAGAAAATTACTTTTGTTTCATTTCATTTAGATTCATTAATTTAGTTTTGTTAAATTTGATTGATTCGTTCAATTCGCATTCGGAAATTCGTATTCCGAATTCGCTTTATGTCTTTTTCAAATTTTCTTCGAATTTACATATTTTTTCGATTCGAATTGAATACATTTTGAACCGGTCGAATGGAAAACGTTAGATTTTTTTATTTTTCGATTCAAAAGCAGCAAAGTGAACAAACAAAAGAAAAATATTTATCAAATGATTACAATGACTCTTTAAATCACCGTTGGCTTAACAAAAACAGCATTATTTCCAAATGGTCCTCTAATAAGACACAGAGTCTTTGATTTCAGAAATATGTGTACAGTTCAAATTCAAATGGAGTTCGATGTAAAATTCGCCTCGAATTTCAATTTGAATTTCGGAAATTCGGACGAATTTCTTTTCGTTATTCGGGCATTCGGTAAATTTCATTTATACTGGAATTCAGGTATTTGGATACATCCGAATCTCAGAATAACCAAAAATTTGTATGAATATTTATTCGGAATGAAACAAACCGTAGATGTCTAGTGGAGAGGGATTAGAACCTCAAATTTGTTTGTTTTTTTTTCCTTCCCAGAACAAGAATAGATGGGAAATCTTCCAATGGGGACACCAGTTCTGACCCTGGTGTCAACCCAGGATTTCCCTCACTTTGGAGGTATTTCCTCTCACTTCCTGTTTTAGCTCTGAGACAGGAAGTGAAGAGAAATTTCCCCAATGGGACTCAGTTGGCAAAAAAACCTGACAGGGGTTATAACCCTTCCTTATTTTATACCAAATTAAAAAAAAAACTACTTTAATTATCTGCTGAAATGCCAACATTTGCTAACAGGTAGCTGTGCAGGTTCCAGCTGTCTGCCTACATAGCAGGAGGATGGGACTGGAAGCAGAGACTGGCACAGACAGGAAGTGGTCAGAACCCTTCTAAAGTTACGGTACATGACTCACATGGGGAAAGAATAAAAAGTTGGGAAACATGCAAGCACTTATACTCTATTATACTTATACTTATACTCACTTATACTCTACTGCAGTGGTTCTCAACTCCGGTCCTCGGGACCAACTAACAGGCCAGATTTTAAGTATTACCTTGGGGAGATGCAGACTAGAATACTGAGATCACTGAGCAGCAAATGATATCACCTGTGATGTATTTCAGTTATCCTGCAAACCTGGCCTGTTAGTGGGTCCCGAGGACTGGAGTTGAGAACCACTGCTCTATTGCTCCAAGGTTCTCATTTTAAAAATGAGATCTGGTGACAGGGTCTCTTTAAAGCTGTATTAAACCCAAAAGCAAACATTTATTATATTGCAGATTACCAGTTCTTAGATTCTTTTTTTTAGGATTTCCTTCTTCAGTTTTCATCTGATGATCCAGCCAGTAAGTCTTTTGTTTTTTTTAAAAAAAACAAGCTCTCCAGCAGAATGTATCAGTTTAAGAGATGACACAAACCATTTTACTTTAGCAGGGGTGCTTACAATGATCAGTATTTATTTATTTATGCAAAACCTTTTAAACCAAAAGAAAAAAAAATGGTAACTGATTATAAAGTATTAACGAAATTGTTAGCATATTTAAATCTGATAGTCCATCTAACGCTCCCCTCCTCCAAAAAGACAATGTTGCTGTCTGCTGTGCCCCCTGTGCTCCTTCACCCAGAGTGGGGGCGCTAATACAGGAGGTGTGTTACTGGCCACATCATCAAGCGAAAATAGAGGGGAAAAAAGCCTGAAAAAAAAAAGAAAATGAATGCAGCCACCCCATCCAAGGTCATTTAGAGCCCAGGGCAAACATACCAACTGCGGCCCCCCCCCCCAAGATGTATGAGCATTATGTGCCATCAAAAATCCCCCCCCCCAAAAGTATGAGCACTAATCTGCATGCTTACCCCCAAAGTATGAATTCCCCCCTCCTCCCAGTACAAAACCCCCCTCCCAACAGAAATCTTTGCTCCCTCCCCATCCCCCTCCCAGTTCAAATTCTTTCTATCCACACATCCCCCCAGCACAAAGCTCCTTTTCAAAAGAATCACCCCACCTAGCACAAATCATCTACCCCTAAAATTTCCCCTCCAAGTACAAATCCCCCCCAGCTAAAGCCCACCCTCCCAGCACAACCCCCATCCCCCAATCCCCCCTCCTAGAATAAATCTC
>BLSH010240949.1:1064063-1087459 GCA_018402905.1 Glandirana rugosa
GACTACTATATAGTTTACTATTTTGACTTAAAACTGGGTAGATACCGGTTGAAATTGAAGTCGAAAATCGCGAAATTTGTTGTTCGAAAAGGTCGTTTCGTCGATTCTAATTGGAGTTTTTCATATTTTTACTCGAACATCGTGGTGGACGACAAAGTTTTGTCTTAATGTTGTATAATTACACTTAAAAAACAAATAAAAAAAAATTATTAAAAAAAAAAGGTCAGAACTTTTATTATATCTTTGATGAAGTGTAAAAGAACAGGACGGTTGCACCTAAAAAAAAAGTTTAATACTGACTGGCGTCCCCCCATACGTACGAACACTCTGTGCCGTGCACATATGATTTTTTATGTAAGAACAAAATCCTTCTTACAACTACTTTGGCAATTTGTTTTGGTTGTAAATTTTTTACAATTCGAGCAACAATTCAGAGGTCTCTTTTTCTAAATAAAATGTTGGTTTTGTTTAACGGTTTCATCAACATTCTTCCTAAAACAAGAATGTATTTTTTAGTATACACGTGCCGTGTCTCACAAGCATGCATACCCCCCTGCGGTCAGTCATAATTTGAAAAAAAAATCCACGTTGGCAGGACAAGAAAATGTGAAGTAGTTTCTATATTATTTTCAAGACTGGAAAAAAAAAATTATTAAAAAAAAATAAACAAAAAATTCACATTAATATGTTGTAATTCTGTTTTGAAACAGCAGGTGGTGCTACAAGCTCATTTTTATACTTTTTGAGGTTAATCTTAGCTGCTTTGCTGGAAAAGCTTGTTGTTTAAAGCGCTAAAAGCTGAAGTTAAAGTTGGCCATAGATGGGTCAAAATTCAGTTTTATCATTTGATATATCATCAGTATATATTGGCATTCCCGCTCAACAGAAGTCGATGTAATGATCAACTTTTTTTTTAAATAGAACTGTTGGAAAACTTTTATTAGGTTAGTGTCTAAAGCTAATGGCCTGCAGCACTGATCAGGAGTCCCTGCTGTCAGAATACAATACCACAGCGTGGAGGATTCCTCAATTCCTCCATCACCTTCTCTTGCGTGCAGGAAGGGGAAGATTCCTTTGTTGTTTGGCCAATAAAAATAAAAAAGTAACCAGCCTTAGATTGTACACACAAGTAAATAAATCAGAATAGTGATCCAACCCCCTCTCCACCTGTTCTGCTTTGGATGGGACTTTATGGAGATTCATTTAGAAAGAGACAATCCGAAAGCAAACAGCATCTGCTTCTTTGTATAAAGCAAATAAAGGTCCATTGTAGTCAGCAGTATGTATTTAGTTTTAAAACGCACATTTTTATATAAACCCTATAGTAGATGTTTGTTGGTAATATACTGTATGCTTTTTATATATAGCAAAAAAATGATTACCCTTTGTTTTTGTTTTTTTTTTTTTCAAACAGCCCTCTGGCCAATCAAAAAAATATAAAAAATCTATAGCCAGCCTTAGATTGTACATTAAGTAAAAACATCAGAGTAGTGATCCAACCCCCTTTCCCTTTCCACTTGGATCAGACTTTATGGAGATTCATTTAGAAAGAGACAGTCTGAAAGCAAACAGCATTCTTTTCGCAATGCCAATAAAGATCCACTGTAGTCCGCAGTACCTATTTTGTTTTAAAACACAGATTTCTTTTATAAACCCTATAGTAAATGTTTGTTGGTAATATACTGTATGCTTTTTATATATAACAAACAAAATAGTTTAAAAGCATAACAAAACAGCTTTCATATTTACATAGACATACGTTCTGTCTTCCTAGGACTTTTCATGAATCCATAACCAAACTTACTTCCCTTCCCAGTGCTCAGGGTCTGTGCCTAATGACGTTCATGTTAGAAGTCTTTCTCATTGCTTTCTAAAAAAAACTGATCTCAAATGCATGCCTAATGCACCTAAAAAACAGTTGCATTTGCCCATCAACAAACGCCCTTAAAGTGTATGTATTGCCCAAACGTGTTTCTTTAGTTTTGGTTAGAGTAAGGAAGGGTTAAAAACAACCTCTGCCAGGTTATTTTTCTGTGGACTGTGTACCATTGTGGAAATTTACCTTCACTTCCTGTCTCAGGGTCATAACAGGAAGTTGAAGGAAATCTCCAAAGTGAGGAGAATTTCCCTTTTAGACAGCCCCTGAAGCAGATGTCCCCATTGGAAGATTCCTCACCTCTTGTTCTTAGGACAATTGTAAAATTTTCGATTTTCCCTCGTTCTCTGCAACATTGTATGAACAGAGGGGTAAATATCCCAATTGGAAACAGCATTAAAACCTTGACAGAAGGTCTACCCCTTTCCCACACTATCCAAGACTGAAAAAAGGTTTTTCCATAGAGATACACTTTAAAATTCTTCTTCCTGTATTTAGGCCTTGTTTAGACTAGAGGTGAAAGGGTGACTTTACAAGACTTTACCTTATGTGCCTCTCACTTTGAGGTTTTCACATCTGTAAAAGTCTATGTGGTCTCATTATTATTGGCAACTTTTGTATTGTCCTTTTCAAAACTTTAATAATTATGCATAAAATAGTAAAACTGGGCAGTTGAGCCGCATTTTTAGCCATTGCCCCACCCCTTCTTAAGCTGCAACGGCAGTGAATGGGGGTGTTCACATGCCACAGCTACGATACTTTGTTTATTGCTATTACAAGGGATGGACAACATCCCTCGTGACAGCATGGGCCGTGACAGGTCCTCTTAATGAAGATGTTCTGGGGTCTGTTAGACCGCAAATCTCTCCTCTGGCCTCCAATTAGTTGTGTATTTAGGTTTTGTGCTGCCCTAGGCCTGACTAAACTCATGCACCCCCTAATTTAAATATGAGCCCCCCTTTCCTGTCAAGGCCACACCCCTTCCTGTTTAAGACCAGCCCTGACATTTTCTAGTGGGGACACTAGTTCTGAGGACCTTGGGGGGATTGGAATAGATTTCCTTAAGAGATTTCCTCACACATCCTGTTTGGTTATGGGGCAGCACAACAACTCATTGGCTGTGGCCTGCCACTTGGGCCCCTTGGGACACCCAGGTCCCCTACATATGTATGGGCTGTCCCCCTCTGATGGGGTCCTGCTGGTATTGTCATACCGGCAGCAAGTGCAGCCGCTTTATGGGGGGTGCCAGACCGGTTTGTCTCCCGGCCCAGTCCACCTCATAAGACTAAAAGTGTAGTGCAAGCCGGCGGTGACTCTTTTCGTGCTGCCCCCCTGCAAAGTGCCGCCCTAGGCCTGGGCCTTGTTGGCCTAGGCCAAGATACAGCGTTGCCTCCAATGTAGCTGATCAGATACAAATCGGTCTGATCGGCTGCTTTCCTGGCCACTAACAGCCAAGTGAACAGAGAGGCGGAACCGGAAGTGACTAAATCATTGTCGCTTCTGGCTCCCCGGGTCACAGAGAGGGAGGATGGGGCAACAGAGCCCGAGAGAGGCGGTGGAGAGGAGGGGGGAGAGATGGAATGGCTGAACAGAATCCCTTCTACAGTACAGGGCATTGCCAGCTGAAATTGTTGATATCGGGATGATGCCTGTAGCTACAGGCATCATCCCGGTATAAACACTGCCAACCAAGGCCTATGGTCGGCAAGTGGTTTACAGAGAATGGGGAAGCACCCCGCCCAAATGGTTGCAGCACGTTTGTTCAGCAGAAATGGTGTTAAACAGGCAATGAGGAGGTGTCACATCACCTCCTCATTGCCTGTCAGTCGCCTCTGAAAAGCTTTTCAGAGGAGAGGCAAATTTAGGCAACTCTAAGAACACCAACTTCTGATCCAACTGGCTAGATATGACCCCAAAATGTGTTCCTATGAAGCCTCCCTGAGTCACTCAAGCTGTAGCTTACACAGGGCTATGGACTCTCCCCATGGGACAGTATTGATACTTAGTGATAAGTTCATTGCTGTCACATGCTTCTCCATCCTTGGAAGTTGTGGGTAATTTCTTTGCTTCTAACATCTGAATAGAGAGGGTGTGGAGTGAAGGATAGGCAATTATAACTATTGGTGATAACTGCATGGGCAAAGTGCAGGTCAAAGGATAAGTACACTTTAAAACAAAGTGCACGGATCCTTTTTGCCCCTTTATCCCAACCTAACCTAACCCCTCTCCACAGATGCCTGCTTACTGTAATTTGACAACCTTAATTCTGCTGTTTGTTTATATCCAACACCAAAAGCCCTCTGTATCCTGGTTGTCCTTGTGAGTTACAGCCTAATAAAAGTCTATGGGGCTCATCTACTGGCCTTGGGAGATAAAGGAAAATAGCACCATAAAAGAAGACTTGTCCTGCCAAATGTAAACAATTCCTGAAGACCATGGTCATTGGATTTCTAAAGAATGCATCTGTGGCCTCCTTCCCCTTACCAAAGCTAACTCCACTCCACATGCATACTTACCTTGATCTGATGGCCACGGTTCTATTGCTTGTTTATATTCAGTGCTAAGCATGCTCTCAGTTCTGGCCACGCCTGCACATTACAGCCCAATAAACGTCTATGAAGCTTGTTTACTGGCCTTGGGAGATAAAGCTTCATAGAATTCTATGGTGCTGTAATGCACTGGAATGACCAGGATAGAGAAGACTTGTCCTTCTAGATGTAAACAATTCCTGGAGACCATGGCCATTGTATTTCTTTTTCAATCATTTTTATTAGTTGTTTTAAAAGAACAAAGGGAAAAGATCACTTGGCAGAGCAAACAATTCTCACATGCTCTGTACATGTAGCAAAAGTGACATAATAGTTGGGGGGGTGGAGGGGGAGCAACCATAGCAATGAGGTTAGGTCTTACATGAGGCCCCATGGACATTTGTAAAGAAAGGAAGGACTAAGCGACTGACTATAAATTGCATATAAAGTGCAAATACATCATGAACTCTAAAAACTCTCATCTAGCTGGCCACCTAGCGAATCATATTTATGCAAAACATAAGGGCCATCTGACCAAAGATCACTAAAGTGTAAATTGGTCTGGATGACAGAGTCTTTGCCCTGTAGTATACGAATTCTAAGGCTCTTTTCGCTACCAGACATCATAACTGTCCCATATGAGGGATCCCATTACCTCAAATTCTAGGTTAGTACCTAGGTAAGAAAGGAGACAAGAAGGTTGTAGAGACATGATGCCACGGTTGGCAAAAAACGAAAGAACAAGAGAAAAGGCAGAGAAGGGAGAAGAAAATGTGGATCTGTTTCGGGATCAGCCAAACAAAAATGCATCTGTGGCCCCCTTCCCCTTACTAAATCTAACCAACCCTCCCATTTCACAGATGCATTCTTATTAAAGTGGTTGTCAACCCGTGACAACCACTTTAACCTACAGGTAAGCCTATAATAAGGCTCACCTGTAGGTGCCCTGCATATCTCCCAAACCTGCACAGTTTAGGAGATATGCAGTGTACTGTGATGTGCCGACGTCATTTCGCCACATGCACAGTGAAGAAACGGCACAGTAAGATCATGCCGTGACTGGCGACTCCTGCCAGTCACAGAGCCGGAGTCGTGGCCCCAGAAGGAAGAGTGGCTGAAGATGGACACCGCCAGCACAGGGGACATCGCTGAATGTTGCAGGCTTCATTTGCAGGTAAGGCACACATAATGGGCTACTATGCGATGCATAGTAGCCCATTATGTTTCTACTTTGCATGGGAATACAGAGGTAGTAAACCGAATCAGGGTTTACTTCCTCTTTAAAATCCAATGGCCATGGTCTCCAAGAATTGTTTACATCTGGCAGCACAAGTCTTCTCTGTCCTGGCCATTCCAGCACATTACAGTCCCATAAACTTCTTTGAAGCTGCCTTCCTGCATCTCCCAAGGCCAGTAGATGAGATTCATAAACTTTTATTGGGCTGTAATGCATAGGCGTGGCCAGGACTGAGTGCATGTTTGGTCTGAATATAAACAAACAATAGAACCACAACCATCAGATCAAGGTAACTTGCTCCGATCCTCTTCTTTTTAGGCCCCCACCAGTGCTCCTGACTCCTCCGCCTCAAGCAACCCACTGCTCTAAGCGTCCATGCGACACATAGAGCTGTGGCTTGCCCCCCTCTCTCCTCATTGGCTCACTGGCTGTGATTGACAGCAGTGGGAGCCAATGAGCTCCCGCTGCCATCTCAGCCAATGAGGACTGAGAGTCCCCATACAGCTATTGTGAGCTGTTGCACACAGGTTTTTTTTACCTTCATGGGTAAGCAAAGCAACCTTCAGCCTTTAGAACAGGGATATGCAATTAACGGACCTACAGCTGTTGCAGAACTATAAGTCCCATGAGGCATAGCAAGATTCTGACAGCCATAAGCATGACACCGAAAGGCAGAGGCATGATGGGACTGGAGCTCCGCTAATTGCATATTCCTGCTTTTGAACCACTTTAACTCTAAAATACATTCATTTTCCCATGCTCCCCTTCCACCAAAAATGAGCAGCAATGGCGTCTCAGTTCTGAAACAAACCAATTCAACCTATTGCTAAGTGCTTGTAGATGGGACTTTTGCTTTTAAAAGTTTATAATGTCTAACTGGTTTGCTATAAAGTCCTTTAAAAAAAAGTCACCTTAAAAAAAGTTTATATTTGAACCGCTGATGTGGTGTTTAAGACAGCTGCCTCTTACAACCCAGCATTTTTATAATCAACATCTGTTTCCTTAAATTCCCCTTTATATCCCTACTAAAAAAATAAAATAAAATATACAACGAGCTTTAATACCATTTTACGTCAACCGTTAGCACAATAAGCGCGCCGCGTTCGCCCGGAGTCTACAAGTTGCCATTGCAGAAAAATTCCCATTTCCATCAACTCCCTATGCATGCTTCATTATGCCTCATGATTGAGCCAACTAAATTTAGAACGCTGATTAAAATGGCAACTCGAACGGCACATCCAAACTGGGTTTACAATCGCAGAGATGAATTTCACACATAAAAACTTCACACAGTCCTTTGACACTAAACTGAAAATACGTGTTCTTTTTTTTTTTTGTTTTTTTTTTTTTTTACTCCTCGGCTCACATTTTAGGACTGTAAAGAACGCCACAGTTTCCCGGGAAACGGCATCCGGCTAATGTGTTTGAACGAGAAACATTACGACGTGTTGGGTATGATTAAGCGGCGTTAACGCGGGACGCCGTACCTTGTATAATGAGCGGTTCCATGATGGATGCTGGCTGGCAGTTCAAAAAGCTTTCTCTCCTCTTTACGAAAAGTCGATACATCAAAACTCTGTCATTTGCTTAATCCGTATCGGGTGGCCCGGTGGGATTTGGGTCACGGCGGCCGGTGCGGAAGACAGATGACAAACAAATGAGGACTTATCGAGAGATGATGACGGATTGAGTTATAAGGAAGATTTGGCAAGTTTGCTTGAACTGAGGACAGTCTGTGTTGCAGTTACTGATCACCGTTTTATAGAACATTTTTTTTTGTGTTTTTTTTTGTATTTTTTTTTTTGTATTTTTTTTTCAGTCTTGTACTTTTTAGCCCTGTTTAATGATCCTGAGTTTCTTCTGATTTTCTGAGTTTCTGGCCAAATTGGGGAAGCAAAACTGAATTTATTGAGCAGCAGAATGTAATATGTTAGTAATGAGAAAGATTATTAAAATCCAACTACAGCTTTCTTAAAGGGTATCTAAACCCAGAGGACGTAACTAGAACCTTCAGGGTCCCGGTGCAAGAAATTATGAAGGCCCCCCCTGACCTCTGGCCAGGGCCCTTCCCTCTTCCCACTGATCCTGGGGCCCTTTACGCCTATCGTGGGTCCCTTTATTACGGTAGCGGAGCGGGACCCTTTCACAAGTTCCGCAGCAGGGCCCCCTTTCTGCCACCCCATGGTGGTGAAATGCCAGGGCCCAGTCGCAATTGCAACCTTTGCAATCCTGATAGTTCCCTCACTGGTGTCAGTAGTTTTTCATTTTTATTTTAATTGTATTATTTTTTTTACCATTTCATTTTATTTCTTTTACAATTTTATTTTTACATTTTTTTTTACAATGTTTTTAGGAGCTCTGTTGGGGGGCTTTGGTGAGATATCAGGGGTCTAAACAAACCTCAGCCCTCAATCTCCATCTGTGTAGCCTCAGCTGCACAGAATGAATGGACAGGAATAGCTGTGCCCCGAGCCTCCCATTCATTCAGAAATGGAAGTATAGTAAAAAAACAGTTTACTATGCTTCAGTTATGAATGAACCAATTGGTACCAATCACTGACTCATTCAGAAAAGGAAGGAGCCAGTAAATGACAAATTTACCGACCCGTTCCCATCTCTCTATCATGACTCATCTTCTACAGCAGCTGGCAGGAGAGAGGAGGGGGGAAGACAGCAGCTCTGTGGGGGGTACCAGGGAAGCACACAGGGACCATGGAAACAGCAGAAGACAAGTAAACTGGATAGGAGGGGCGGCGGGGGCAGCATAGAGGAACCAATCTCCTGCATTAGGAGGAAAATGGAGGAGATTGGTGCCTCTAAATGCTGCCCCCGCCATCCCTCCTATCCAGGTGTACAAGGGAGGTACACGGGCCCCCTGGACCATGGGGCCCGGTTGCAATTGCAACCCCTATGGTTATGCCCCTGTCTAAACCCAAAATTAAAAATGTAATATATTGCAGCTTACCAGTCCCTAGGTATTAACCACTTCAGGTCTCACATATCTAACATTACTGATAGTACCTGTTTATTTGGCAATAACCTGGTTATTACTTCAAAGAGATGCATGGGATTTTTTTTATTTATTTTTTAATCACACTTACCTGTCCCCCACTGGCTTGAACACTGAGAACCGATCGATCAAACACCGCCGATCGCTCGGTACTCAGAACTCTGCACACTCACTGGAGCGTTGTGCTGTGGAGGGGGGGCGGGAGCTCTCAGGCTCTCAGCAGCTGAGCCAAGTGATGGTCCAGGCATGTGGACAAATCCCGACCACATGGTCGCGATCTTTCCCAAGCCTGGACCGGCTCTGTGATGTCAGCCGACAGCGGGATTCAGTCTGCTGTCTGCTGAAAACAGCTCACAGGAGTGCAGAACAAACTGCATTTTGGTGATCCACAGGAGAAGTACAGCCAAACAAGCTTTGGCTGTACTTTTCCTTTAAGGAGCTTACAGTCTAAGGTCTCTAACTCACATTCATACATACACATACCAGGGCCAATTTAGACGTGGTACCTTTAACCTACCAGCATGTCTTTGGCGTGGGGAGCACCCAGAAGAAACCCATGTAGGTACAGGGAGAACATACAAACTTGAGACAGGTAGTCATGGTTGGGATTTCATGGTTGGGACCCTATTGCTTCTAGACGGGAGTGCTAACCACTTAGCCACTGTGCTGCCCATCAATGGCATTGCAGTGCCATTCATTGTTAAGGGCACCAGAAATGCATAGATACACATTTGTGCATACAGAAACACATGCAACAAATGCGTGTACAGCTAAAAAAAAATGCAAAGTCTGATCCGGGTGCTGGTCCAGGCATGTGGGTGGATCCCAACCATGCGGTAACAATCTTTCCCCAGCCTGGACCGGCTCTGTGATGTCAGCTGACAGCGGGCTTCAGCCCGCTGTCTGCTGAAAACGGGTCACAGGGGTGCAGAAAGGAGAAGTACAGCCAAAAAGAGCTTTCCCCGTACTTCTCTTTTAAAGGCTCAGTTCACCTTTTCAGGCAGAATTTCACTTTTCACAGTAAATAGAAGCCTTTTCTAATGTCCTTTCTGCCCAAGCCATCCCAATGTGCTTATCTCTTGCTTACTAAGTTCATGGAAGCTTTCAATCTTCACCTCTCTCTGCAAAATTAAAGAAAATGCTTTCTGAGACCTGACTTCCTTAGTCATCATGTGACCTTCCCGGAAATTCATATCCCATCATGCACTGTCTTACTGCATCACAGAATAGGGTGTGTTTACCCCTCTGGATCAGGGTGTATGTTAAAGAGGTCGGCTGCTGAACCACGTCCTTAGTTCACTAATAGTCCTCACATCACAAATACCCAATACCAGGATGGGTAGTAATGGAGGAGTTTTCTATAGGACATACCGGAGGTGGAGGCCATGCCTGTCCTAGAAGATAGAGAAAGCTTTTTCTTTTCTGCAACAAAGGTACATTAACCACTTCCCGACCGTCTGCCATGTTTTCACGGCGGCAGTCGGGTTGCTGAGCGCGAATCGCCGTAAAAAGACGGCGATCTGCGAACAGCCGCTAGGGGTGTGCCCGTGGCTCGGGGGGACCTGATGTCCGCCGGCGAGCCGCGATGAGCGGCCACTGGGAAAGAATGGGGAACCGTCGATGTAAACACGGCGGTTCCCCGCTCTGTTAGTGCAGGCATAGGTGATCTACTGATCCCTGTCACTGGGATCAGTTAGATCTCTCATGCCCATGGTAGCCCAGCCCCCCCACAGTAAGAACACAGCCAGGGAACACAGTTAACCCCTAGCTCCCCCCCCAGGTTAACCCCTTCACTGCCAATTACATTTTATTACAATTACAATTTATACAGTAATCAGTGGACATTTAAATTTCTGATCGCTGAATAAATGTCATTGGTCCCAAAAAAGTGTCAAAAATGTCCGACATGTCCGCTGCAATATCACAGTACCACTAAAAATCGCAGATCGCCGCCATTACTAGTAAAAAATAAAAAAAAAATAAAAACCCCAGAGATGTATTCTCATCATCCGTAAACGCGGCCACTTTTGCACAAACCAATCAATAAACGCCAAATGCGATTTTTTTTATCACAAATATGAGGAAGAATATAAATCGGCCAAAACCGATGAAAAAAATGTTTTTTTATATTTTGTTTTGGATTTGAATTTTAGCAAAAAGTAAGAAATTTGGGTTTTTTTGCAAAATGGTCGCTCTTCTTTTGTTTATAGCGGTGTTCAGAAATGACGCAGAGGCGATCAAATACCACCAAAAGAAAGCTCTGTTTATGGGAAAAGAAGGACGCAAATTTAGTTTGGGTACAACGTCGCACGACTGCGCAATTGTCAGTTAAAGCGACGCAGTGCCAAATCGCAAAAAGTGCTCTGGTCCTAAAGCTGGAAAACCTTCCGGTTGGTAAGTGGTTAAAGTGGTTGTGAACCTCAGATATGAAATATGAGCAAAGCAGAGGTACATTAACCAGTTGCCGACCGCCCTACAGAAGTTTTGCTGCTACAGGGCTGACCGTACTGGGCAGGATCATGCATATATATGAGATCCTGCACTTTCGGGTAGCAGGCGTGAGTGCACGCTGCCGGAGGCTCACGCCTGCCGGAGGCTCGCTCTCGCCAACGCCCACTGATCATTCTGTACACAGGCAGAAGGCCAGTCTGCCTATGTAAACAAGGCAAACCACGGTACTGTTAGTGAAAAGGGCATGGATCCTGTGTTCCTGCAAAACAGTGACACAGATCTATGGCTTCCCCTAGTGAAAGCACCTCCCCCACTACACTAAAACACTGGCTAAACACACATTTAACCCTTTGATCGCCCCTGATGTTAAGCCCTTCCCAGCCATTGTCATTAGTACAGTGACAGTGCATTTTTTTAGCACTGATCACTGTATTAGTGTCACTGGTCCCCAAAAAGTGTCAAAAGTAACAGTTAGTGTCTGATTCGTCCGCCGCAATATCGCAGTCCCGCTATAACACAGCTGATCGCCGCCATTACTAGTAAATAAATGAATAAATAAAAATTCCATAAATCTACCCCACAGCTTATAGACGGTATAGCGTGTGCGCAAACCAATCACTATACGCTTATTTTGTTTTGTTTTTTTTACCATAAATATGTAACAGAATACATATTTGCATAAACTGAGGTAGAAATTTGTTTTTTATTATATTCTTTTTATTGGATATGTTTTATAGCAGAAAGTAAAATATGTTTTTTTTTTTTTTCTTAATTGTCAGTCGTTTTTTGTTTATAACCCTCATAATAGTTACGGGAAAAGGGTCAGAAGTTAATTAGGGCTGATTAAGGTAAACTAGGACCTCATAAGGGGTTCAAAATGAACACATTTGACATTAAAGAGGAACTGCAGTCTGATCACATAATTTGTAATAAAAACATCTTTGCCATTCTGAAGCTTCCCTCCAACCACTTTGCATATTATTTTATATAAACTGTGATTCTATACTTGCCAAGTATGCTGCAGAAATCCCCCTCCACTGAGTCTGACTGCTGCCATTTTAACTGTGGGCAGCTGAAGCTGCTGCCTGTTCACTTCCTGGATTTACACAGAGGCACGCCTGCAGCTCTTCAGCTCTTATTGGCCCTCTTATGACTCATCCCCCCTCCCTTCTTGGCAAACTCTCACGAAAGTGAGAGAGAGAGTTGTGCATGATGTCATTTGTCATGCCTAGGCTAATGGCCAGGCAAGAAACAGGAAGTGAGCTGTATAAGGTATTTACTGGCAGAAAAAAATGCTTTACTATCCAAAGTTAAAACAACAAGAGCAGAGGATTTAATAGATGGAACAATGAAAATGACTGAAGTTCTACTTTAAAATAAATAAAAGAAAATCTCAGGTTTC
Organism: Glandirana rugosa; assembly: GCA_018402905.1. Taxonomy (NCBI): domain Eukaryota; kingdom Metazoa; phylum Chordata; class Amphibia; order Anura; family Ranidae; genus Glandirana; species Glandirana rugosa. The sequence continues at coordinate 1,076,568 of BLSH010240949.1, forward strand.
TTCAACGAACATCATATGCAGATCGAAGCTCCTCCCTTTGATGTGAAGATGAATCAAATAATGTACAGTGCCTTGCGAAAGTATTCGGCCCCCTTGAACTTTGCGACCTTTTGCCACATTTCAGGCTTCAAACATAAAGATATAAAACTGTAATTTTTTGTGAAGAATCAACAACAAGTGGGACACAATCATGAAGTGGAACGGAATTTATTGGATATTTCAAACTTTTTTAACAAATAAAAAACTGAAAAATTGGGCGTGCAAAATTATTCAGCCCCCTTAAGTTAATACTTTGTAGCGCCACCTTTTGCTGCGATTACAGCTGTAAGTCTCTTGGGAAAGTCTCTATCAGTTTTGCACATCGAGAGACTGAAATTTTTGCCCATTCTTCCTTGCAAAACAGCTCGAGCTCAGTGAGGTTGGATGGAGAGCGTTTGTGAACAGCCGTTTTCAGTTCTTTCCACAGATTCTCGATTGGATTCAGGTCTGGACTTTGACTTGACCATTCTAACACCTGGATATGTTTATTTGTGAACCATTCTATTGTAGATTTCGCTTTATGTTTTGGATCATTGTCTTGTTGGAAGACAAATCTCCGTCCCCGTCTCAGGTCTTTTGCAGACTCCATCAGGTTTCCTTCCAGAATGGTCCTGTATTTGGCTCCATCCATCTTCCCATCAATTTTAACCATCTTCCCTGTCCCTGCTGAAGAAAAGCAGGCCCAAACCATGATGCTGCCACCACCATGTTTCACAGTGGGGATGGTGTGTTCAGGGTGATGAGCTGTGTTGCTTTTACGCCAAACATAACGTTTTGCATTGTTGCCAAAAAGTTTGATTTTGGTTTCATCTGACCAGAGCACCTTCTTCCACATGTTTGGTGTGTCTCCTAGGTGGCTTGTGGCAAACTTTTAACAACACTTTTTATGGATATCTTTAAGAAATGGCTTTCTTCTTGCCACTCTTCCATAAAGGGCAGATTTGTGCAGTATACGACTGATTGTTGTCCTATGGACAGAGTCTCCCACCTCAGCTGTAGATCTCTGCAGCTCATCCAGAGTGATCATGGGCCCCTTGGCTGCATCTCTGATCAGTCTTCTCCTTGTATGAGCTGAAAGTTTAGAGGGACGGCCAGGTCTTGGTAGATTTGCAGTGGTCTGATACTCCTTCCATTTCAATATTATCGCTTGCACAGTGCTCCTTGGGATGTTTAAAGCTTGGGAAATCTTTTTGTATCCAAATCCGGCTTTAAACTTCTCCACAACAGTATCTCGGACCTGCCTGGTGTGTTCCTTGTTCTTCATGATGCTCTCTGCGCTTTAAACGGACCTCTGAGAATCACAGTGCAGGTGCATTTATACGGAGACTTGATTACACACAGGTGGATTCTATTTATCATCATTAGTCATTGAGGTCAACATTGGATCATTCCGAGATCCTCACTGAACTTCTGGAGAGAGTTTGCTGCACTGAAAGTAAAGGGGCTGAATAATTTTGCACGCCCAATTTTTCAGTTTTTTATTTGTTAAAAAAGTTTGAAATATCCAATAAATTTCGTTCCACTTCATGATTGTGTCCCACTTGTTGTTCATTCTTCACAAAAAATTACAGTTTTATATCTTTATGTTTGAAGCCTGAAATGTGGCAAAAGGTCGCAAAGTTCAAGGGGGCCGAATACTTTCGCAAGGCACTGTAGATACAATAGTAATAATGTTACTTTGTTTCTATCGAATAAACATTCTCTATTTGCTTTGTATAGTAAAAATATTATTTTGTATGGTCTGTATTATTTACTGCAGCAGCTTCTATTATTTTGACCTCTGGGAATTTCCATCAAGTTCATGGGGAGTGAAGCAGCAGCAGTGGGGTAGAAGGACAGGGCATTCACTATACTGTATGTCCTATATACTTCCATTATGTTTTTTTGTGGATGTGTGCAGGGAATTCAGTGTGTCCACAACTGGTTAACTTTTTTTTTCTTTTACTTTATTTTCCTCTGGTAATTCTGCCAGTAAATAGGAAGAAATGAGTCACAGCCAAGGACACGCAGAATAATTCCTTGGGATTCGTCTCTTTGTCCCTCGGTGCAGCAGCTCCTCTTTGCTCTTCTCCTCCTGTGTTGGTTTATTGAGAAGAATAAAAAAGCCTCAAATTCCTGATGAAGCATTGGCCCCTGAAACACATTGGCTACTTCTTTTCCATTGGTCTTGTCAAGAATAGGGAATATATAGCAGCGGCGGTCCGTCCAGGGGGCGCACAGGGGCCGCCCTCCCTATCCATGCGTCTGACCCCCTGATCTACATGCAGGGCTTCGGATGCATGGATTCCAATGGGGGGGGGTGTGTTTTTTTTTTTTGAAGCGCGTGATTAGAGTCAGAGGCTCTAATAGGCTTCAAAAAAGGGTGGGCTCAGGGCACAGAGCACTGCTCCCCGAGCACACCCACTTGTGTGACGATAGCGAATGAATATTCACTATTATCACACTGATTCTGCCTCCTGGCCAATCAGGAAGTCCACTCCCAGCGTGGGTCCTGCCGGTGTGTAGTGACGTCCTAGCATCAACATGTGACTTTTTCAAAGGGTCCCTGTTGATGATGAAACGCGTCAGTTAAGGGGGCCTAGGATGTCACTACACACCGGCAGGGCCCACGCTGGGACTCAGAGGTGTATACAGCCACGCATCATACAGACACCAAGGAATCTACCTATTAGACTGTGCAGTGCCCGAGTGTACCGGAGCTGGTACATCAGTAAATGTGAGTGGTCATTTTATATATTTTTAATAAAGTGGATTTAAAAGGATAAAGGGCTATATAGTTTCTTTCCTATATGCTGATGACACCTTACACACCAACTGGAAGCTGCCTAGCGAGCCAGTTGGCTGAAGGATTTAACCCCTGAGGGGAATGCGTACTTGGACCCAGTGGGTCTGGAGGTGAGGTGAGTATATATTGAGACTGGTGGAGGTGTTCATCACCGGGAACTATTACATATCATTGTCCCACTGAGGACTTCTCTGCATTTTCTCTTCAGATGCATACTTAAACCCTTTATGGACTTCATTTTCTTTTTTTATCACAGGAATTTTTGTCACATATGTATATATATTCATTTGTTTGCATTGTGCACTTTATAATATTTTATATGTATTTTGGCATTTTGCACTTTAATGATTTTTTGCACAGAAAGATGATGTACTGTTTGTCAAGATCTAACCAGTGTTTTTTGGTTTTTATCATGGGAAATATATTTTCAGTGTGAGGAAAATGGAAAAGTAGGTTGGTTGAGGTACCATATTGGCAGGGCCGTCTTTAAGGCAGGGCAAAAGGGGCAGCTACCCTGGGCCCTGTCATTGTTGTGGGGCCCAAAGCAGCTGCCTCATACTTTCCAACTATCCTAGTTTAAATTCCCTTGTCCCTTGAAGTTTTAGACCTGTGCTGTGTCCCAATATCTAAGTGCTGCTACTAAAGCTGCCCAACTCTGCCCTATTGTTGTGTACAGATGACTCACCTGCAGACCCTATGTTTACATGTAAATAACCGGCATTGATATGTAAATAATGGCAGCATTCATATGTAAATAGTGGCGGCCAGCTGTGCTGATATGTAAACAAAGGTGGCATTCATATGTATATCATGCCCCCCCTGAGGTCATATTCACCATCACCTATACTGGATGCTGCCCACTGGGGAGACAAAGGCATGCTTGAAGTTCCACAGCACACGTCAGCAGAAGCGTTAGGGTGTCATTAATAATTGATGCCAATGCTGTGTATCTGCTAAAGGGCAACACATTTCTGTGGTGTCAGGAAATCGACTTTGCGCTCTCCAGTCCATGGTGTGCAGGCAGTGAGGAGATGATGTGCTGTAACCTCTAGCAACCAATCAGTGAGCAGTATTGATGTTCAGTAATCTCTAGCAACCAAACAAGCAGAAAGCATGTGCTGTAACCTCTAGCAACTAATCAGTGAGCTGTAATGTGTGCTGTAACCTCTAGCAGCCAGTCAGTAAGTGGCAATGATATGCTGTAACCTCTGGCAACCAAACAAAATCACTGCTGATCTGATTCAGTAAACTGATTTTGAGTCTAGCTGCTATTAATTGTATGTCTCAGAGCAGGTGGAGTGTGAAATTGCATGGGGGGGGGTTAAGAAAATATTTGCCCAGGGTCCAATCATTATTAAAGATGGCCCTGCATATTGGTATTGATGTTTCCAATAGTTTTTGAATTTTTTTCTCACCTTATCATTGCAATTTTAAAGTGCATCTAAAGCCAAAAATTTTATCTTAATCGGACAGTACAGGACGCTTGGCAGGAAGTCATAGACCATAAGTTATATGCCATTTGCTTCAGCTGGTTGGACATTGGCAACAGCTGTTCTTGGAACGCCTCCCAGTGAGCCCTATATGGCCCTGACAATTCCATGGGACTCCAGTTGATGAGCCTTAGCTCTAGTGGACGGGGCCTCATTTCCGGTTGATGGGGCCACATTTCCAGTTGATGGGGCCTCATTTCCAGTTGATGGGGCCTCATCTCCAACTGATGGGGCCTTGTCTCCAGTTGATGGGGCCTCACCTCCAGTTGATGGGGCCTCGTCTCCAGTTGATGGAGCCTCACCTCCAGTTGATGGGGCCTCACCTCCAGTTGATGGGGCCTCACCTCCAGTTGATGGGACCTCACCTCCAGTTGATGTGGCCTCGTCTCCAGTTTTTGGAGCCTCATCTCCAGTTGATGGGTCTCATCTCCAGTTTCCAGCTCAGGGTTTTGGTTGCCAGCTCCTCAGTTTTATTACTTGTATGGTTTATATATATATATAAATATATATATATATATATATATATATTTATTTATTTTTTGGTTGAACTAGATGGACGTGTATCTTTTTTTAACCTGACAAACTATGTAACTATGTTGAGTGAATACTGGGATAGATTCACTGTTATTGTGGTTTTGCACTGGATTGATTATTTGCACACGTTATTCCATTAACTGGATTACTAATTAATTTTGTTGCGCCTCATTAATTTTAATATTATTCATTCTCCTTTAGAATATATAACTATAAGTTAAATGTGAGATCCAGGGGTGGCTGGTGGGTTCCTCCTTTGGGGGGGGGGGCGGCACAGACAGCACCCCCCTTACAGTGCGGGACTTACATCGAGCAACCCCCCCCACGGCGCAGTGCGGGATTGACGGTGCACCCCCCAGGCACTTACTTGCTGGGCTGCTGTGGTGTGCTTGACTCCTCTCCTCCTCTGGAGCACGGCTCCAGCGTGTCTCCTCTTCCAAATCACGTGACATTCAATAGGATCGCCTGGCCAATCCAGAAACTGGTATCACTGACCTGCCTCCTGAATGGCGGGGAGGCACTGTAGTGTAAAAATAGTGAAAATGAATTCGCTATGATCACACAATTGGGTGGGATTGGGCACAGAGAGAGCTCACCCATTTTGGAAGTCTATTAGAGCCTCTGGCTTTAATCATGTGCTTACAAACAATACCCCCGCCATAGGAATCCATGCGTCTGGTGTCCTGAAAAGGGTCGGCAAATGGATAGGGGGGAGGCGGCAGGGATGGGGGGGTGGCGCCACTGGTGAGATCACTATTTAAATGGTGCAGCTGTTCTAGTTTCACATCATATTAATTATTTGACATAGCAGCGCTTTAGTACTTTATATACAATTACATCTTAAAAGTCCCATTCTCTGTATTACTAGGAATGTTGGTGCCAAACTGGGCAACTTGGACAACTTGTACTTAGATTTAGTGTGTACTTAAATGGAATTAAATACACCAGTTGAATTGAATAAATGGATTTATGGCTTATAAATACAGTAATTACACTAAGGCTTGGTTAGAAATAGCAAAAACGATTATAAATCTCCTGCGCTGTGCTAAAGGCCTGGGTGGGGTCTAGGCTCTTAGATTGTACTGATTAGGAGGGTAGATTGTACTGATTAGGAGGGTAATGGTTGCCTCACTGCTTCCCACAGACTGGGGGGTCCGAATTACTGCAACAAAAAAAGCACAGGGGGCGCGAGGAAGAGGTTCACCTCGAAACGCGTCAGCCATTGCTATCTGGAGACAGCCCCCTTGGTTGGGGAATGTACACAGTACAGACCTTGATGATGGTCTTTTGATATACCTATATTCAAGCCTAGTTTGTAAGTATGCTACTTACTGTTTTTAATTAATACATTTGATAGAGGATAATGCACTAGGCCACGCGCCCACTAAGGCTCGGTTCTCACCAGTAAAGTGTGACCTAGCACACGCTTGGTTCCACTTGTTTTTTGCATGTTCCCATGTGTCATGTGTAGGGCAGGCCCATTCATTTCAATGGGCTGCCCAGCCCTACCCACGAGAAACTCGGGGGAAAAAAGTCCCTGACCCTTTTGCAAAATCACACCCCACCGAACCATATGGCATGGGGGTGCCATTAAGAAATAATGGCTCTCATGCGCATTTGCTAAAGGGCAGCATGGTTCTGTGCATGGCGAGAACACTGCGCTATTGTGCAAGCATAGATGTAAATCGAGCCTTAAGGGGCTTTCAATACATGCTTGCTTGGAGTTCTTCTTCGTAGTATTTTTATATACAGCATATCTTTTATATATTCTCTATTATGTTTAGGACTTAATAACAAACAAGTACATACAGTAGAGCGAGACCATACACCCTGTTATATCATAGAAGACAAGCACTATACACGATAATACTACAGTGACACCTGCTGGATAGATAGGTACAATGCATAGAGTACATATAGTTCACTGTATATAGCAGCATTGCTGTTGCTTTTTACAACAAGAGGTAGCACAAGGAGGCAATCAGTTATGCTGCAGTTCTCATGTGCTAGGAACTGCTGCTTCTCCTTTCACTGTCCAGTCACAGGTTGACTAAGGACAAAACCTGTATATGCTACTTTATTGCAGCAGAGAAATATCGGGTCTCTTGTCCAGCCAGACAGGGCTGTGCCATGGGGCAGAGTTGTGTAAATCATAGGACTGGATGGACAAAAAAACAAACCCTTTGACAGGTTAAAGTAGAACTATAGGCAAACCTTTTTTTTTCATTTTTGATTAAGCAAGGGAGGGTTATAACCCCTGTCAGATTTTGTTTTTCACCATCTCCCATTGCAGCGATTTCTTCCTTACTTCCTGTCCCATAGCCAAACAGGAAGTGAAAGGAAATCCCTGCAAATTAAAGGTATTATTGGGGATCCCCAGACAACCCAACATTTGGGATTTTCTTTTACTTTCACTTTCAATGATAATGGTGAACAGGAGAAATGGAGATGGTGAATCTCCCAAACAGAGGCACGGAGAGCAATAAAAATGGACAAACATTCCAATCCCTCTCCACTCTATCCAAAACTAAATAAAAACATTTTACCTTGAGTCACTGTATACTTTAATATCATTTAATGTAATGTAATTATACAGTATCTCACAAAAGTGAGTACACCCCTTACATTTTTGTAAATATTTTATTCTATTTTTTTATGTGACAACACTGAAGAGCTGACACTTTGCTACAATGTAAATTAGTGAGTGTACAGCTTGTATAACAGTGTAAATTTGCTTTCCCCTCAAAATAACTCAACACACTGCCATTAATGTCTAAACCACTGGCAACAAAAGTGAGTACACCCCTAAGTGAAAATGTCCAAATTGGGCCCAAAGTGTCAATATTTTGTGTGGCCACCATTATTTTCCAGCACTGTCTTAACCCTCTTGGGCATGAAGTTCACCAGAGCTTCACAGGTTGCCACTGAAGTCCTCTTCCCCTCCTCCATGATGACATCACAGAGCTGGTGGATGTTAGAGACCTTGCGCTCCTCCACCTTCCATTTGAGGATGCCCCACAGATGCTCAATAGGGTTTAGGTCTGGAGAAATGCTTGGCCAGTCCATCACCTTTACCCTCAGCTTCTTTAGCAAGGCAGTGGTCGTCTTTGAGGTGTGTTTGGGGTCGTTATGTTGGAATACTGCCTTGCAGCCCCGTCTCTGAAGGGAGGGGATCATGCTCTGCTTCAGTATGTCACAGTACATGTTGGCATTCAGGTTCCCTCAATGAACTGGAGCTCCCCAGTGCCGGCAGCACTCATGCAGCCCCAGACCATGACACTCCCACCACCTTGCTTGACTGTAGGCAAAACACACTTGTCTTTGTACTCCTCACCTAGTTGCCGCCACACAAGCTTGACACCATCTGAACCAAATAAGTTTATCTTGGTCTCATCAGACCACAGGACAGGGTTCCTGTAATCCATGTCCATAGTCTGCTTGTCATCAGCAAACTGTTTTCCGGCATTCTTGTGCCTCATCTTTAGAAGAGGCCTCCTTCTGGGACGACAGCCATGCAGACCAATTTGATGCAGTGTGCGGCGTATGGTCTGAGCACTGACAGGCTGACCCCCCACCCCTTCAACCTCTGCAGCAATGCTGGCAGCACTCATACATCTATTTCCCAAAGACAACTTCTGGATATGACGCTGAGCATGTGCATTCAACTTCTTTGGTTGACCATGGCGAGGCGCTGTTCTGAGTGGAACCTGTCCTGTAAAACCGCTGTGTGGTGTTGGCCACGTGCTGCAGCTCAGTTTCAGGGTCTTGGCAAATGTCTTACAGCCTAGGCCATCTTTATGTAGTGCAGCAATTCTTTTTTCCAGATCCTCAGAGAGTTCTTTGCCATGAGGTGCCACGTTGAACTTTCAGTGACCAGTATGAGTGAGAATGATAACACCAAATTTAACACACCTGCTCCCCATTCACACCTGAGACCTTGTAACCCTAACGGGTCACATGACACCAGGGAAGGGAAAATGGCAAATTGGGTCCAATTTGGACATTTTCATTCATGGGTGTACTCACTTTTGTTGCCAGCGGTTTAGACATTAATGGCTGTGTGTTGAGTTATTTTGAGGGGAAAACAAATTTACACTACAATTTCTCATGGAGCAGATCCACTCAGAGGGGTCCGCCAGCTCAGCGGGAGATCACTCTAATGATTTCCGCTGAGTAGGCGGATGACAGCTCCTGTCAGCTCCCCGCTCTCCTCTACAGCGAGATCGGATGGAAACGGATCCGCCTGTCCGTTTTCATCCAATCCGATCTGCTAGGCGAATGGGTGAACGTATCACCCATACGTCTTTTTGAGCGGATCATGTCGGATTGGATGTCAGCAGACACATCTCCCCTGACATCCGACTGCCCATAGTGGCCCGCTCGGATCCCTCTGAAAAACTGACAGACGGATCTGAGCAGTCTGATCGTGTGAAAGGGGCCTTATACAAGCTGTACACCAATTACTTTACATTGTAGCAAGGTGTCATTTCTTCAGTATTGTCCAATGAAAACCTATAATAAAATAGTTACAAAAATGTGAGTGGTGCACTCACTTTTGTGAGATACTGTATATATATAACTTTTTTTTTTTTTTAATATTTACTTTATTTTAGGTTAATAGTTTTAGCTGATGTTTTCTATCTTTTTTTATGATTCATGTATATAAATATTATATATAAACCATAAAAAAATAGATAGAAAACATCCGTTAAAATATTAACCTAAAATAATAAAATAAATAAAGGAAACTGACCCAGAGACATTACAGTGATGTATTCAATGTAGTAAATTGTCATCATTTGCATTGCAACTTTTTCAGGGAGATTATGCAGAAAGCATCCTTTTCTCCTACTGCGAGGACCTGTACAATGTGCATTAAGTGTATGCGGGCGGAGGCGGGGGAGTCTAGATTATTAATTCCGATGGGAGATCCTGTGATAAATTTGGTTCAGCATACTGCTGAGACTCGCACAACGTGTACTTTGATCTATATATGCCCACGATACACATTAGTGAAACATTTCTATCAGAAGGAATTTCTAACTACCATCGCATATTTTATATGTATGAATACATGCATTGCCGATCAACATATAGATTCACGTTCAACCTTGGCTGACTTTGCCAGGTAGTATTATAGTCGGGAAGCATAAAAGTGACTATAAAATAAGCACACAGTGCCGCCACTACGGACCGGCCTCCCGGGGGGTACAAAGCTGACCCTCTACCTGCTTATACACTGTACTTCCAGCACACAGAGATTCTTGGTTCATATACACTATATTACCAAAAGTATTGGGACACCTGCCTTTACACGCACATGAACTTTAATGGCATCCCAGTCTTAGTCTGTAGGGTTCAATGTTGAGTTGGCCCACCCTTTGCAGCTATAACAGCTTCAACCCTTCTGGGAAGGCTGTCCACAAGGTTTAGGAGTGTCTATGGGAATGTTTGACCATTCTTCCAGAAGAGCATTTGTGAGGTCAGGCATTGATGTTGGATGAGAAGGCCTGGCTCACAGTCTCCGCTCTAATTTATCCCAAAGGTGTTCTATCGGGTTGAGGTCAGGACAGTCAAGTTCCTCCACCCTAAACTCACTCATCCATGTCTTTATGGACCTTGCTTTGTGCACTGGTCCAAATAATTTGGTGGAGGGGGGATTATGGTGTGGGTTGTTTTTCAGGGGTTGGGCTTGTCCCCTTAGTTCCAGTGAAGGGAACTCTTAAGGTGTCATTATACCAAGACATTTTGGACAATTTCATGCTCCCAACTTTGTGGGAACAGTTTGGGGATGGCCCTTTCCTGTTCCAACAATACTGTGCACAAAGCAAGGTCCATAAAGACATGGATGAGTGAGTTTGGGGTGGAGGAACTTGACTGGCCTGCACAGAGTCCTGACCTCAACCCGATAGAACACCTTTGGGATGAATTAGAGCAGAGACTGCAAGCCAGGCCATTTCGTCCAACATCAGTGCCTGTACCTTACAAATGCGCTTCTGGAAGAACGGTCAAACATTCCCATAGACACTCCTAAACCTGTGCAG
>BLSH010240949.1:1087469-1121546 GCA_018402905.1 Glandirana rugosa
AAACACGTAACCAGGTTTAGTAAACCACCTAATACCACACCCCAAGAAAAAGTCGCCAACCCGAACCGGGGAATCAAGGTTACTTCCCTTGAGAATTCCGCAGTCGTATGGTTCTATAAAACCTGTTAAAGTACGAGGGTTGAAACACCCTTGTCAAACCCCTACCGGGGAAGGACAAGGTTGTACATGGATGAGTGAGTTTGGGGTGGAGGAACTTGACTGGCCTGCACAGAGTCCTGACCTCAACCCGATAGAACACCTTTGGGATGAATTAGAGCAGAGACTGCAAGCCAGGCCATTTCGTCCAACATCAGTGCCTGTACCTTACAAATGCGCTTCTGGAAGAACGGTCAAACATTCCCATAGACACTCCTAAACCTGTGCAGGCCAGTCAAGTTCCTTCACCCCATGTCTTTATGGACCTTGCTTTGTGCAGTGGTGCTCAGTCATGTTGGAACAGGAAGGGGCCATCCCCAAACTGTTCCCACAAAGTTGGGAGCATGAAATTGTCCAAAATATCTTGGTATGCTGACGCCTTAAGAGTTCCCTTCATTGGAACTAAGGGGCCAAGCCCAACCGCTGAAAAAGAACCCCACACCATAATCCACCAAATGATTTGGACCAATGCACAAAGTATTTCTGAGAAATCTGCATTCGCTATCTAGAAGAATACTTACCATCCATGGAAAGAATACATCTGATGATAGGTCCACTTTAACTAAGCTCCCTTGCACAATATATATAGTTTGTGATTTGAATTTTCTATTGATGAAAGCACAAAAATCTGTGAGATTTATGGTTATGAGCCACGCACTGAGCCGAGCTGCTGAATACTTTTTTCTTTTATTATTATTAATAATCCCGGATGCTGGGAATACGCGTGAATAAATCAGGGCTAGAAGCTTCTTTTACATATTGTGGGCGTGCATCTGAAAAACAACTCTCTAAAAATATAATTTGGAGACACTGCCAGCCTATTCCAGAAAGGTGTTCTCGCTGACTGGAGCCTGTGATAAAGTAAATATACCAGATTTATCTTCTGATAATGCAGGGCAGATGCCAGGTTTGCTAGATTAAAAAAAAATAAAAAAAGTGCTGAGAATTAAAAATAAAAAAATATACATCAATTTGGCGTGAGTAATCGGGGCAGTTGAGTGGGTAGGAATATCCATCTTATGCATCTTCAGTAGGTTGGAATATTGCTTCAGTGATTCAGAAATAGTTATTTATTTATTTATTTGTTTAGTTTTGTTAATCCTAATTTTTTTCGATATGCTGTATTTTTAACAATTTAATTGCATTTGTCTAAAAGTCATTTTGTGCCGTAACTCATTTTTCTGTTTAATATTTCAAATTGCTTCATTTCCAATACAGTTTTGAAAAAAAAGCCCTTTAATAGTGATTTGTATAAAAGGGTTGCAATTCGCATTCCCTGCTTAAAATGCACAAAGAAAAAAAGGAAATATGTGTGCTAATACAGTGCCTTGAAAAAGTATTCATACCCCATGAAATTTTCCACATTTTGTCATGTTACAACCGAAAACGTGAGTGTGTTTTATTGGGATTTTATGTGATGGACCGACACAAAGTGGCTCATAATTGTGACGTGGAAGGAAAATGATAAATATTTTTCAACATTTTTTACAAATAAATATGTGAAAAGTGTGGGGGGCATTTCTATGGCGCCCCCCTGAGTCATTACTTTTTGGAACCGCCTTTCACTGCAATTACAGCTGCAAGTCTTTTTGGGGAGGTCTCTACCAGCTTTGTACATCTAGAGAGGAAATTTTTCCCATTCTTCTTTACAAAATACCCCAAGCTCTGTCAGATTGGATGGAGAGCGTCTGTGATCAACAATTTTCAAGTCTTGTCACAGATTCTCAATTGGATTTAGGTCTGGACTGTGACTCGGCCATTCTAATATTTACATATATATCTGAATATTCCATTGTAGCTCTGGCTGTATTTTTAGGGTCGTTGTCCTGCTGGAAGGTGAACCTCCGCCCCGGTCTCAAGTCTTTTGTAGACTCTAGCAGGTTTTCTTCTAAAATTGCCCTGTATTTGGCTCCATCCATCTTCCCATCAACTCTGACCAGTTTCCCTTTGCCTGCTGAAGAAAAGCATCCCCACAACATGATGCTGCCACCACCATGTTTCACAGTGGGGATAGTGTGTTCAGGGTGATGTGCAGTGTTAGATTTCTGCAACACATAGCATTTTTCTTTTAGGCCAAAAAGTTCAATTTTGGACTCATCTGACCAGAGCATCTTCTTCCACATGTTTGCTGTGTCCCCCACATGGCTTCTCGCAAATTGCAAACGTGACTTCTTATGGCTTCTTATGGCTTTCTTCTTGCCACTCTTCCATAAAGGCCAGATTTGTGGAGAGCACGGCTAATAGTTGTCCTGTGGACAGATTCTCCCACCTGAGCTGTGGATCTTTGCAGCTCCTCCAGAGTTACCATGGGCCTCTTGGCTGCTTCTCTGATTAATGTTCTCCTTGCCCGGCCGTTCAGGAGGGCGGCCATGTCTTGGTAGGTTTGCAGCTGTGCCATACTCTTTCCATTTTCGGATGATGGATTGAACTGGCAGTCCTCCAGCTGTTGTGAAACTACAAATCCCATCATGCCTCTGCCTATGGGAGTCATACTTGTAACTGTCAGCCTTGCAATGCTTCATGGGACTTGTAGTTTTGCAACAGCTGGAGGGCCGCCAGTTTGGGACCCCTGCTATAAAGTTTTACTAAACCCGGGACTCTGCATGCGCTGTCTTATTGACCTCAATAAAGAGGACCTGCCACTGCTTATTTCTAGACATGTGCAATTTGTTTTGTTCCAAATTCGTTTTTTAACGAATTTAGACAAATTCGTTAATTCAGAAATATCCAAATTAATAAAAAACCCATTTAACAATTTTTTCTGAATATTCGTAAATTTGAATATTCAAAAATGTGTAAATATGTAAATTTGAAAATCCGAAGATTCGAAAATAAGAGCGAAAATTCAAAAGAACGAAAATCCGAAAATAAGAACGAAAATCTGAATTTGTGAATGTACGCATTTACAATGTACGAATGCACAAATTTGCGAATGTACGAATTTACAATGTACGAATTTCTGAATGTACGAATGTGTGTATTTACAAATTTGCAAAGGTGTGAATGTACGAAATGTACGAATTGACGAATTTACGAATCTAGGAATCTACGAATTTGTGAATGTACGGATTTACGAATGGGCGAATGTATGAATTTACGAATTTGCGAATGTACAAATTAACGAATGTGCAAATTTATGAATGTACGAATTGACAAACTTATGAATGTGCGCATGTACAAATTTACGAATGTGCAAATGTACGAATTGAAGAATTTACGAATCTACGAATGTACGAATTTGTCAATGTACGGATTTACGAATGTGCGAATGTACGAAGTTACGATTTTATGAATTTACGAATTTAGGAATGTACAAATTTACGAATTGCGATCATAACAAATGTCCTGAAAAAAGAAAATAAAAACGAAGGAAACGAAACAAAAATGAACACATTTTTTGGCAGTGCGCATGTCTACTTATTTCTATCAGAAGAAATGTTTACATGTTCACTAGAATGGGCTGCCCTATGCACGGCACGCAGAAACGCGTGTTAACCGCTGAAACAAATAGTGAATGGGAATGCGCGTTCCCGCTATGTGCAATGTGAATGGGGCCTAAGAGAGGGAAGAACATATGGAAAGCTGCTAAGCTAAAAGGAGAAGCCGGGCTGATCACCCCACTTACATCAGCTCTACCATTTCCCTTTAAATCCAATGTTATTTTGTGTCGTTTACCAAACCCCACAATGAATACCTTGCTGTTGAGTGTCTCATTTGCCTAAGGTATTAATCTTCCCTCGAAAGCATTAACAAAATAAATCCAGTTTGGTAACGCGCACACTTAACGCTCTCTCCTATTATTCTCAATTCGCAGAAAGTGTTCGCCATTGAGTAGCAAACAAGAGCAAAGCAATCACGCAGCAGCAGTCTAAAAGAAGCTAAAAAAGTAAAATTATAGGAAAAAAAATTGCATGGGATCCGAACAACAATGCGTTACAGCAAAGCCCTATAGAATATCATAATTGTTCATTCAGCTCCAGGCCAACGTCATATATGCTAAATTCATTGTGACTCATATTTGACTTGGAGAATTAATCCCGCATTCAAATCCCCTTTATCGGATGTGTTAAACTAAGAAGCATTGCACAACAGCCTTACAATGACTTTATGAAGCGTAGGACAGGCTGTAAAGTAAGTTGCTCTTTGAGCGTATTATGAGATCTTTATTGTGAATGCATTTAGTGGTGTGTTTAGCAAAGTAATAGGTTATTTTATATGCTTTTATGTCTAGAATAATGGACCCCTACAGCAGAATATAGGGATATTCAGTTAAGCAAAAGACTCAATGTAAAGTGCTTTAATCCACGGAAATCAATTAGAATTCACGTTGCACAGATCTGGCTTCTGTTAACTCTAAAGACTGATCCATTGAGCTGCTTTACAGCCTTATTGCTCTTTGCGCTGACACTTTTTGGCTAAGATCAAATTTATTATCTGTTTTTCAGGAAGTATCCCTTTTGAGCACAGGGGGCGCCACTTAGTAATTTTCCATGTAATAAGGTAAGTACAGTAGACGGGGTTCCCCCTTTCCACCCAGGTTAAATCTGGCCTGTCCTGGGTTGTAGACCAGGACCCTCCATAAATGCTAATGCCTATCTGGTAGGGGTGGGGTTGCATTTGTCTGGTCAGGGGCTGGGAAGTGCAAGGAGCCCTTGTTAGTTGCCCCCTGAAGGGGGCGCCAGAAAGCATTGTTTGAGACTAGAGATGTTCATGATCTAAACATTTTGTTTTGTCATATTCGTCGCGTTAGATTTGTTTCCTACATTCAGATTAATTTCCTATAATTGTTATTTGGTCTATTTTATTATATTCAAATCTATTCTATTTTTTTCTATTCTACTCTAGTCTATGCTATTTTTTTCTATTCCACAGTACTTTAGTCTATTCTATTCTTTTAAATTCTAGTCTATTCTTTTATATTCTATATCAGGGGTCTCCAAACTTTCTAAACAAAAGGCCAGTTTACTGTGCTTCAGACTTTTGGGGGGGCCAGATTGTGGCCAGTGGGAGTAGAAAATGTCCTGGCGTCAGTGGGAATAATAGCCCCCCCGTCATTAGTGTCAGTGGGACCAATAGTGCCCCATCATTGGTGTCAGTGGGAGCAATAGTGCCCCATCATTGGTGTCAGTGGGACCAATAGTGCCCCATCATTAGTGTCAGTGGGAGCAATAGTGCCCCATCATTGGTGTCAGTGGAAGAATTAGTGCCCCATCATTGGTGTCAGTGGAAGGATTAGTGCCCCATCAGTAGGGATGAATTGTGCTCAATCATTGGTGTCTGTGGGAATAACAGTACCCAATTGTTTCCCCTTTGTTGGTGTCAGTAGGAGGAATAGTGCCAAATTATTGGCGTAAGTGGAAGGAATCGTGCCCCATCATTAGTTTCAGTAGGAGGAATAGTGCCCCCTTTGTTGGTGTCAGTTGGAGGAATAGTGCCCTCTTATTGGTATCAATGGGAGGAATAGTGCCCTCTTATTGGTGTCAGTTGGAGGAATAGTGCCCCATTATTGGCATTAGTGGAAGGAATATTGCCCCATCACTGGTGTCAGTAGGAGGAATATTGCCCCATTGTTGGTCTCGTAGGAGGAATAGTGCCCAAGGCTCGGACAAAGGCAAGCAGAGGACTGCATTTGGCCCCCGTGCCGAAGTTTGGAGACCACCGTTTTATATATTTATTGCAATATTTTTCCATTTCGAGTTCAAATTTATTTTCTAATTCAAATTAATTCCCCAATTCAAATTCATTTTCGAATGTGAATTTGGAGAATTTGTTTCATTATAAATGATTTATTAGGATTTGTGGAAATTTGTTACTATTGTGATTCGGAAATTCGGATACATCTGAATAACAAAAATGTTGTACAAATTTTGATTTGTAACAAGAAGAATCACACATGTCTGTTTGGAACCCGACAGAATTTAGCTGGCACCAGGTCATGTGACTTTGCTACTTTGCATGCCCTTCTTGGGCGGGCTATTTGGCTATTTAAGAGCAATGCTTATACTGGCAGGAAGGTCCAACTTGTATTGTGTATGGCAATTTCTTGTTTATCATAGACACTTACACTGCACATGTGTTTTTTTTAATCACAGGGAGGCAGGGTGCAGGTTTTTCAGGGCCTGCATTGATGTTGGGGAGAGGATCTGTGGCCCTTAAGTCTTTTTCCTTTCCCCAGTCAGGGGTCTCTATGCAGGATAGCCCTCCTGAATTACTTGGAGGACCAGCTTCAGCAGCTCCATAAGGAGTGGGGTCCACCTGGCTTTGGACTAGGTAGATAAAGGTATCTTGCCCCTGTCAGGAGTTTTGCACCCTGGAACGTTCAGGGATTGGGGGCCTTCCACTTTGTAGGTTGGACCAGTTCTGTACCCTCGTGAACTTTTTTTTCTGTGTGCTGGGATTTCATGGTTCACTTTTTCGACAAACACCTGCGGAGCTCCAGATACAAAAAAAGATTGACCCACTGATTTGTTTTACATTCTTTTTAGTCTTTTGCACTGCTTTAAATTGTATCAAAAGCCCAAAACAAAAACGTATAATATTGCAGTTTATCAATCCGGGACAGGCTGTGGGCTGATAACACACAGCATTTTTGTGGATTGGATGGTGTCAGCCCTGCCCGGTTGTGTTTTGCTAAACTACTCAGACCCTCCCACTCTCTCATCTCCTTAACATAAATGCTAATCATTCCTTAATTCTAACATAAGAACTAGAAGGGCTAATTGCTTTCCTTATAGTGGTTGTAAAACTTTACATGTATCCACTAAAATGACTAACCTCAGGTGATACAATCAGATGAAATAAATCCTCCTTCACAAGTTATACCTGTTTATCTGCAGCTCTCCCTCCTATACAGCCTTATAGAGCACACAGATCAAAGGCTATTTCTGAACTTTCAGGAGGCAGTAGGTAGGGATCTGATGTCATACACTGCACAGCGCACAGCACAGAGCTGAGTAAAATCTGAGACTTGAGTGGAGGGAATGGACATTCCCCCCTACACAGTCTCATATGGAAACATGCACAGCTGAGGCTGTCAATCACCTGCTGTGTGCTGGAGGGGGAGCGGCTGTCTCCGGGTATTTTCCAGGTGTCCGCATAAACTGTCAGAAGGAACTCACACTAGGTGTTATGCATTAGAGCGGTGGTCTCCAAACTGCAGTCCAGGGGCAGAACGTGGCCCGTTGCTTGCCTTTATCTGGCCCTTGGGGAACTATTCCTCCCACTGACACCAGCAATAGGGCATTCATTCCTGCACTGACATCAACAATGGGACACTATTCTTTCCACTGATACCAATGATGGGGCACTACTTTTAATACTATTCCTCCTACTCACACCAATGGTGGGGCAATATTCCTCCCACTGACACCAATGATGGGGCATTATTCCTCCCAATGACACCAATGACGGGACACTATTCCTCCCACTGACACCAATGATGGGACACTATTCCTCCCACTGACACCAATGATGGGGCACTATTCCTCCCACTGACACCAATGATGGGGCACTATTCATCCCACTGATACCAATGATGGGGCACTATTCCTCCCACTGATACCAATGATAGGGCACTATTCCTCCCACTGATACCAATGATGGGGCACTATTCCTCCTACTGACACTTACGATGGGGCACTATTCCTCCCACTGATACCAATGATTGGGCACTATTCCTCCCACTGATACCAATGATGGGGCACTATTCCTCCCACTGATACCAATGATGGGGCACTATTCTTCCCACTGACACCAATGATGGGGCACCATTCCTCCCACTGACACCAATGATGGGGCACTAATAAATCCCCAAATATCAAAGATGGGACATTGTTTATTCCTACTGACGCTGAGACATTTTTTACTCCCGCTGACCATGGTCCAGCCCCCTAAAGTCTAAAGCACAGCCAACTGGCCCTTTGTTTGGTGACCCCTGCTTTATAGTAAATGCACACTATAGAAGGATATGCTTTGTTCAGTTTTCATTTCAGAGGTTTACAGCCACTGTAGGATAACACAGGAATTCCACACAAGACAAAGGGCAGCTCTGAATGTCTAACATGATCAGCGGGTATTTTTTGCACTTATCATTTAATTATAACAAAACACTATCAATGGTCTATTTAAGAGACCAAAAGGTGCCAAATAAGAAACGTTATTTGTTAGGGTTAGCATACACTTTAACTGTGTCATATTCCCATATAAGAACCCATAGATACTACCTTGGCTCTGAAACTCCTTGGAGCCCATTTAGGAGGGTGAGAACAAAAGAGGAGCTATTGCTCAGGGCAGCCATTAAAGTTTCATGTTTCAAATGAAAGATTGTGCTCACTATAGGCAAATGTTTCTATTTTTTTCCAGTTAGAAGTTTAAAGGGAAACATGGCTGCTCAATGACCGGCTTGTTTTTAAAGTCGAACTCCGGGCACAAAAACTTTCAATAAATTATATTCTTCCTTAGCCACAAAGGATATAAATCCATCCTGTGTGCACCACATGCTATTGCAAACACAGATAGTACCTTGTAAAAGTAGCAGTGACATCATCACTGTGTTATACATAGCCTGTGCAAAGAGCAGAGCTGTGGGAGGGGCCCAGCAGGCTCCACCCACTGCAGGCTGCCTGCAGAAAACTACAGGAGGGGGCGGAGACAAGACCAGTCACCCTGAGAAGGAGAGAGAGCAGCAGTGAGCGGTCTTTATTACAGAGGGAAAGTCTCACACTGGATTGCTGCACAGATATGGTAGAAATACACACAGCACTCCGAGATTCAAGGAGGAGTACACATGATGAATGGATTTAGACAATATTTGCTTATCCTGTAGTTTAGCTTTAACCACTTCAGCTCCGGAAGGATTTCCCCCTTTAGGACCAGAGCCATTTTTGCGATTCGGCACTGCGTCGCTTTAACTGAAAATTGCACGGTCGTGCGACGTTGTACCCAAACGAAATTTGCGTCCTTTTTTTCCCACAAATAGAGCTTTCTTTTGGTGGTATTTGATCCCCTCTGCGTCATTTCTGATCGCCGCTATAAACAAAAGAAGAGCGACAATTTTGCTAAAAAACCCAAATTTCTTACTTTTTGCTAAAATACAAATCCAAAAAAAATATATAAAAATACATTTTTTTTCATCGGTTTTGGCCGATTTATATTCTTCCTCATATTTGTGATAAAAAAAATACTATGAAAATATTATACCGAGAGAATAACTTGAAACAAATGGGCTGCTCCAAACAACAACTTGATCAAATTGCTCCAAAACTGTCCATCACAAATTGCAGCGCCCAAAACAATTATAAATTGTAAGAGATAAAAATATATACAGTCTGTTCAGAAACAAATGTTCAATAAAATTTTAAAAGATGAAATCTATATATAAATATTTCCCACAACGCATTAGTTCATGTGTGTTAAGTGCAGTTCAAGGTTATAAGCTGTGTATAAGTGTTCAAATCCACAACTGTTCTGATGACTCCAATAAATGGTATAGATGTAAGCTTACCAGAAGCCCATAGGGCATGCGCAGGTATCAGGATATTATCTCCAAGTTAGGTCGTCTGTTGTCCTCAAGGTCCAAGATGAATGGTATATGGGACACGGATAACCAGCTTCAGGATATAGTGGGATGAAGTCATCTATCCAAGTGATCCGGAGTGCAAAGAAAACGATTCCAATCCAGATGGATGGCTCCAAAATTCTCCAGGCGGTAGATCACCTACAGCATAGCTGTATTCCAACTCGCAATGGATAGAAAAAACGCAATAGTGTGATACTGTATTGACAATATTTATTGCGCACAAATGATTGAATAATACTCACAATGTACAGAATAAAAAAGAGCTCTCAATAAAAAGTGACAGAAAGGGTCAGGAAACCCGACGCGTTTCGGCTCCAACAGCCGTCATCTGGGGTATAACCCCCTCCTGTCACTACCCTTATTTATAACAAATGGGATGAATACAAGAAACGCCCCCTGAGGGGGCTATAACCGGAAGTCATGTTTTTGCTATCAAAGATGGCGTCCATTGGCTTGAGTGTCAAATCTCATTTTGATAACTCCACATGTTTGACTAAGTATGTCAGTTAAAAAAAAGGAGTTTATAAAAAACCTATATAAGATCATTAAAAACCCAATAAATGGCCAATGCCCTGAATATTGTAATGAAAAACCTGTACTGCATAATAATAAAAGAAATATAAAAACTTCTATAACCTTAAAACAGCAGCAAATGTTAACCGGAAGTAAACCTTTTCAAAGGAAGTCATCATCCAGGAAGTAGCGATGTGAACAATATGGTGAATAATCCAACTACTTCCTGGTAGTAAACAGTGTCAGCAGAGGATGTGCATTGCTAAGGGAATAGGCTAAAATGCAGGTGCGTGAATATCATAGTATTAATATTGGACCGCATGATGTGCGTTAAAGGTGCAAAAATGAAAAAGAAAAAAGGTTGACTAAATCACCAATGACAACGAAGGGATCATAGTAAAAAAAAGAGAATTGAAAAAATGCTAGTGTGTGGTGCTAGAAAACACCCGTGTTGGTATTATTTGTATTGCATAATATCAAAATAAGAATAGTAAAAGTAAAATACACAAAAATCCCTATAAAGGTCCACCAACCAATGGAGTTATCAAAAGGAGGCTTGACACTCAAGCCAATGGACGCCATCTTTGATAGCAAAAACATGACTTCCGGTTACAGCCCCCTCAGGGGGCGTTTCTTGTATTCATCCCATTTGTTATAAATAAGGGTAGTGACAGGAGGGGGTTATACCCCAGATGACGGCTGCTGGAGCCGAAACGCGTCGGGTTTCCTGACCCTTTCTGTCACTTTTTATTGAGAGCTCTTTTTTATTCTATACATTGTGAGTATTATTCAATCATTTGTGCGCAATAAATATTGTCAATACAGTATCACACTATTGCGTTTTTTCTATTCATTGCGAGTTGGAATACAGCTATGCTGTAGGTGATCTACCGCCTGGAGAATTTTGGAGCCATCCATCTGGATTGGAATCGTTTTCTTTGCACTCCAGATCACTTGGATAGATGACTTCATCCCACTATATCCTGAAGCTGGTTATCCGTGTCCCATATACCATTCATCTTGGACCTTGAGGACAACAGACGACCTAACTTGGACATAATATCCTGATACCTGCGCATGCCCTATGGGCTTCTGGTAAGCTTACATCTATACCATTTATTGGAGTCATCAGAACAGTTGTGATTTGAACACTTATACACAGCGTTTATTGATTGGTTTGCGCAAAAGTGGTCGCGTTTACGGATGATGAGAATTCATTTCTGGGGTTTTTATTTTTTTTTATTTTTTACTAATAATGGCGGCGATCAGCGATTTTTAGCGGTACTGCGATATTGGGGCAGACATGTCGGAACATTTTGACACTTTTTTGGGACCATTGGCATTTATACAGCAATCAGTGCTATAAAAATGCACTGATTACTGTGTAAATGCCATTGGCAGTGAAGGGGTTAACCTGCAGGGGGCGTTCTAAGGGTTAACTGTGTTCCCTGGGCGTGTTCTTACTGTGGGGGGACTGCCCTAGCTGGGGAAGGGAAGTGGTCACAGCTTCCGTGTAGAGGAAGGCTGTGATCGCAGCCTTTCCCCCCTCACAGAACGAAGTTGCTGATTGCTGCCATGACTATTATAGAAAAAAATGATCTTCTATATACTGTCATTTGTAGACGCTATAACTTTCTCGAAAACCAATTCATATACACTTACATTTTTTTTACCAAAGACATGTAGCAGAATACATTTTTAAAAAAAAAATGTATTGGATATGTTTCATAACAAAAAGTAAAAAAAATATATATATTTTTTCTAAATGTTCAGTCTTTTTTCATTTATATAGTATAAAATAAAAAAACCTAGCGGTGATCATGTATGTACATGTGATTCCGAACTTTCACCTGAAGGGGGCACACGTGCACTGCTGTCGGCGGGAGGTTTCTGCTGTGGTAGTTCACAGCGGAAACTGATCTGCGGGTGCCAGGCACTCGATGTCCTCCGGCACCCGCTGATTGTCGGCAATACACAGAGAACTGAGATATGCCTATCTGAACAAAGCATATCTCAGTTCTGACTGGGGGGAAGGGATCGATCTTGTGTTCCTGCAAAGCAAGGGACTAGAATCCATCTCTTCCCCTAGTGAAAGCAGCACATACAGTACACAAAAACACTGGCTAGGCACACAGTTAACCCTTTGATCCACCTAGATGTTAACCCCTTCCGTGCCAGCGGCATTAGTACAGTGAGAGTGCATATTTTTAGCGCCGATCACTGTATTAATGTCACTGGTTGCCGCTAAGTGTCAAATGTGTCAGTTACTGTCCGAATGTCCGCCACAATATTGCAGCTCTGCTATAAGTCACTGATCGCCACCATTACTAGTATTGAAAAAATGAATAAATAAATAAAAATTCCATAAATATATCTCATAGTTTGTAGACGCTATAATGTTTGCGTAAACCAATCAATATACGCTTATTGGGATTTTTTTTTATCAAAAATATGTAGCAGCATAAATTTGGCCTAAATTTATGAAGAAATTAGATATGTTTAAATTTTTATATTGGATATGTTTATAGCAGAAAGTAAAAAATACTGTCTTTTTTTCAAAATTGTCACTTTTTTTATTTATAGCGTAAAAAAAAAAAAAAAAAAAAAAAAAAGTGATCAAATAACACTAAAATAAATCTCTATTTGTGGGAAAAAATAATTTGGGTACAGAGTTGCATAACTGTGCAATTGTCAGTTAAAGTAGCGCAGTGCTAAATAGCAAAAAAATGGTCTGGTCATGACGTGGACGGGGGTAAGTGGTTAAAATGAATGTGTGCTCTGCATATGTTTCCTGTACCTGAAGCTACCAGATACTTTCCTTTGCTAGTAGATGGAAGGAGAGCATGTGCAGCTGGCAGGGCCCCTATGACTAAGGCCCCATGGCCGAAACGCGTCGGTCAATCTATTCTGTAGTGATTAAATATCTTCGCAATTTGATTATTTCGGGTTTCCAGCTATTCATCTCCTTAACTTCTACCATTAAAATGGACCTGTTTACCCCATGCAGGTGAATAACAGGTTCACATTAACCTATTTACTGTTTAATCACTGTGAATTCTCCATTAGATCATGATATACAATGTGCGTATAAATATAAAGGAAATCATCTTCCTTGAGGTTCTCAGTGCAGAGGCGTTATAAACAGCACACGTACTCCCCATGTAATCAATATGTATGGATGGATCTGGGCTTTCAAGCACTTTAATTAGTGAGTGGACTCCCACCTGATTACAATGACAGGTTACAGGCAATGAATGCTAATTGCTAAGTGCTGGAAGAGACCCCAGCGGGCCGTGGCTTGTGTCGCCTTCCAACAGCCATTTTGGTCAAAGTAGCAATGGGCCAGTATCTATATATAAATGGATCCAGAACCTAAAGAGCAACTCCAGATGGACCAATTAAAGCTCAACTCAAAGCAAACAGCTAGTTACACAGATGAAATACATAGAGGCTGTTTCCCCATCTAAAAGTTTTTTTTAGTCCATCCAATTGTCCATCCAATTCTGAGATTTATACAGTTCTGCCACACAGCACAGTCCTCTCTAGCAGGGGAGAAAACCGGATCTCTTTCTCTACTGCAGTTTCACTGTTTTCCTTTACTCTTCCCCACCCCAGCCTGTGATTGGACAGTGAAAGGAGAAGCAGCAGACTGATGAGCTCATCTCTCTGTCCATTTAATTGTTTGTGCAATGCAAAACACCTGACTGGATCCTTGTGCTGCCCCCCCAAGTCAAATTCAGGTAGGGCCCACTACTATCTCCTAGATTGTAAGCTCTAATGAGCAGGGCCCTCTGAGTCCTCCGGTGTTGAATTGTATTGCAATTGTGCAGGGCTTTACAATATGAGGGCAGACAGTACAAACTGTTGGCACTATATAAATCCTGTATAATAATAATAACTTACTTCATTGCAGTGTGCTACTATTCAGTGGAGGGGGGGATTTACTAGAATGGGTGCACACAGAATCTGGTGCAACTCTGCATTGTAACCAATCAGCTTCTAACTTTAGCTTGATCAATTAAGCTTTGAAAATAAAACCTGGAAGCTGATTGGTTACTATGCACAGCTGTAGCTGATTTTGTGTGCACCGGTGTTACTAAATCTCCACCAACTTGTTAATGGACATTGCATTACGGCAGCCCTTTTAAGATGAATGGCCCAACAGCACACCCTAATGCAGGGAGCTGCAGCGGAGACATGTTGGGGTGCCATTCCATTGGGGCGCAGCAACTTATGTTACATGAATTACCAAGCATTTCTGCAACGTGTTACTGCAACATGGAAGTGTAAGTTGGTCCCTAATAAACAATGATAGTTAATAATAGTAATTATTATTATTATCATTATTGTAATAATTATTAGTAGTATCATTATTGTAATTATTATTATTATTATTCGTAGCAATATTAGTAGTAGCAATAGAAGTATGTGATTATTATTATTATTGTAATTATTATTATTTTTACTATTATTATTATTATTAGTAGTAGTAGTTTATTATCATTATTATTGTAATTATTATTATTTTTACTAATATTATTATTATTATTATTATTATTATTATTAGTAGTAGTAGTAGTAGTAGTAGTAAAATAATAGTAGTAGTAGTTTATTATCATTATTATTGTAATTATTATTATTTTTACTATTATTATTATTATTAGTAGTAATAATAGTAGTAGTAGTTTATTATCATTATTATTGTAATTATTATTATTTTTACTATTATTAGTAGTAGTAGTAATAGTAGTAGTAGTAGTTTATCATTATTATTTTCACTATTAGTATTAGTAGTAATAGTAATAATAGTAGTAGTTTATTATCATTATTATTGCAATTATTATTATTTTTACTATTATTATTATTAGTAGTAATAGTTTATCATTATTATTGTAATTATTATTATTTTTACTATTAGTATTAGTAGTAGTAATAACAGTATTAGTAGTTGATTATTATTATTATTGTAATTATTATTATTTTTACTATGATTATTATTATTAGTAGGAGTATTAGGAATTAATACTAACAATTAATTATTACAGAACATTAATCTGTGTCTATTTTATCTGCCTGGAGTTCAGCTTTAAGTGATAATTAAACATTTAATACCATGTTTACGCTGCACCATATTTAAAGTGTAACAACAAAAAAATTGGTGTCATTCTGCAGCCCCCCCCCCAAACCACTCCTTCCCCCCAATTACCTCAATGGGGGGGGGGGGGGAGCTTCTCCCTACAACATTCTGTATTTTTTTTTTAATTCATGCTGTATCTTTACACAAGGTGTCTACATGACCAACTACAAGTCCCATCATCCACCAAGAGTGTTTGGAAGACTCGTAGTTCTCAATAGAAAAAAGTGCGGCGACATTGCCTATTGGTTACTTCCTCCATAACTGGACCATAACTCCATATGGACCTGGGACTGGAGAATTAGTCTGCATGAGCCTGTTCATTGCACCAAAGATGCACTGATCAATGTCGTCATGCATTGCAGACTCCAATGCGAAAAAAGATAAATGTATATATGGGTACAAGTATTATTATTATTATTATTATTATTTATTTATTTATTATTATTTCTTTTACAAAGGCTGGAATATGCCTTTAACTGACAGCTGAGTGCTTTCTGCATGGTGACAGATCAACCATAGCAAGAAAAAAATAGACATCAAAACGCTGTGAGCTGGTTGTGATATTCATATTTTCCAGCAGGGGGAGCCAAACCAGGAGGGAGAGTTGTCTGTGATTTCCATTCTGTTATTCTGCCTATACTAATGCAATACTGAGTTGTAAAAATGGTTTGCAGTAAAGAAACAATGCAATTTACATTGTAATCTGGAAATGTAAAAGGAGCTGTACAAAAATAAATAAATTAAACATTAATTCAAAGATAACAATGTATGCAAGACAGCTCAGTCTGATGGACTGTGCTAAAGGAATAATTATATATATATATTATTATATCAGATATATATATATATATATATATATATATATACATATATATATGTATATATATATATATATAGCGCCAACATTTTGCTCATTGCTTTACTATATGTATATATATATATATGTTATGCATATATACGTGGCTTTCTAATACGCAATATTATTTCTCTGGTTTGTTTTTGTTCCCACAGATTTACCTACAGCTCCTCATTGAATTTACATTGTACATCGTTGCACTATGATTCTGACATCTGTGGATGTTGCTGACTGTATATGCTGAATTACTTTTACTCGTGGAAAATTACATTTAAAACTGATTAAACATAAATATCAGCAAAATAACATCTTGCAACACTTTGACCATTAAAATATTATTTAGTTATTATTTCAATTTACAAAAGTGAGACCTGAACTGGTAGGATGTCAAAGTGTAGGAAAAAAAAGAGAAAGTAGCCAGCTTGGCAAAAAACTGACTACATGCAAAATAATAATAATAATTAAAAAAGATAATAATAATAGTAGTAGTAAAAATAATAGTAAAAACAAAAAAAATGCAATAATAATAATAATAATAAAAGTAATAATATTTACTATTTAATAATAGTATTAAAAAAAGTTAACAACAGTAGTGGTATTAAAAGTAGTGAAATGAATAATAATATTAATAATAAAAGATAATAATAATAGTAAAAGTAGTGATAATAATAATAATAATAATAATAATAATAATAACATTAATACTAATATAATAATAATAATAATTGATTTCCCCTTGATAATTCAGTCTTATAAAAAAGGGAAAACGCTTAAAGTAAATGTATTGTCACTTCCCATAGAAAAGAAACATCAAACTACCAATTTGGAAAGAAGATATGTAATTCTGTCCAGCCAGCTTTGTGATTCAGTTGAACCAATCAGGTGACACATCTACTGCATTCCCTGGTGTAGTCATGCCTATGCCCTCCCTATGTCACCTTTCCATTTGGATATTGGATGGTAAATCATCATTTTCACCTGGGGCCAGCAAGCAGTGACCTGACCCAAGAAAGGGTAATGGCTTCTACACATATATCAATATGATCGTTCAATCAATCATTCAATGTGACTAAAATGATTGAATTGCATTAAACCACAATTTAAAAATCAGACGACCCTCCGTTTGATTAGGCAAACCCTCCTCCTGATTGATTTAGCCAAGTGCTCATGGCGGTGGCGGAATGAACACATACATGCGTGTGTATCACAATACAGATCGATCGAACTATCATTTTTGTTTATAGATCATGCAGATTTCTGACTGGTAGGTCGTGTATTTGATTGGTATTTTTAGTTGATTGCAAAGTGTGTGTTGCATCATTGATGTTTTGTTTATTGATTAATCGCTGGTTTGCAATCGCTCGGGATCATAGATCGCTATGTGTGTGGCTACCACAAAGAAACAAAGGTTATCCTGTGTCCTATTATACTGTTTATGTCTGGGATGCAATCCTTCCCTTAACTAACTGTCCTGATTAAATGTACTAATTGTAATCAGCTGAAGTTTAGTCTGCGGATATTTTGCCTTCTCTGATTAATTCCAATGCTTCAATTCCACAATGCAGAAGGGCAGCACCAGACAGCAGACCAGGATGCCTTAAAGTGGTTGTAAACCTCAGACATGAAATATGAACAAAGCATATCCTTCTATGTGCTTGTCTCTATTCAGAGCACTGTCATTTCTGTCTGCTGCCTCCTTCCTCTGCTATCAGCATTAGTCACTTCTGACAAGTTCTCCTGACACCAAGAGATAAAAGGTGACAGGGGAGGGATCTTCAGCACACGACCTGTGATTGACAGCCTCAGCTCTGTTCCTGTGTGCTGTGCGCAGGGGGTGTGTCCCTTCCCTTCAATCATCTCTCAGAACTCTCCTCACTGAGCTCTGCAGAGTGTAACGTCAGCTCTCCACCCTATTTTTTCTCAATTCATAAACAACAATTCATAAAAAGCGCCGTAATGTCACTTTCCCGCTATAAATTCTGGATGTAGAGAAGAGAAGACTGCAGATAAACAGGTACAATGTATGTAGGAGGATTTGTTTCAGCTCTGTACATCACCTGAGGCCAGTGCCTTCACTGGGTATATGTACTGGTTTACAACCACTTTAACCACTTCCCGACCGCCCCATAGCAGATATACTGCTACAGGGTGGCCGTTCTGCCCAGTATCACATATATATATACAGTATATATATATATGTGTGATTCTGCACTTCCGTCTAGGGGGCAGAACTGGCAGACCAGACCACTTCTGCTGTGATTACTCACAGCAGAAGCTGATATGCGGGTGCCGGGCAATGGGTGCCCGCCGGCACCTGCCGATCGTTCTGCTTATGTAAACAAGGCAGAGCCCAGGTCCGACAGGAGGGAAGTGATGGATTTTGTGCCCCTGCAAAGCAGGGAATAAAATCCATCACTTTGCTTAGTAAAAACACCTCCCATGGTACACATAAACACTGGTTAGGCACACAGTTAACCCTTTGATCACCCCAATGTTGACCCCTTCCCAGCCAGTGTCGTTAGCACAGAGACAGTTCATATTTTTAACACTGATCACTGTATTAGTGTCACTGGTTTCCACAAAGTGTCAGTTAGTGTCCGAATGTCCGCCGTAATGTCGCTTTCCCGCTATAAGTCCCAATCACCGCCATTACTTGTATAAAAATTCCAGTATATATCCCATAGTTTGTAGACGGGATAACTTTTGCACAAACCAATCAATATACGCTTATTAGGATTTTTTTACCAAAAATATGTAGCAGAATACATATTGTCCTTTTTTACATTTTTGTTTTATAGCAGAAAGTAAAAAATATAGTGTTTTTTTTTTTAAATAATTTGTTTGTTTTTTTGTTTATAGGGAAAACAATAAAAAATGCAGAGGTGATCAAATACCACCAAAAGAAAGCTCTATTTGTGGGAAAAAAAGATACAATTTAATCTATGTGCAGCGTTGCACGACCACGCAATTGTCAGTTAAAGTAACGCAGTGCCGTATCGCAAAAAATGGCCTGGTAATGGGGGGGGGGGGGTAAGTCTTCTGAAGGACAAGTGGTTAAAGTATAAATCTGGCATTGGGAGTGCAAACATTTGAACTGCAGCTTCTGCGCTTAATAATTTAATGCAGTTTATCTGTACACAATGGCCTGTGGTGGTCACAGCCAGCGCAGTGTTCTAAGAAGCTTATACGAGAGCTTCAAACGACTTCCCAGACTTAGAGCACTACATGATATTAGCGAGCACCATACAGACAAAGAACAGCGCCAGAACCTGTGTTTTACACACTTCAAATAAAGTTTGTACAAAACGAGGTGCTTAACCATGCACTACACTGCCCCCTAGCAGCCGGCTCTGCAGTTGCTCTGCTATTTCAAAGAGCGTCGGTGCGAATTCGCCCTTAGACCACCATTCCACGTCATGTAGTGGAGAATCGCATTCCCGTTTGCTGAGTTTTTTTTGTTGCGTGTTTTTGCAGCATTTCTAAGCATGGCACATAGGGCAGACCATTCATTTGAAGCTCCTGCACCTTTTTGGGCGATGGGTTTCGCACTTTTTTTTCCACACGTGCTTTGCTGCGATTCCATGCATTTTTGTCACTTGACAGTTGCAGCAAAATCGCACCACGCTTGGGGTGCCATTAAGGATGAGAATGGCACCCAAACCCACATTGCACATTTTGCCGGGATTTGGAATTTCGGGCAGAATTGCGAGATTCTGCCCACGATTTCAAGTTGCTCAGCTATGAATGGAGCCTAAGACCCCTTTCACACGGTTGGCAGACTCTACCGCCCCTCTGAAAAGCGTTCTACTTCTTGATCGAGTGTAAGAGTCACATTCCGTACTTTCCTTGGATTAAAAAAAAAAAAAAGATACATTGAATGATTTATTAATGAATACAGAGCTCCATTAATGTCTTTTATATCTGCCCGGAGTTACGTTTAACATATCAAGCAGGTGTCTCAAACCTCTTTCTTCCCATTCCCTTTATATTTTAGCGCGTCGCTGTTGTCCTTTGGTTATTTGCCGGAGTAAAAAAGAGAATTCACGTTTTTTTTTTTTTTTGCGGCAGCGAAACTTCACAACGCGCGTGGGAGAGGTTTTGCCAACTTAAGTCTATGCATAAAAAAGGAAATCAAGAGGAACATCAAAGATGGGTGGGAACTTCCCCGAACACAACAATGAATTTTTTACAATTCTCAGCTGTTTGAAGTCTGGTTGGAATGCATTAAGATCAAACCTGTGGAGCGATAGAGAGCTGTGATCCTCCGGAGATCGGTTTTGTAATACACCCCCCCTTTCTAAAAGGGAGCGCCATCTTTTATCGAGAGCAAATGCCCTGAGCTTCCATACCAACAGAGCGGTGGGGTCACTGCATGCCTGCCTGATAGACAAAGCTGGTATTGGGATTCAGAGCTGAATGAGTCACAAATACAGAGCGTGTTTAGGCCTTTGTACTGTAACCATCTCCTCTATGTGTTTCCATAATGTGCATTTTAATGGCCCTTGTTGCATCTCTAGATGCATTATGTTGCACCTTTGTTGTTTCCATGGATACGTTCGGTCAAAGTTGATGTTTTACTGTGCGTCGTTTTAGAAGCTATAGAAAAGGAATATATATATTCTTTTACACACACATGAACCTTAAATGGCATTCCAGTCTTAGTCCGTAGGGTTCAATATTGAGTTGGCCCACCCTTTGCAGCTATAACAGCTTCAACTCTTCTGGGAAGGCTGTCCACAAGGTTTAGGAGTGTCTATGGGAATGTTTGACCATTCTTCCAGAAGTGCATTTGTGAGGTCAGGCACTGATGTTAGAGAGAAGGCAGTCTCCGCTCAAATTCATTCCAAAGGTGTTCTGTTGGGTTGAGGTCAGGACTCTGTGTGTCTATGGGAATGTTTGGCCATTCTTCCAGAATTGCGTTTGTGAGGTCAGGCGCTGATATTGGGCGAGAAGGCCTGTCTTGCAGTCTACGCTGTAATTCATCCCAAAGGTGTTCTATCGGGTTGAGGTCAGGATTCTGTGCAGGACAGTTCCTTTACCCCAAACTCGCTCATCCATGTCTTTATGGACCTTGCTTTGTGCACAGTCATGTTGGAAGAGGAAGGAGCCATCCCCAAACTGTTACCACAAAGTTGGGAGCATGAAATTGTCCAAAATGTCTTGGTATGCTGACGCCTTAAGAGTTCCCTTCACTGGAACTAAGGGTCCAAGCCCAACCCCTGAAAAACAACCCCACAGCATAATCCCCCCTCTACCAAATGATTTGGACCAGTGCACAAACAAGGTCCATAAAGACATGGATGATCGAGTTTGGGGTGGAGGAACTTGACTGGTCTTCACAGAATCCTGACCTCAACCCAATAGAACACCTTTGGGATAAATTAGAGTGGAGACTGTGAGCCAGGCCTTCTTGCCCAACATCAGTGCCTGTACCTTACAAATGCACTTCTGGAGGAATGGTCAAACATTCCCATAGACACTCCTAAACCTTGTGGACAGCCTTCCCAGAAGGGTAGAAGCTGTTATAGCTGCAAAGGGTGGGCCAGCGCAATATTGAACCCTATAGACTAAGACTGGGATGCCATTAAAGTTCATGTGCATGTAAAGGCAGGTGTCCCAATACTTTTGACAATATAGTGTATTAGACACATGACGGGGATTACTCATGACAGCCGTGAATGCTGACACCTTTATACAGTAATTTTTTTATAACTGAATGCCATTGTGTTCTTTATTATTAAAGGTGTAGCCTTTGAGATGGAGATTAGAGAGACAGGGGGACCTCTTAATAGTTTTGCTGTGGTACCCCATTACACATATTTATAACCATGCTAGCCACCATAGGCATCTACATCTACAGCAGCCATTTTCACCCAGGGTTCAGAAGAACTCTAGGGTTCCTCCAGGGATAGCTAAGGGTTCCTTGAGCTATGGCTAAGTGACCTCCCATCTCATGGTGCCTGTGTAGTTCCAGGTCCAACGCCACTTCGCACAGCCAGCAACATGACTTCAATGGTGTCATTCTGGCCATCCTTGTAGGGTGGGCATTCTTCTTACTACTACCAATGTAAGGGGCATTTTCCCTGATAATTAAAAATTGTTTCAGAGGTTTCTCTGGGGGTGAAAAGGTTGAGAAAGGCTCATCTACAGACATTATGTAGCCTTTCAGGCCTTTTCTCTCACTTGTCCAAAAAAAAAAAGAAACAACCTCCCGACTCGTAGACACCATATATTTTTCAGAAAGTACACCAGTAAACTCCAGAGGGATTTAGATGCCGTAAATCTGTTCCCTTCATAAATATATGTAGCCTGAAATTCTTGCTGAAAGCAATGTTGTTTCTATATCACCTATAAATTTATATAAAGTTCATAATTCTCGATCAAGTTTACTGAGACCAGGCCGATGCAACAGCGGGAATAAACAATGCATTTTAATGCCTCACGTCTCCGGAGTGTATTGATATGAGCAATGGAGGCTATAAACCATAGCTGGAAAATAATGGACGCCTTATGAGGACTGCATATGGATTGTCACATCCACTGGTCCTGGTGCTATAGCAGTCATAGCAGTAGTATTACTTATCAAATATTGCCAGTACCATCAGATCAAGACTATGGGTCTGATAATTTTAGAGCAGGGGACTCCAAACTTTTTCAACAAAGGGAAAGTTTACTGTCCTTCAGACTTTAGGGGGGCCGGAATGTGGCCAGTGGGAGTAGAAAATCTCCTAGCATCAGTGGGAGTAAAAAAAATGACATAGCTCCTGTAGTCAGTAGTGGGAGGGATTGTGCCCCATTGTTGGTGTCAATGGAAGGAATTGTACCCCATTGATGGTGTCAGTGGAAGGAGGTGCCTTATCGTTGGTGTCAGTAGAATAAATAATGCCCCATCATTGGTTTCAGTTGAAGGAATAGGTTGTCACTGTTGGTGTTAGTTGAGGTAATGGTGCCTCATCATTGTTTCAAGTAGGGGGAATAGTGCCCCAAGGGCCAGATTAAGGCTAGTAAAGGGCCACATCTGGCCCAAGGGCTGTAGTTTGGAGACCACTGCTTTAAAGGAACCTCTAGCCAAACTAGAACATGGAATACAGGTATTGTTTATCTGCTTTGAGTTTTGTCTATCTATCCTCAAGCAATACCAAGATAAAAGACAAATATCAAAGCAGACAGACAATGTCCATATTCCATGTTCTAGTGTGGCTGGTAGGTTTGATGTGAAGTTGATTTCATCAAGGTGGTTGTGTGCATTGTCCCAGGCTCAGGTTTCCCAATGATAGGTAACATTTAGTTTTAGGCTGGAGTGTCTGTAGATGAAAACAAACTGTACAGCTTTGACTAACGTTGGATAATGCCATTTCTATAGGTGTATGCCATTAACGTGCTGTACCTTCCAAAGCCTGGCTGAAAAACTCCCACAGATGACCTCCGCTATCCTGCTTTGTTGCTAGGAAGTGGCTAAAACACTCCCTTAGTGCTGGTGCTTACCCCCACCATCACAGGAGCAAGCTCTTAAACCCCGGCACATGCATGGTCCCTTACCTCCTTCATTGCAGCATTGCTGAGCTCAGAGCGACTGCAACAGATGAGAGAGCTCTTATGCGAGGGGGTTTGAATCTGCTAGCAGTGTCTTAGCAACATCCTAGCAACAAGACAGAATGGGGGGACGCCATCTCTGGAAGTTTTTCAGCAAGGCATCAGAAGGTTCATAAATGGCTTACACTTATAGCAAGGGTATTATCTAACTTTTGTCAAACCTGCAAAGTTTATGTTTATATACAGGCGCCCTCATCTGCGTAGGTAGTTTTTTGGTAAAGGTGAATTAACCTTTTAGGGCCAGTTCACACCATAGAAACGCAGTCCAGATGCGTTCCAGGTGCTTTTCTGCAGGCACTTTTTTGATGCAGTCCAGTGCTCTTCCCCCCCCCCCCTCTCTTTTCTTAACCTTAAGGGCCAGTTCCGGTGCATTTTTATGCTTTCTGGTGCATTTCTGGTACGTACGGGTACGTTTCTGGTACGTTCCGGTGCGTTTTTACGCTTTCCGGTGCGTTTCTGGTACCT
This sequence comes from Glandirana rugosa, assembly GCA_018402905.1. Classification (NCBI taxonomy): domain Eukaryota; kingdom Metazoa; phylum Chordata; class Amphibia; order Anura; family Ranidae; genus Glandirana; species Glandirana rugosa. The sequence continues at coordinate 1,111,767 of BLSH010240949.1, forward strand.
TCCGGTGCATTTCTGATACGTTCCAGTGTGTTCCACTACAGTTCAGCGCAGAAAAAATGCAGCATGTTCTACTTTTTTTTCTGGAACTGTAACGCACTGAAACTGACCACACTGGCGCGAACTATGCCGTTGAAAACCATATAACCTACTTTATATAACCTAAAAAAATGCACTGGACTGCATGTGGTGTGAACTGACCCTTAATGTGAACATTTGGTAAGCAGAAATATACTATTTTTGGTGCCATGTAATGTACAAAGCAAGATGCTGAAGAGGAATGGAGCAGCAAGATGAAAACAGTTTCTCATCCCCACCCCTAGAGGGCACTGTATTAGATTAATTTTGCCTTGTTGTAGGAAAGCCCCTAGCATAAACTAACCTGAATTCTATCAACTGCATACAGATATATATATATATTTCTAAGAGAGACATTGTATTTACATTTCCTGTTCTCTTGTGACCTCGGAGTACCTGTTGTCAGCCATTCAGGCTGAAATACGGCTTATTTTCGCACGCTCCAGTGGAATTGTTGACAGGACTTCAACTGTTCATAGGAAAATAACCTCCCCTGAGTAGTAAAGGTTTATTTAAAAAATACTTTCATTTTGCAGGATCCCATAAAGGTATTACATTTATTGTATTTTTAAAGGACTTCCTAAAAAGTATGGTGAACGAGCGGGATAATTTGGTTATCATTTCATCATATGGGTTAATTTATTTTCACAAACTGTTCCTTCTCTCTAACGTTTCTCCTCTTCCCAGAGCTTAATTATGTTTTTCTGTGCTGTAGTACACCCAGATTTTGCTTAAATTGAAATATTCAAGCTAGAAGCACATTTAATGTTTTGCAATTATACATATTCAGCGGGTTTATCCAAAAGGTATTTGTTTTACCAATAAAAAAAAAATCTTAAGAGTGTTTAGTCACTTATGAACATAACCTTTATTTTTCATTGCTTGTTCATCTAAAGGGGTTTAAAAGGGTTGCAGGTCACTTGTTTATTGTACATGGAAGGGTCTCTTACCACTCCCCCCCCCATCCTGTTATATGAAGGGATTGGAGGCCTATTGGTTAAGGTTACAGCGCCGGAATTTACTGACGGGTGAACTTTGCAACTAGTAATGCCTGTTCTAAGAAAACCTGAGCTCTGCAGGGGTGGGACCTGTGCTGTTGCTAAAGCATAAGGGTCCTAAAGATACAGGATACTTCACAACAAATGTATACTCCCAGACTTTCTCAACCTTTTAACCATGGAGGAACCCTCAAAATAACTTTCTGGTCTCAGGGAACCCCTGCTAATAATGACTATATCTACAGCCATGGGCGTCCGCAGAACTTTTTTCAGGGGGGGGCATCATTTTAAGGCCACCCATGCTCCGCCCCTTTCGACAATGTCATGAAGGGGAGGGGCTTAGCCGCAACACACAATTATTTATTTTAAAGGGGGAAACGGCAGACTTTATTCCAGGCATGTGCTATGTACAGGGTGCAGATTCCAGGCGTGTGCTTTGTACAGGGTGCAGATTCCAGGCGTGTGCTTTGTACAGGGTGCAGATTCCAGGAGTGTGCTATGTACAGGGTGCAGATTCCAGGCGTGTGCTATGTACAGGGTTCAGATTCCAGGAGTGTGCTATGCCAGTATACATATCCAATCCCCCGCACAGAGCTCTCTTCCTCCCACAGAAAATGATTGTCTATAACTCACATTGGCAGGTCAGGCTCCTGGCACAGGCTTCTGCAGGCTCTGCAGGTTAGTGCTGTCTTAACACCGGACGATGGAAAGCCCTGCCGGCTGCCGTCCACAGTGTAATCTTCCTTCCTGTGCCGGGAGCTGGTACACAGAGTGTTCCAGCACCTGCTCACAATCTGCGCAGACACCTAGCGATCCCTGATTCCAGGGGGGGGCGCACTTGCCCCTACCTGCGGACGCCCATGTCTACAGCTCATGGTACGTTAGCGTGATGGTCACTGAGAACAATGCTCCTTTCACTATTAGGAAGCATGCCCTCCTTATAGATAACTGAAAAGACCATCGGCCTCAGTAGTTACTTATCTGAAAGGCTGGAAGTGTTCATTGCCCGGACCTCTAGCAACCTTTGGAACTCCTCCATGGAACCCTGGTTGAGAAACTGTGTTCTAGCCAATAGAATGAAATGATGCCTTTAAATACATACGTGCATAAACAAGCGAAAATATGCGCCTGACCAAGCATTCATTTTACGTTGGAGCTTTTTCGGCAGCTCCTGGCAGTAAGATCTGTGTAGATGGGATTATTTTAGTACACCGGTATGTGTGAAGCCTAATTATAACTAACAGTTTTGATATCATGTAGTTACATTCTTGGGTAAGAGAAGGACAAAAGCCTGTTGCTATTCTGATCAGCAGAGGCGCCTAATGGAGAGTGTAGTGTGATTTTGGCGTGTCAATGGATGATGGATTGGAGTCTTGATGTTAGAATGACAAAGAGCTTTCTTACATCTACGATGCATTTGAGGCTCACAACTGCCACTTCCTCAGTTTAGGGTGATATACAGGAGCTTCCACTTTCTGGTTTCAGGGTTTCTGGATTGTGTTCTTGTGGGCGCACTCAACATCATGACTCTGACCCAACCATAGACACTCTACAACCCGACCACACACTTCAACTGGTTCCTCTGCCAACCAGAATATCAACTGGCCTTTTGTCCTTCTCCTACCCAAGAATGTTCTCACCCACCTGACAGCCCCCTAGAGGAACCAGAATCAGTACATCCAGGGCATTGAAAGTGGCCTAGATCATCCTGGGTGGAGACAAGAGTTATCTCTACCTGCAGTCATGGAGGGTTGCACATCTTACCCCATCGGGTAAGTGAATTGTCTACCTGCGTTTGGTGTCACACTGATAGTAAAGACTACAGCAGGGATATGCAATTAGCGGACCTCCAGATGTGTCAGAACTACAAGTCCCATGAGGCATAGCAAGACTCTGACAGTCACAAGCATGACACCCAGAGGCAGAGGCATGATGGGACTTGTAGTTTTGCAACAGCTGGAGGTCCGCTAATTGCTTATCCCTGGACTACAGCAACCCTATATTTGAATACAAGATGTACCTCAAATTATAAGCAACAGGGGGCTGATATAATTAACCAGCTTTGTCTAAGTGTATCCATTAATAAACAATACTCATAAACCCCCAAAAAAGCTCACATGCATGATTAAATAAACTAAAAAAAAAAGTCCAACAAAAAGTCATAGTCCATAAATCCCCAAACCAGACTAGTGCTGTGCTGTGAAATCTTAGTGACTATAGTGTGCCTCTACGTGTCTCACCACCTCCACCTGTGACACACCTGCTCCCCATTCACACCTGAGACCTTGTGACACTAACGAGTCACATGACTGGGCCCAATTTGGACATTTTCACTTAGGGGTGTACTCACTTTTGTTGCCAGCGGTTTAGACATTAATGGCTGTGTGTTGAGTTATTTTGAGGGGACAGTAAATTTACACTGTTATACAAGCTGTACACTCACTACTTTACATTGTAGCAAAGTGTCATTTCTTCAGTGTTGTCACATGAAAAGATAGAATAAAATATTTACAAAAATGTGAGGGGTGTACTCACTTTTGTGAGATACTGTGTATATATATATATTTGTACAATTTTTATTTATGTATTTATTTTTAGTAAATATATATGTAATACTGTTGCTGTATATTGTGAATCATTGGTAATGTATTTGCCTAAACATGTAAAGTTACTAATTTTTTTTTTTTTTAAAAATAGCAGCTCTGTACAGATCTTGCTGGCAGGCGCCTTTCACATTATCATGTCTTACTGGTACCCATATCTTTACATCTCAGAGGAGCCCAGAGCCCCCCATGCAGTGTTGCCAACCTCCTGCAGCGTTTTTTACTGGCAAAACATGAAAAATTTACTGGCAAAGCACATTTTTTACTGACAACCTGAAAAATAACAGAACTCCTATTAAAAACGAAAGCCCCGTACACACGGTTCGACGATCGCATACAACAGGTCGTACTAACGACCGTTGTATGCGATATCAATCGTTCGTATGCGCGATTAGAACAGCCAAACATACGAAGGTCGTACAAGGGGAGTTGTATGAGCAAACTAGAAAACTTGGTCGTACCAACAAGCGATCATACGACCGTTGTATGCGATATCGATCGTTCGTATGCGCGATTAGAACAGCCGACGTACGACGGTCATACAAGGGAGTTGTATGAGCAAACTAGAAAACTTGGTCGTACCAACAAGCGCTCATACGACCGTTGTATGCGATATCGATCGTTCGTATGTGCGATTAGAACAGGCGAACATACGACGGTCGTACAAGGGAGTTGTATGAGCAGACTAGAAAACTTGGTCGTACCAACAAGCGCTCATAGGACCGTTGTATGCGATATCGATCGTTCGTATGCGCGATTAGAACAGTCGAACATACAACGGTCGTACAAGGGAGTTGTATGAGCAGACTAGAAAACTTGGTCATACCAACAAGCGCTCATACGACCGTTGTATGCGATATCGATCATTCGTATGCACGATTAGAACAGTCGAACATACGACGGTCATACAAGGGAGTTGTTTGTATGAGCAGACAAGAAAACTTGGTCGCGCCAACAAGCGCTCATACGACCGTTGTATCGTGTGTACAGAGCAGTTGGTACAACAAGTTGTATTGTGCAAAACACGCATGCTCAGAAGTCAGGAACGGCTGGATGCTAATTATATGCCCCTTTCTTTCTTCTTTTGGTCGTACGATCGTGTAGTGCAGTCAGTATGCAAGTTACATTATGCAACATACGATTTGCGATGATCGTACGTACGATCGTCATCCCGTGTGTACGAGGCTTTAGGAAACTGATATTCAAATACAACATAGAAACACTGACAAACCCCATATCAAGTAGTTTGCTTGGTTTACACTTAAAAAATCAGCACAGCATGACAGCTTATCAGACCCTGATATTCGTAGACAGTTGTAAAAATCACAGATTTTTACAAACTGTCAGTAAATTTACTGGCGGTTGGCAACCCTGCCCAGACAACATTCAAACCCATAGGGCTCTTGATGACCGCTTTCAAAGGGCAGGAAAAAAAATTGACCAACTTGCTTACTTTTGCCCAGATACATTAAGGCTCCATGCACACTGGACGTTATAGGGCTGTTTCAGCGTCGGGTAGGAGACGCTGCTCACAAAACGTTCTATTTGAAGTGTTTTGTAAGCAGTGTTTAGCGACGTTTTTTGGCTTTTTTTTTTTTACTTTATTGGCTTCCATTGACTGCAAAAAATGCCAGACGCTGATATACCGGCGTTTAGCGGCGTCTGGCGTTTTTTGTGGTCAGGAGAACGACTTTTGAACGCCAATTCAGGGCGTTCAGATAACAGCCCAAAAACGCCACTGCAAGACGAAAACGACCATGTGTGCATGGACACATAGGATAAAATAAAGTGGCGTTTTTGGGCTGTTAAAAAAAACGCCAAAACGACCAAAAACGGTCGTTTTTGAGATACAATGTGCATGGAGCCTAAAAAAGCTACCGTGTTTCAGCGTTAATGAAACTGCCTGGAAATCGGAGGGCAGAAAAAAAAAATGATTATAAGAAATAATTAGAATTTAGGTGCCATTTTTCTTACCAGCTTTAGAAAGATCAGCACTGTGATCTGGAAACTTTAAAAGGCAGAAGGAAAAAAAAAAAAAGTTAAAAGTTTTCTGTGTTGCCATAACAACTGTGTCTCTTTTTCCTTGTGCCATGCAATGTACATGATTCGGCCCATTAGCCTGTTGCCTTGCCACCTCTCATTGCACTCACTATATATATGTATTTATGTACACAGACAGAGGCGAATTGTTCTGCTTTGCGTGTTTCTAAGATCCATAGGGTGATGCACTTTGTTAGTGTAAACAGTCTGAGCTGCGACTGATTAAATGGCGGCAATTAGTGCCTTGCTGGTCGCAGCTGTTTTTCATGCTTTGTATGTATTTGTACTTCATAGGCAGCATTTTTAGCCTATCATGAGTTAATTAAATAAACGCTCGCAAACTGGAGACGAGAGAGTCACGGCGCTACCTGGAAAAACGTCAAGTGAAACTAAACTCTGCTAAAAAAAAATATTCAAAGTTGGTATTCTGAACTCAAAAAAAGTCCCTTCTATGACTCCCATCCTCCTCCAAATCTCCAAATCCCTTTCTTTTTCTGCTCTGGCTTCATTCACAATAATGCGTTTTTTGATGCATTTTGCAGAAATGCAAGGATTTTTTTTAATATGGGTTCCTATGGAAGATGTTCACATCAATGCATTTTTGTGCCTCTGCGTTTTTGGAACGGGTCGGGACGTTTTTTTCCTGCAAAATGCAGCGTTTTGCATGTAATTACTTCAGTGGGCATGCAAGAAAAACACGAGTGCTGTGTTTTTGATGCGTTTTTACCACGATTCTGCCTTTTGCGTTTTTAAATTTGCCTAGCAACAAAACCCCCCCACCCAAAAAAAAAAAAATTAAGCAAAAATAACCCTGAAAATCACAGCAAAATTGTGGTAAAAACGCAGCAAGCCAGCAAAGTTAAAATGAGGAAGTGGGATGCCAATTGCGCTCCACCTGCGTTCCTCCGAGCGGAAGTGACCGGAGGAACGCAGGACGGAGGAACGTAGGCGGAGCGCAATTGGCGTTCCCTGCTTCCTCACTTTTACTTTGCTACTTTGGAACATTTTGGTGTGCGGTGAACGGAATCGTCACCTAGTTAATCCTTGATGGTCTCCATTGGCAACTAATGAACTATGACATTGTGTTTTCTGCACATTGAATATTCCTAATGCACTTGGCACCAGGGCTGGTGCAAGGATTTTTGACACCCTAGGCGAAACCTCATTTTGCCGCCCCCCTTTGGCTCTGCCCCTGACTTCAGCCCCTTTGACCTGTCAATTTATACGATGGAGGTGGCGGAGGTAGAGATTTTTTGCAGAGCCTCTCTACCCATTTCTTTAGCCGTGGTAGACGGCGCCGCACCTGTGCCCCTGGATCCGCCTCATTTTACCGCCCTGGGGTGCTGCCAGCTGCGGCTCTCCAGTGACATGAGTGATTGATGCAGAGCAGTGACGGATCAACAGTGGATGGGCGCCCCTGGTGGTAGTGACGCCCTAGGCGGCCGCCTAATCCGCCTAATGGTAGAGCCGGCCCTGCTTGGCACTTACTGAACTATTTACCGAGGATATCCGTTTTTGCACATTGGACATTGTTTACATTGTATTATATACATCCTTATTCATTTCAGTGTTCATACGGTATTTATTGTTTGAACCACAATTTACTCTGGTTCAAAAAAATATTCAAAGTTGGTATTCTGAACTCAAAAAAAGTCCCTTCTATGACTCCCATCCTCCTCCAAATCTCCAAATCCCTTTCTTTTTCTGCTCTGGCTTGCTGTTAGGCTCCATTCACACTAAGTGCCCGTTCACATAGGGGCGACTTGCGATCCGACTTGAGTTGCCTCAAGTCGCCCCAAGTCGCTTGACATTTGAAATCCCATTGAAATAAATGGGAGCCGTCTTAATATACACAACTGAAGTCGCTCCGACTTCAAGGCGACTTCAGAAAAGGTTCCTGTACTACTTCTAGGCGACTTCTATCCGACTTGTGCCCATAGGATTCAATAGAAGTCGCCTCCAAGTCGCATCCCCATCTACATGGAAGCGACTTTACAGTTAAAAGAATCAAATTTATTTTTAGGCAGCTCCCTCCCTTCTCTGATTGGTCAAGGCAAAGTCGCCTGGCAAAAGTCGTGTTGTAAAGTCGCCTGAGGTCCTTGAAGTCGCGCTGGAAGTCGCGCTCAAGTCGCCCTGAAATAGCCTAGCGAAGTCGGGTCGCCCCTATGTGAATGCAGGCTCATGCATTTTTTTATGCATTTTGCAGAAACGCAAGGATTTTTTTTTAACATGGGTTCCTATGGAAGATGTTCACATCAATGCATTTTTGTGCCTCTGCGTTTTTGGAAAGGGTCGGGGACTTTTTTTCCCTGCAAAATGCAGCGTTTTGCATGTAATTACTTCAATGGGCATGCAAGAAAAAGCAAAAATAACCCTGCAAATCGCAGCAAAATTGTGGTAAAAACGCAGCAAGCCAGCAAAGTAAAAATGAGGAAGTGGGATGCCAATTGCGCTCCACCTGCGTTCCTCCGAGCGGAAGTGACCGGAGGAACGCAGGACGGAGGAACGTAGGCGGAGCGCAATTGGCGTTCCCTGCTTCCTCACTTTTACTTTGCTACTTTGCTGTTTTTTGGAATATTTTGGTGTGGTGAATGGAATCGTCACCTAGTTGATCCTTGGTGGTCTCCATTGGCAACTAATGAACTATGACATCGTGTTTTCTGCACATATTGAATATTCCTAATGCACTTGGCACTTACTGAACTGTCTACCGAGGATATCCGTTTTTGCACATTGGACATTGTTTACATTGTATTATATACATCCTTTGATTGTATATCCATTTCAGTGTTCATACGCTATTTATTGTTTGAACCACAATTTACTCTCATAGAACTAGATGAGACTGATGTCTGTTCTGGTGCACCTTATATGCACTCATGCACTTTAAGTTTAATTTGCACTTTATATTGTGTTGATGTGGAGCGCGGTTTAATATTCATTTCTTTTCTTTATTGGATATGTTTTATAGCAGAAAGTAAAAAAATATAATTTTTCTTCCCCCAAATTTTTGGTCTTTTTTGTTTAGAGCGTAAAAAATAAAATCCACAGAGGTGATCAAATAAAACCAGAAGAAAGCTCTATTTGTAGGAAAAAAACAACATCATTTTGTTTGGGTATAACGTCGCACGACCGCGCAATTGTCAGTTAAAGCAACGCAGTTCCATATTGCAAAAAATGGCCAGGTCAAGAAGGGGAATAAACCTTCCAGGGCTGAAGCAGTTAAAATTACCATAGTGTTGGTTGTCTCACTTAAGCCTCGTACACACGGGACGACGATCGTATACAACAGGTCGTACTAACGACCGTTGTATGTGATATCGATCGTTCGTATGCGCAATTAGAACAGTCGAACATACGACGGTCGTACAAGGGAGTTATATGAGCAGACTAGAAAACTTGGTAGTACCAACAAGCGCTCATACGACCGTTGTATCGTGTGTACAGAGCAGCTGGTCCAACAAGTTGTATTGTGCAAAACACGCATGCTCAGAAGTCAGGAACGGCCTGATGCTAATTACATGCACCTGAACGTTCTTCTGTGCTCGTACGATCGTGTAGTGCAATCAGTATGCAAGTTACATTATCCAACATACGATTTGCGAGGGGAGATTCTCCTTCGTTGAATGATGTCAAGTCAAGTGAGAGATAGGGACAGCCAAAGGACCGGATGTGGCCCAGGGGCCACAATTTAGCCACGTCTGTACTAGTGTATGCCTGGCTTTACACTCTGTAACATGTGAGTTATGTAGCGCGGGCCCACAAGGTTAGAAAATGTAAGATGTCACGCCACTTTCTCAAACTCTCTTATCACATTTTTGGGGTTGTGTTCGATATGTGCAAGGAGAGATCACACAAATACTTAAAAATATAACATTTATTACAAGTAATGACAGATACAGATAAAGATAAAGAAAATATCAAGAATACTTAACTAAAGGTGTTTGCTTCCGTAGCCATGGAGTCTCTGACATGGCACAGGGGATCAGGATGTGCCTCATGGCTGTTCTTGGTGAGACTGACTCATATAGGTTTTTGCTGTGGTAATATAGAACTTGTATAAG
>BLSH010240949.1:1153634-1165957 GCA_018402905.1 Glandirana rugosa
TGTTACATTGTTATAAAAAATTCACAAAACCCAACAACCTTCTTGACCTCCAAATCTAGACCACTAGGAACTCGACTAGAAATAATGTAAAAAACGACAAAGATTTGTACACGTCTAAAGTGTTCTTGGATATGGACCAGAGAATCTTAGAATCATATAAAACCGGATTATAAATACAACCGGTTGGGTTAACAAAATATCTTTTTTTCTTTTTACTTGTGGAGACACTATACAAGAATATATTTTATCCATAAAAAGGTTTTTTATAAAATTATGTTTAATTATTGTTTTGATGAGACGTGTCAAAGCTATACACTACGGGTCAAACATTTTTTATTATTAAAAATAATAATATAAATGATAATGTTGGTTAGACATGTTATTAATTTGTATTAAAATATTTTTTGGAAAAATACCTATTTTATATAAGAACATATCACAGAGGTGTTCATTTTTCTTTTTTTCTATAAAACAATTGGGTTGGCCAACATAAATATTAGGCCAAAATATACTAAGATTCTAAGAGACCAGGTATAGGTTCTTGTGAAATCTGCACATGTTTAGAAACAGCAAAAAATGTAATAAAGATCAGCTCAAGGATCACCAGATCTAAACCTCCAGTTCTTCCAACAACCCAAAACACTTAAAAAATATTGTTACATTGTTAGGTCAACAGTGAAACCAAATTTACCAATTATGAACCAATATATACATTGTATAAAAAAATAATTGTGAAATATATTTTAAAGTCCATTTGAAATTACTGTATTAGATATTGGGGTTGATTTACTAAAACGGGTGCGTGAAAAATCTGGTGCACCTGTGCATATTAGCCAATCAGCTTCTAACTTCAGCTTGTTCAATTAAGCTTTAACATAAAACCTGGAAGCTGATTGGTTGCTATACACAGTTGCACCAGATTTTGCACTCTCCTAAGTTAGACATTATTTTATTATCCTTAATTTTCAGAGTCTTACCTCCACTTTCCTTTTACAGCTGTTGGGCAATGTCTGAATTCAGTTGCAGAACAAAAATATCAATGAATGAGGCACCTTAACCCTACGTTCGCACCTATGTGGTTTTTGGTGCATTTTACGTTTTTGCATACTACAGTCGTTTTTTTTTTTAAAACTGATTTTATTTGAGTTTATAAAGGAATTACAGTAAGAATTGACATAAAATAAATGTCAGGATAATACAAAAGAGCGACCTTAATACAATAAAGTATGAAAAACCATATAGGAGTTAAGGAGTAGGAGTTGAAGGGGGGAGTGGGAAGGGAGTGTGGGGCAGCGAGGGGGGGATAGAAAAGAAGAAAGGAAGATAGTGGGGAGAGGGCCTAACCACAATGTAGTATGGATCACGGTTGCGGGTAACTACAGTCCTTTTAACATGGTTTGCTATGAATGTAGTTCACATCTGTGCATTTTTCGGCACTGCATTTTTTTTTTTTTTAAAGGGTCAGGGACTTTTTTTCTTGTAGGAGATTGCGTTTTGCATGTAATAGACTTCAGTGGAGCTGCACCAAAAACCAAGTGTTGCGTTTTTTATGTGTTTTACGTTTTTTCCTTTTTCATACGCTTGTTTATCGACCGGTGCATGCAGGGCCGCTGATGTTCTAGGGGGGCAGTGCCACCAAGTGACGTTGACAGGTGGCCCCGCCCCTTACCTATTTAAGAACTGTCAAACAGAGGAACTGGCAGTCAGCGGTTAGTCTTCATCGTGGGCGGCAGGCAGCATGATTGGCGATGGATCTACATTGTTAAAAACTTTCACTGTGTTTTTATTTCTTTTTGACACTGTTTTGGTGAATGAGTAGGGGTTCAATGTACCCCTACTCATTCACATGGGGGGGCGGGATCTGGGAACCCCGTTGTTAAAAGGGGCTTCCAGATTCCGATAAGTCCCCTGCCCGCAGACCCCCACAACTACCACCCAGGGTTGTGGGGAGGAGGCCTGTGTTGATGGGGACAGGGTGTTTAGGGGCATACAGCCTGGTATGGTTCAGGAGTCCCTTTCCTGACTTGCCGGGCTGCAGGATTTGGTATGTATTTTGGGGACAACCAACATCATTTTTAAAAAAAAAAATTGGTGTAGGTTCCCCTTTCAAATCCATACTAGACCCAAAGGGCCTGGTATGGATTTGGGGGGGACCCCATGTCGTTTTTTTCACAATTCTTTTTTTTTTCGTCAGGGGTTCCCTGCTGACAGCTGATGACTCATCAGTTGTTAAGGATGCGGCAGTCGGTCTTCAGCTCCACTCCTTAGCAACCAGCTTTACACAATGTGTTTAACTAATTGCCGACCAGCCGCCAAAGTTGTACTGCGGCAGCATGGCTCGGCTGCGCAAACCGCCGCCATTGTATGTCGGCCGCGCATGCACGACCCACGGCCAACGTATGCGGATTGGGCGGACTCAATGTCCACCGGCGACCCGTGATCACCTGTTACAGAGGCAGAACGGAGATCTGCCAGTGTAAACACGGCAGATCTCCATTCTCTCAGGGAACATCTGGCAGATCTACTGTTACCTGTAATCTGGATCAGTTAGATCTGTCATGCCCCAGCCAGCTCAGCCCCCACACAGTTAGAAGACAGTGAGGGAGCACACTTAAGCCCTTGATTGCCCCCTACAGGTTAACCCCTTCCCTGCCAATGACATTTATACAGTAATCAGTGGCTATTTTTAGCACTGATTGCTGTATAAATGTGATTGGTCCCAAAAAAGAGCCAAAAATGTCCGATCTGTCTGTGGCAATATCGTAGTCCTGATAAAAATCGCAGATCACCGCCATTACTAGTAACAAAAAAAAAAAAAATAATAAAAATGTCATAAATCTATTCCCATCGTTTGTAGACGCTATAACTTTTGCGCAACCCAATCAATATACGCCTATTGCAATTCTTTTTTAACAAAAATATGTAAAAGAATATATATCGGCCTAAACTGAGGAAGACATTTGTTTTTTTATTTTTTTTTGGGGGATATTTAATATAGTAAAAAGTAAAAAAAAATTGTTGCTTGTTTTTTGTTTATAGTGCAAAAAATGATCAAATACCACCAAAAGAAAGCTCTATTTGTGAGAAATAAAGGACGTCAATTTTGTTTGGGTACAACGTCGCACGACCGCGCAATTGTCGGTTAAAGCAACGCAGCGCCGAATCGCAAAATGTGCTCTGGTCAGGAAGGGGGTAAATCCTTCCAGGGCTGAAGTGGTTAAAAAGAAAAGAAAATGCAAAATGCAGGAAAAATGCATAAAAAAAAAAATGCATCAAAATGTGGGCTTAAAAACACAAAACGCACCACAACCACATAGATGTGAGCCTAGGCTAAAAGTCAGTTTCTTGGTATTTTCATTTTTGGTCTATCACTGATTGGATGGGGTGTCCTCACCCTATGCCTTGAGCATCCCATCCCTCTATGTTTTGATTCTGAATATAATTGCAGAGTGCAAGTGCAATGGCCACTGGAGTTTGACCACTCTGCCCAGTGTACTTCCTATTTCTCATTGTTGCCAGCATTGAGCACTGGAGTGGGAGTGCAGAAAATGCATTTGCATTAAGTGAAAGGAATATTTGAAAGCATATTTTCACCTAACATAGCGCTATAAAGAGAGAAATATATGAGGCTTTAATTGAACTTTCAAGTATATGTAAACCCTCACCTTGTAAAACAACCCATTCAGTTTAAAATATAAACATTATAAATACCTTTTTTTTTACAATTGATCTCATACCCTCAGTTCTCAGCAGCAAAAGGAGCTCAGAGAACAGGGGGAGGAGAAACAGCAGTACAATGGTCTTCCCAGTGAATGTCTGTGCAGGGAGCGGGGGCGTGTCAGAACAAGTTTGATCATCGGAGGAGAGCAGGCTGAGTTCCCAGCACAGACAGGAAATTGACCACGCTGTGCTCTTATGCCAAGTGGGGTCAGTTTTTGATAGGAAAGCAGAGGGGCTGGCAGGAACACCAGGGATTTCACACAAAGGAAGCAATACAAAGAAAACAGAATACTTTTTAATATAATACATGGCAGGCACATATCAGGAATATGAAATGTTGGGTTTACATATTCTTTTAACACTATAGCTAACACAAACTGTGCCATATCAAACTCAAATATGTATGTAGCACTGTTCAAAAATGATATGATTTCATGTGTATAATATTTGAATTGCAGTTGCAACTACATTAATTGGCATATTATATGGCTGTACATTACGCATATATTTTTGGTATGATTGTGTGTGGGAAACATCAGATGGGGGCTTCAAATCCAGAAGAAGTGCTCAATCCCGATACCCCAATCAGGCTGTAGGGCTCCAGTGCCCAACTCCAAGCTTCTGCCATCCACTAGGATATTAGCAATAGATAGGGTTGGGTTTTTGGCCTTATGTAATAATACAATGTTTGTCTTTTTTTATATTGGAACCTTCCGTGATGTGGACTATCTATTACTAATATCGGATGAGGCTATTCTCTGACTCCTATGGCAGTTTTGGCTCAGTGAATTAATACCACCAAAGTGCTTGAACAATGTGAAAACCAACATTTGCCTATTTTGCTTAAAGGAAAAATGTTAGAGGAACAAGGAAGCCACCATTGATTACATTTTCAGGCTGTCATGCTGATATGGAGCTCAGGCTTTAATGCATCGTTTACTTGTTTTGGATCAGTGATTCAAAGTATCAAAACTGAAAGATCAGCATAACAGCCAAGCAACAAGCATTTTCAAATGGAGCTCAGCAATAACAGCCCCAAGATTCCTGTTAGGACAGGTTTGTGTTAATCCATGTACTGAGAAAAAAAAAACAATTACCAGAGGTAAATTGTGCAAAAACGTAACCTTTCCACCCCACCAATGCCACCAAGATAAATCTTTCAAATCCATAAGTGGGGTCCATCATTGCTTCGGGAAAACGCAATATGAGATGCAATAGGAGAAGTATGTTAGGGATTAATAAATACTGTCAAATCTTAATGGGGCATGCTGGAAGTTCATAGTGACTTTAAGATATGACAGCCTTTATCAACCCCTAATATACACGATATTGTCAAAAGTATTGGGACACCTGCCTTTACACACACATGAACTTTGATGGCATCCCAGTCTTAGTCTGTAGAGTTCAATATGGAGTTGGCTCACCCTTTGCAGCTATAACAGCTTCAACTCTTCAAGGTTTAGGAGTGTCTATGGGAATGTTTGACCATTCTTCCAGAAGAGCATTTGTGAGGTCAGGCACTGATGTTGGTTGAGAAGGCCTGGCTCACAGTCTCCGCTGTTAGGTTAGACTTCTCATGTAATGCTATTATTTAGTAACAGAAATAGGCAAAAAAACATGAAGGTTTAGTATCACTTTAACTTGATGCTCTTAATCAATAAACATTTCAAAATGTCCTCTAAGTCAACAGTCGCCAACCAGTGATCTGTGGACTACTGATGGTCCATGAGAAAATTTTGGTGGTCCCCAGGGGTTCTTCCGCAAATCAACATTCTGGCGGAGGTATACTACCCAATGTTGTCTCCATTGTTGTTCTCAATGCGTGCTGACAGTCAATTCTGTCAGCACGCATTGGTGCCCGATGCCTCCTCTGTAGTTCCAGCTCCTGTGTGGTTCTGGGAGTAGTGTACAGAGCGGGAGGTGAAAAAGGAGGGGACTGCCAATCACAGACTGTGGGAGGGAGCTTGGAGCTTAGCTGGATAAGGAGGTGAGATCCAATGATGAGTCTGTGTAAGGCAGCAGTGTGTTGCGGGGAAGGGGGGCAGAGGTTGGCAGAGAGCCATAGCAGTGTATAAGGCATGTAAAATTCATGTTAGTGGTCCGCGGGATTCAAAATGGTGTGTTTAGTGGTGTGGGAGGTTCGAAAGATTGGAGACCACTTCTCTAAGTGATATTAATTTTTGTACTGGGTGCAACTCAACACCATTTCAGAGAGGTAGCAGCAGGACTGCTGATAGAAATCAAGGGGCCCCTTACAGCCTACCTGACAGGGCCCCCCTCCTCCAAAAATATCAAATTATATTTTTTCTAAAATGCAATACTCACGATGCTATGCTTTGCAGCCATGGCAGAAATGATACCCCCGGTTGAACAAGACCCATTCAAATGAATTGCAACATAGAGGCAATATCTGCACCTCCACAGTGGGTGATCGGTACTGATCGCTCGCTGTGTTTATTCAGGGTGGTGTGTTCATTCAAGATGGTGAGCCCCCCGCTCACCATCCCGAAATAACCCGCCTGTGTGCCCTCAGCAGCAACTGGAGGGAGAGCAGAGGAGGAAAAACGGCAGCACTGCAGGGGAAAGGGGCACACAGGGGTCCCAGACAGCAGGGAGGGGAGGGCACAGTTGCTAGAACTGATCCTCCTGCAGTGAAGTCAGAGAAAGAAAAGAAAAGTAGAAGCCGGCAGCACTGCACAAGAGTCACAAGTGTCAGCAATAAGGCAGTACTGTTAGCCCTCCTGCTTGGCAGGTGCCCAGGCCCCCCTTTTGAACTGATGAGGTCCGGGCCCAGTACAGGAGGGCTCCAGATGTAATTGAAAGAATTAATCTCCCCAGCTGGGATACAGACGACAATAAAGAATAAGAGGGGTCTAACCCTCCCACAATCTATTCAAAAAACAAATTGTTGACTTTAGATATGCTTTATCACCTCATCCTGAGATGGTTCAATAGTCTCTATGGTGACAGAGTAAAGGTACTCATAACCACGCTCCGTGACAGTCACTGTTGGCAGATATGAATTAACTGTCACTAAAACAAACGCATTTCTAAAACACAATAGCAAAAATGACAGCTGGAAACCAATTGCTTTTAGAAACACATTTTACTATTGTCTATATATTGAATGGAACGGTCTGCTTACTAAAGCATAATATATGGATATTTTCATGATCTTTTTTGTAATTTTTTATGATTTAATTTTTTTTTTCAATCCATTGACAAGTTTATCACATAGACTACCTGAATTTATTATACGTATGGTCGAGATTTCGCCCGTATGTTGAATGTAAAAGTCATTTGACAAAGGTATGTCTTGCATCTCCACTTCTTGGAATACCACTGGCTCCAGGCTATAATTGAGAGGGTCTACAAAGCCTTTAAAATCATGGAAGAAAATGGGCTGATTTATTATTCATTCTTTTATTGGGGGTCTGCTTTAAGGCCTGCTTTAAATATGCCTCCTATGTAAAGATGAGATTGGTTTGGTCTGAGCTCAGTCCAAACCCAATTTAGCAGGACCCATGGGAAGCTGTCACATGATCGCAGGACCCCATTTATATTCCTATCCCACAGCTGCACATACGCAAAGGGGCAGAGATTTTTCTGACGTCATTGACTTAATATTTGTATATTTATTGATATACTTCCTTAAAAGAGGGCCAAAAGGTCTAAACATGATAAAAACCACAATACAATCCCAGATATCAAGGATAACTTGCCACAAACATTTTCACTGGCACATTGTACACTTGCAGAGCACTTGAAGCACAGAGTCCTAGTTGACACTTTTCCAATTTGTGGTAAATTTGCATGGCAAGTCTCTAGCAAGAGTGAAGTTGCAGTGGTGAGTCTACAGCAAGAGCTCTGCAAGTCTACAGCATGAAAGTTCAGTCACAGTGCCCCCTGTGGTGGGATGATTATTGCACAACATAACTGAACCAGAACTTGCAGCAGACGTGCAGATTGTTTGCAAAGAAAGTTGATCTGGAGTCATGCAATGCAGACTTGCTGCAATGGTGCTACAAACTTGTGAAGCCTGGCAAGTGCTTAGCAAGTCCTTTTCAAACTTGCAGCTCAATTGCTTGCTATCTGGGATACAAATATGTTCAAAACCATCACATATAAAGTACAAAATATCTCAACACAAAACATTTATAAGAGACCTCAACGCGTTTCAACTCAAAAGGTTTTATGTCTTCTTCACACAGTGATGAGATCTTTGGCGTCTCCTATACACGATTTGTGTTGAGATATTTTGTACTTTATGTGTGATGGTTTCTTATATCCTTCCTTATATTTTGTTATATAATTCCTGGTGCCAAATTGATGTCACATTCCAAACATTTATTCTATCTTGATGACACTGTATAAGGATGTGGCACGTGGGAATTTATATTGGCTCTAATGAGGGCTTAGCTAACATTGACCTAATGACATTGACATGACATTGACATAATGGATTGCTCTGGCTGCAGCCGATTGGGTTGATGGGGTTTCGATCATGTGACTGCTTCTGCCAAAGTGAGTTTGGACCGAGTTTGGACGGAACTCAACTCGGCCCTGCTCATAATTTGGATATCCAGTTGCCTTACGAATATGGAAGGAATTATTTCCCAACTGGACCAAATTGAACCTCCTTTTAAAAGGGCACATTCACACCACCAGCGTGCACTACCAATAGTGTGCACTGGATAGGATGTCAATGCAGTAAAAACCGTGCATCCCAATGTTATTTATTTATGTATTATGCAAACTTTAGGTTCTATTGGCTTAAGTTCAGTATGAAGAAAAGAAACAAGGCAACTATGGCCTTGCCATATTGGTTGGGACTGCATTAGGCAAGGCTTCCAAGTGCAGCACAGCACAGCACATCTGGTGTGAACTGGCCTTCCTATTTTTTTATTTCCTTTCAATTATCTGTGGGTTTAGGGTATTTTTTTGGACTTGGGATATTGTCTGTCAGCTAGGACTACATTCGGCAAGGCTGCCCAGTGCAGCACAATGCATTTGGTGTGAATGGCCCTGAGGCTGGATTCACACCTATGCATTTTTAGTGCTTTTTGAATTTTGCAGATTTGCACTACAGTCCATTTAACATGGTTTCCTATGGAACACATTCCGTAGTGCAAATCTGCACATTTTTTTTTAGTTAATTTGAATTGTCTATGGGTTTAATATTCTGAGGATACAGTTTTTAAATGTATCTCAGTTTTTAAATGTATCTGTTCCTGACTTTTGGCTGGCCTCAATGGATCTGTGTCTTTTTTTTCAAACAGGTAACTCTAATTGCACATTTATGCAATATTTGCGTGAATTGAATATTTTGAACCATACATTTTCATTAGATAAAATAATGAGCTCAGTTCAAATAACACATTTTTTACTGTGATTCTACAGCTCAAGTATAAAAACATCCAAAGCATCATGAACCAAGTTCAAAAATCAAGTTTAAAATGATTTCAGGCCAGTAATGGGTACGAACACAGGGCAGAGAGAATGGAAGTTGATTGAGGTTGGCCACCAAGTAAAGGATTGTTAGGCTACAGAAAAACCAAATCAGAGAGAGGCAACAAAAAGTTTTATTTCTGACCAATAAAGGTATTAGTGGATATTTAGTGGTGTTGGGTCTTCCAACTATGGCATTTTTTACATTGTTATATTGATCTAGCTTGGAAGCTGGAAATCACTGTAGTAGACACCTCTACTCCAGTGATCTCCACTAATTTGTGGTTCCTACTCTGAGCGACTGTCCTACTGCATTCTGAACCCAGAGGGTGGGCTGCTCGGCACGGGTGTCATTCACAGAATGCTTTGCTCAATGAATACAAAACATTCCCTGATTGGAATAGGTGGAGACTGTGACATCACTACACCACCTTTCCACCTTGTCCACCTTTTGGCCAGGTTTCATGTTACGCCCATATTTAGGATGTAACCTGAAATAAGGCTATAAGTCTATAGACCCCTAATTTTCAAACCATCCCCCTCCCCGCATACACAATCTAAGGGTTCCTCTTCCTGCCGACTCCTGACATATTTGCATTTTGGGGACACAGTCACCATGGCATAAGAAATCGTAGTTATCAATGGAGCACAAGCGCAGTGATGTCACCACACTTGTGATCCATTGATACTTTATCCAGTTCCATAACTGAAGATCGGTACCTTGGTAAGGACCTCAGCTGCAGGAAGAGCCTACAGGGGCCACTGCTCTACTGACCGTGATTGCAATGCTTTCCTGGCTCCATTGCAAAAAAATACTAAATGCACATTTCTGTTTTTTGCAATATGGGTGAACTTATTATATTCTCGCAAAAGGTGCGATTCCTATTTACCATATAACGTCTTTACAAAAGAAAAAAGTAGTTTCCAGCGCTAAAAGACCTTCGGAGTAAAAGGCAACCAGAGCATCAAGGAATAAAACACCAAATGTGTGCTGCCCCCCTTGGACAGGGTGATCCGAAAGATACTAAAAAACAAAACAGAAAGGGAGGCACGCGCACCTAGTGCATTGCCATAAAAATGTATTAGAATTGTAAAAAAGTTTAAAAATTAATTCCCACAAAACCACAACACCGCAGCACAGCTCTGAGGAAGGGGGTGCACCCCCGAAACGCGCCAGCTGTTACCCCACCTTGTGCTCTTTCATCTACCCATTTGCATCATCTCGCTTTGCTTTTATGGCTTTGTGATACCACATTGTGGTTTTGTAAGTATTCATTTTTAAAATTTTTTACAATTCTGATACATTTTTATGGTAATGCACTAGGTGCGCGCACCTCCCTTTCTGTTTTGTTTTTTAATATAAAGTCTTTAGGCTGTTTTAATGATCACAGACTTGAAGTGGTTAAAACAAACTCATGACTGCGCCTGCAGTCATGAATGTAGTATCTTTTTCTCAGCCAGTAATCCCCTTTCAGTAAAAATTGATCTGGGTGATTCTACAGCCCTCTTGCAATAGCAATGAAGTTAAATGAAAAAAAAAGTAAGAAATAAAAAAAAAAAAAAATTGTAACACAATTAATAAAAATGATAAAAAAACACCCCAGCGCATTAAATCCCTCCAGCGCATACATGTAAATGCAAACGTGCATGTAGGTTCCGCAAGTATGTAAATAGCAAGACGTGTGGTTTCACCGTGACCGTTGGAGTAAGAACGATAATTCTAGGACCATAGTTCATTGTTAACTCTAAAATTATAACTTGTAAAGGCTTTTAAGGTCACTTAAAAAATTGTATCTGCCATAATGTTTTGCCATTTCACAGGCACATGCAATTTTGAGTATTGACATGTTTGGAATCTATTTACTCAACCTCTTTTTTTATATTTTGACAAAAAGACAGGTATTATATTGTGCTTGTATGCACAAATAAAATCATTTTAGTGTATATTTTTCCTGATAAATATGCATTTGATAAATAGCTGTGAAATAATTGAGCAACAAAACAAATTGCAACTGCCACCATTTTATTCTCCAGGGTCTCTGCTTTATAAAATGTATAATTTTGGGGGTTCTAAGCAATTTTGTAGCAAAAAAGGTAGCTTTAACATGTGAAAATTTTTAAAAATGCCCTGGACAGAAAGTAAACACAGCTGTCTATTACAAATGGATGCACTGACTGTTTTGATAAGCAGTTTTCACTGGGGGAAAGCTCTGCTTATAGATGTCTTGGCCATATGTTTTGTTTAACTTTTTGACAGGTTTGCTCTTGACCCTTTGGGGTTGATTTACTAAAGCTTGAAAGTGCAAATTTTGGTGCAGCTCCACACATAAACCATTCGGCTTCAAGCTTTTATTGTCAAAGCTTGATTGAACAAGCTGAGGTTAGAAGATGATTGGCTACCATGTACAGCTGCACCGGTTTTTGCACTCTCCAGCTTTAGTAAATCAACCCCTTTGTATCTTATAAGATGTTTAGACTTTGTTTCCACGGGTTGTAGATAGGGTTGCCACCTTTTCTTCAAGTCAAACCCGAACACTTTTACGGCGCCCCCACAATTTTTTTTTATAGCATAGAGTTCCCTTACACTGTAATGGGGGGACTCTGATGTAAGGGAGCACTCTGGGGAGTTTGACATAAATGATGCTCTGAGAACCCTAATTTAAGGGGGAACACTGAGAACTCTGATGTACAGAGAGGTCTTTGATGTAAGGGGGAACACTGAGGCCTCTGGTGTAAAGGGGACTCTGATGTAAGGGGTGCTCTGAGAAACCTCATTTACCTTAAGTGTACTCAGAGGCAGGAGAGAGAAGGGGGGAGGACAGGGATGGATGGTGAACGCACTCACCCCTTGGCAGTCAGCACCTCTCATCTAGATGTATCTGCAAATACTGGACTTCAAATTTCCCACCCCACTTGCCGGGGATTGGAGTGAGGGCAGGCACAGATGGGTAGGGGATTGAGCCCTCTCTGATTTCAAGTCAGTGTGGGGGTGGGGGTAACTATTAGTGCTGGCTTTGGGGAGTGTGAAAGAGAGTGTAACAGACACTCTTGGATTAGAAAACTGCAGCTAACAACCCTGCTAAGAAGCTATAGTCCGGTCTGAATGTTTCCGGGTTTCAGGTGGTCTGAAACCCGGACACATGAATCCTGGACAG
>BLSH010240949.1:1166026-1180246 GCA_018402905.1 Glandirana rugosa
CAAGATTGACACACCCCCGACCCGACCGTCCCCGTGTTGTCTAGATTGACAAGGGCTACTCTCCCTAGTCATCTAGACAGTACAGGGGGAAGTGTCTTGCCCCTTGGCTACGGAGAGATAATCCGCTAGCACCCAGCGACCGCCTGTAGCTCAGGTGGGCTGGGCGCCCGTGTGAGTGCGTCGCACACTTCCCACGTTCAAGTCGCCGACATTCCCCGTCTAGAGGTTCCTGTAGACGAGCCGTTAAGTCAGATATCGCGCCTAGACATCACCAATTTCCGCCAGGTACGTTTCTCTTTGTGTTCCTGACCAACCACCTGAGTGGCATGACTGCCATGCAATTAGCATTTCTGCAAGGAGGACAGCAATGGCAGTCCTTGTGTTTCTCTTTGCATGGACCGCCTTTAACCACTACAGATCCGCGCTATAGACTGAATTGCCGAGCAGATGTCCTTGGAGATCTGCCCCTTACAGCCGCTGAACTTGCACCCTTCACACGCTGCGTGAGTGTGCCCGCGGGTCGGGTGGACTCGATGTCCGCCAGCGACCCACGATCGCCTAATAGAGAGGCATCGGTTCCCCGTTCTGTGAAGGGGGACATGACAGATCTACTGATCCCTCTCATCGGGAACAGTTAGATCTGTTGTGCCCCTGCCAGCCCAGCCCCCACACAGTTAGAACACACACAGGGAACACAGTTAATCCCTTGAGTGCCCCCTGCAAGTTAACCCCTTCCCTGCCAATGACATTTATACAGTAATCAATGACTATTTATAGCTCTGATCACTGTATAAATGTCATTGGTCCCAAAAAAGTGTCAAAAGTGTCCGATCTGTCCGCCGCAAAATCGCAGATCACTGGCATTACCAGTAAAAAAAAAAAAAGACCCTATAACTTTTGGGCAACCCAATCAATATATGCAGCTTGCAAATTTTTTTACCGAAAATATGTAGAAGAATATATATCAGCCTAAACTGATGAATAAATTAGTTTTTTTTTTTTGGATATTTATTATAGCAAAAAAGTAAAAACAAAAATTATTTTTTCAAAATTGTCCCTCATTTTTTTGTTTATAGCTCAAAAAATAAAAAACACAGAGGCAATCAAATACTACCAAAAGAAAGCTCTATTTATGGGAAAGAAAGAACATCAATTTTGTTTGGGTACAACGTTGCACGACCGCGCAATTGACAGTTAAAGCGACAGAGTGCCATATCGCAAAAAGTGCTTTGGTCAGGAAGGGGGAAATCCTCCTGGGGCTGAAGTGGTTAAATTCCTCATTTCAAAGTCATTACAGAAAAGCATGCCTGTCATAGGAATGATTCTGATTTTCTTTCTACTACAGCAATTGTTTCTTCCCATTTTGCCTCATCAGCAGCATTCTGAGCTTTCAAATAAATGCTGGAGAACAAAACTGATTTTCCAGGAAATGCATCAATATGTTCTCAAGTGAGGAAAGAATCTTTAACAGTGTTGTAGGTAATGTGTGAAGGCTCCAAAGTCTTATTTCTTCCATATTGTTCCAATAATGTCCATTCGTGTTGGTGGGGGTGTTGAGTGGTGCTAGAACAAGATGTGGATAGAGATGGTGGATATGAAAGTGTCCTTAAACCCAGACTATGAAAAGCTCTCCTTACATGATATATAACAGAGTGTTCATACTCAAAAAGCCACTAAAGCATTTATTTGTTTTGTGTAGAGTGAACTATACCTAGTTGATCCTGCCTTCACCTGTCTCCCAGCTGTCTCAAGCTGTCTTCTCTGTGTCCCCACTGCAGGTTGAGGTTGTGTAGACCAGCTGGTGTCCTCTACAGAGCATGCTCATATTTCATTTCATGTCTAAGCACTATAGAGTCACACATGTGGGCATATACATAGTGCTAAATGACACTCCCCTCCCGACCACCTCCTCCATGTCCACCTATTTCTAAACGCTATGAGGGTGGTTTATAGTATGCTGATTGATTACATTCACTAAGAGACTCACAACAATGCTTAATGTTACAATAAATCAGTATTAAGTACACCATGTTGTCAAAAGTATTGGGACACCTGCCTTTACACGCATATGAACTTTATTAGCATCCTAGTCTTAGTCCGTAGGGTTCAATATTGAGTTGTCCCACCTTTTGCAGCTATAACAGCTTCAACTCTTCTGGGAAGGCTGTCCACAAGGTTTAGGAGTGTCTATGGGAATGTTTGACCATTCTTCCAGAAGCGCATTTGTGAGGTCAGGCACTGATGTTGGGCGAGAAGGTGTTAAAGGTGTTCTATCGGGTTGAAGTCAGGACTGGTGCGCAGTCACGTTAGAACAGGCTCATTTGTGAGGTCAGGTACTGATGTTTACTGAGAAGGCCTGACTCACAGTCTCCACTCTAATTCATCCCAAAGGTGTTCTATCGGGTTGCGGTCAGGATTCTGTGCAGGCCAGTCAATTTCCTCCACCCCAAACTCACTCATGCATGTCTTTATGGACCTTGCTTTGTGCACTGGTCCAAATCATATGGTGGAGGGGGGATTATGGTGTGCGGTTGTTTTTCAGGGGTTGGGCTTGTCCCCTTAGTTCCAGTGAAGGGAACTCTTAAGGTGTCAGCATACCAAGACATTTTGGACAATTTCATGCTCCCAACTTTGTGGGAAGAGTTTGGGGATGGCCCCTTCCTGTTCCAACATGACTGTGCAACAGTGCACAAAGCAAGGGCCATAAAGACATGGAGGAGTGAGTTTGGGGTGGAGGAACTTGACTGGCCTGCACAGAGTCCTGACCTAAACCCAATAGAACACCTTTGGGATGAATTAGAGCAGAGACCGCAAGCCAGGCCATTTCGTCCAACATCAGTGCCTGTACCTTACAAATGCGCTTCTGGAAGAACGGTCAAACATTCCCATAGACACTCCTAAACCTTGTGGACAGCCTTCCCAGAAGAGCTGAAGCTGTTATAGCTGCAAAGGGTGGGCCAACTCAATATTGAACCCTACGGACTAAGCCTGGAATGCCATTAAAGTTCTTGTGTATGTAAAGGCAGGTGTCCCAATACTTTTGACAATATAGCGTATATCAAATGTAATAGCTAATATCTGTAAAGTAAAAAAGGGGCCTTGGATGCAGATGTCATCTGAACAAAATGAAAGCTAGTGTCAGCCATCTTTTATAATCATATTAATTTACAAAAAATACACATTTTATGTTCAATCAAAAATTATAAGGAGCTGTAAAGCAGTTTTTTGTTATTTATAATCAAATTTGAATTTCTCTCCTGAAACTGTTTTTTTAACTCACGTGACTGGTGCCAATCAGGGCTGGCCAGACTCACACTGTAGATAGTATACTATATACCATCAGAGAAATAGAAGCCCCTCTCAAAGATCTTACCCTAGAGCAGTGGTTCTCAACTCCGGTCCTCATGACCCACCAGCAGGCCAGATTTTAAGTATTACCTTGGGGAGATGCAGACTAGAATACTGCAATCACTGAGCAGCAAATGATACCACCTGTGATGCATTTCAGTTATCCTGCAAACCTGGCCTGTTAGTGGGTCCCGAGGACAGGAGTTGAGAACCACTGCCCTAGAGATGCCAAAGAACAGGGAGAGATCATGTGACCAAACAGCAGATCTGCGGGAAGAGGTATTTAGAGGATTTAAAAAAAAAAATAATACAGTGGCATGACATATATGATTTATGTTAATTAAATATGGCAATTACCACTTCTCTATTTAGTATCACTTTAAGTGCTGTGTTTGATGTGATTCACTAAAGGAGTAAAGAAAGAAAAATAAACACGACAAAGCTAAGTTTACTTCAATCAACCAATCACATGTTGGCAGTAATCCTTTTTTTTTTTTTTTTTTTACATTGGGTAGTCAAAGATCTCATAATTTGCCGTAATTTGCTTTGTGAATTTTACATACACTGTGCTTTAGTAAATGAACCCCATATCATAGAGGTTAGTGGTAAAGTGATAGAATAAATTCAAGGCTACCGAAAACATGCAGGGAGCAGCCCCCAATAAATACAAAAAATACCACCCAATTACATTTGTGTGATTTCTCAGCCTTACCCTAGAAATGCACTGTTTTATTTTTTTTAAACAAATGGATCCTCACCAGGAGATGCCTCTTTACTGCACTTATGCAATTCACTCTCATTTACTTGTAATGGTGTGCATTAGGCACGTGTTAAGACTTTAAAAATCTAAGAATAATAATTTAAGAAGCATTATTGCGATAATAATATTCTGATAGATATTGTCGGCCTGCCGGGTGAGCTCCTTCAGTTGAACATTGAGTTATATGAATTCTCAGCCCTGAAGAATGTCCTGTAAACCCAAGAAACACTTTGCTTTTTTTTTTTTTCATTGATTTCTACTGATGGATTTTCAATGGAGAGATGCCTCTTGACTTTTCGATGCACCTCACTTACATTTACATAAAATAATGTGCATTAGGTATGATTCAAGACATCTAATACTGATATAGTAAGCCCTAATATTCTGATAGCTGTTGTTGACCTGCTGTGTAATCTCCTTCAGTTGAACATTGAGCTGAAGAGGGGTCTGTAAACCATTGCTTTGCTTTTTTTTTTTTCTTTGATTTTTAAATGGATCCTTTATGGAGAAATGCTTCTTGGCTGCTCCGATGTGCCTCACTTAAATTCACTTGTAATCATTTTATATTGGACATACATTGTGTCAAGACTTTAAACATCTAATATTAGTTTAGGAAGCATTATTGTAAAGATAATATTCTGTTGTCTGCCTGTGGTGTGAGCTCCTTCAGTTGAACGTTGAGTTGCCAATCTGGTGGATATTATAGGCTCCTTCAGTTGACCATTGAGTTGCCAGTCTGGTGGACACTGGATATTATAGGCTCCTTCAGTTGACCATTGAGTTGCCAATTTGGTGGACGTTATAGGCTTCTTCAGTTTAACATTGAGTTGCCAATCTGGTGGATATTATAGGCTCCTTTAGTTGAACATTGAGTTGCCAGTCTGGTGATCATTATAGGCTCCTTCAGTTGACCATTGAGTTGCCAATTTGGTGGACATTATAGGCTTCTTCAGTTTAACATTGAGTTGCCAATTTGGTGGACATTATAGGCTTCTTCAGTTGAACATTGAGTTGCCAATCTGGTGGATATTATAGGCTCCTTTAGTTGAACATTGAGTTGCCAGTCTGGTGATCATTATAGGCTCCTTCAGTTGAACATTAAGTTGCCAATCTAGAGGGCATTATAGGCTCCTTCAGTTTAACATTGAGTTGCCAACCTGGTGGATATTATAGGCTCCTTTAGTTGAACATTGAGTTGCCAGTCTGGTGATCATTATAGGCTCCTTCAGTTGAACATTAAGTTGCCAATCTAGTGGACATTACAGGCTCCTCTAGTTAAACATTGCACTGCCAATCTAGTGGGCATTATAGGTTCCTTCAGTTGAAGATTAAGTTGCCAATCTGGTGGACCTTATAGGCAGTTCAATCGCCAGCTAAAAACAGATGACTATGCTGATGCTAATTATGAGACATAGCGTCGTCACCCTACAACAGGAAGTGCTATTGCTGACAGATATTTTTCAACAGATTCCCAAAATCTATTTACCTAAAAAGCAGAATGAGGCATGATGCCAAACATAATTAAAATAACATTTTGGGTCTACATGCACTTTAAACTGTGTAAATAAAGATGGACTTTGTAGGTATCCTTAGCATATAGGGACATTTATTGAAGTGAGAGCTGTCAAATTGGGATTTCCCTCGCTTGAGGGTGATTTTTACTCTCTTCCCATTAAGTTTTGGGGACAGGAAGTGAAGAGAAATCTTCCCAGTGGTGACATTGGCATTGCATCCAGTGTTGAAAATGTTTATATGAATAAAGGGTGAATTTTGTAAGCATCCCTAGTATATAGGGACATATGTTGCAGTGGCAGCTGTCAAAGGTGCGATTTCTTTCACTTGGGGGAGATTTTTATGCACTTCCCACCATGTTTCCAGGACAGGAAGTGAAATTTTCCCAGTGGTGACATTGAATCCAGTGATAAAAATGTTTTTATGAATAAAGGGTGAACGTTGTAAGCATCCCTAGCATATAGGGACATATGTTGCCATGACAGCTGTCAAAGGTTGGATTTCTCTCACTTGGGGGAAATTTTTACTCTTCCTGTCATGTTTTGAGGACAGTAAATTGTCATGCTTATCCCTAACGCAGATGGTCAGACACTATAGCTAGCTTCTGTGTTCTTCACCTATAGCAGCCCCCTTTCCCAAAAGGCAAGCAGGCCTACCAGTACTCGGTTGCCCCAGGATATATACACAATGCTATTGTGCCTGGCTACCACACCAGGGCATGGGAACTGAGTAAAACAAACGGGTACTTGCAGTTGGCAGACAGGCAAGGTTCAGAATAGTCAGGGTTAATGTCTGAATTTGAAAGGCAGGCAGAGTTCAGAGAATAGTCGATATCCAATCCGAGGTTGTCAACGAGGTAATCCAATCTGGGAGAGCAGGGCAGACAAACAGGTAGCTTGATCAGGTATTACACACTCTATCACAAGCATGAGACTGCAGGCTTGACTGGCTTAAATCAGTTTTGATCTCCACCTAGAGACTGGCCACATTAATTACCTTGCAAGTGGACAAATAGACAAGGAAAATGCCACAGCCAAAACCAAGATGCTGGAATGAGGAGCAGAAGCGCTAAACACTCCTGGCAAATATGAAGAGAAATCTTCCCAGTGGTAACAGCGACATTCCAGCCAGTGTTAACCACTTCCCCACCGCCGGACGTCTATAGACGTCCTTGTCTTTGAGTGGTGATATCTGAATGATGCCGGCACCTATCAGCATCATTCAAGTATCATTTTTTTCCACCGGCGATTCCCTGCACCATAAGAACGATCATAGTGGCAGTTCAGCTGCTTGATCGTTCTTATCGGCAGCGGGAGGGGACCGCCCCGCCGCCCTCCGGTGCTTCTCCCGGGCCGCCGGTGCCATTGGCGGCCCAGAGAACAGATCCGTTGCCGGCGGTTGCTGTGCGTAGTGATGACTGGTGACCAGATGGTCACCAGTCATCTCTATGCGCCTCGGAGGCCCGGGCGCGACGTATGACGTCACATCCGGGTCACGTGATGTAAACAATGACCGAATACTTGGCGGAAAAGACCGAGATCGCTCGTTTTTTTTTCAGATCTCGGTCTTTTCAGCCTAGAGGGGAGGTGTGGGGTCTTATTGACCCCATATCTCCCCATAAAGAGGACCTGTCACGCAAGATTCCTATTACAGGGGATGTTTACATTCCTTGTAATAGGAATAAAAGTGATCAAAAAAAAAAAATTAAAGAGAAAGTGTAAAAAATAAAAAAATAAAGGTAAAATAAATAATTAAAAAAAAAAAAAATTTAAAGAGCCCCGTCCCTGCGAGCTCGCACACAGAAGCGGTCGCACGCGTTAGTCGCGCCCACATATGTAAATGTTCCTCAAATTACATGTGTGAGGTGTCGCCGCATGCGATAGAGCGAGAGCAATAATTCTAGCTCAAGACCTCCAATGTAACTCTAAAAATGTAACCAGTAAAACATTTTAAAGCATCAACTATGGAGATTTTTAAGTACCAAAGTTTGGCGCCATTTCCTGAGTGGGCGCAATTTTAAAGCATGACATGTTGGGTATCTATTTACTCGGTGTAACATCATCTTTCACAATATGCAAAAAAATTGGGCTAACTTTACTGTTCTGTTTTTTTTTTTAATTCATGAAACTTTTTTTTAAAAAAACGCGTTTGAAAA
This sequence comes from Glandirana rugosa, assembly GCA_018402905.1. Taxonomy (NCBI): domain Eukaryota; kingdom Metazoa; phylum Chordata; class Amphibia; order Anura; family Ranidae; genus Glandirana; species Glandirana rugosa. Next base: position 1,173,802 of record BLSH010240949.1, read on the forward strand.
ATTGCTGCTCAAATACCGCGTGACATAAAAGGTTGCAATGACCACCATTTTATTCCCTAAGATCTCTGCTAAAAAATATATATATAATGTTTGAGGGTTCTGAGTCATTTTCTAGCACAAAAACAATGATTATTACATGTAGGAGAGAAATGTCAGAATTGGCCTGGTGGCGAAGTGGAAGTGTTTTGAGTGGGACTTTACTTTATTTGTGGCAACTCTATTGTCATGACAAAACTTGAAATGTCATGAAAAAGAGAAGAATGGAGAGCTGGCCGACTTTCCACAGGACCAGTTTTGATTCTAGAACAACTGGTTACTTTAGCAACAGGATATATAGTAAATGTAGGCCCATTGGAACATTTTAGGTACAAATTACAATCCAAATTTTGTAAACTGTTATAATTCATGTATTTATTTCATCTTCATAAAAAAATACATTTCAGTGCTATTCTCTACTCTATTCCAGAACTTCAGCTTGAATATAACAATTCTATACCTCCACTATCACATCCTACTATATCTACAACAAAACTGACACCCATATCTGATTGGTTGATGGGAAGCTTTTGTATTTCTTAGACACCTTGGTCCATTTTCTCAGGAGCGGAGGTAAGTATTTAGAACAGCACTATATGAGCCTCAAAGTCATTGAATGAAAATCTTGCTAAGCATTGAGGCTGGCAACCCCAGACTGAGAGCCAAAGAGAATACATAGAGGGATGCCTTGGCTTTCCTTACTGCCAACGATCCCTTCCAGGTGTGGTTCCACTCCCTCTATATTGGAGCTCCTTCCCCGTAGGTCAACACAAGATATTCACACAGAGTTGGGTTCCATTACCATTATCTGCTTTTGAGTTGGAGTGTCTGTTATCCCTGTATTCCTCTCTCTATAATGGAGTTTCTTCCCCTTAGGTGGTTCTTAGGTCATTAGGGTCAAAGTCAGGGTCAAAGGTCAGGGTCAGTATTTTTTTGGACAGAATTTTGTGTGTGTTTTAGTTAGGATAACAAAAAGCAAAATGCCCACTATTGTTTTTGGGCTGTACTACTGGTACAAGCAAACACTAGCATACACATATGTGGTATTGCTGTGATCGTCATCATTTATTTTCGGTTGTCCTTTGGTGGAAGATTATGGTAGTACCAAGAAATATAGCACTACATTTAAAAAAATATATATATTCTTTTACTATTTTACCAGTTTTCCTTTGATAATAAAACAGACAGGAGATATCCATTACCATTTACCACCAAATAAAAGCCCAATTTGTCCTGAAAAAAAATCAAAGTATAATCCACCTGGATGCACAAACTAGTTGTGATTATATGTATGGTTTTACTAACACATGTCAAAGTTGCAAATTTGTGCTTAGGCATTTAGATTTGTTTTACCTTTAGGCGCAAAGGGGTTAAAGTGTTGTAAACCTCAGGCATGAAATATGAACAAAGTATATCCCTCTATAGTGTGCACTTGTCTCAATCCAGAGCACTAAGTGTCATTTTTGTTTGCTCTCATGTTCCTCTGCTATGTGTGTGAGTCAATTTTCCTGACACCAAGAGAAAAATGGTGACAGGGGAGGGATCTCCAGCTGATTGACAGCCTCAGCTCTGTTACTGTGTGCTGTGTGAAGGGGATGTGTCTCTTCCCTTCAATCAGCTCTCAGAGCTTTTCTCATTGTTGTAACTTCAAGCACCCTTCTTTTCAGACCTGAGGGATCCTAAAGTATCACACAAAATTGAGTACACCCCTCACATTTTTGTATATGTTTTATTCTATCTTTTCATGTGACAACACTGAAGAAATGACACTTTGCTACAATGTAAAGTAGTGAGTGTACAGCTTGTATAACAGTGTAAATTTGCTGTCCCCTCAAAAGAACTCAACACACAGCCATTAATGTCTAAACCTCTGGTAACAAAAGTGAGCACACCCCTAAGTGAAAATGTCCAAATTGGGCCCAATTAGCCAATTTACCTCCCCGGGGTCATGTGACTCATTAGTGTTACAAGTTCTCAGGTGTGAATGGGGAGCAGGTGTGTTAAATTTGGTGTTACCGCTCTCACTCTCTCATACTGGTCACTGGAAGTTCAACATGGCACCTCATGGCAAAGAACTCTCTAAGTTTCTGAAAAAAAGAATTGTTGCTCTACATAAAGATGGCTTAGGCTATAAGAAGATTGCCAAGACCCTGAAACAGAGCTGCAGCACGGTGGCCAAGAACATACAGTGGTTTAACAGGACAGGTTACACTCAGAACAGGCCTTGCCATTGTCAACCAAAGAAGTTGAGTGTAGTGCTCATCGCCATATCCAGAGGTTGTCTTTGGGAAATAGACGTATGAGTGCTGCCAGCATTGCTGCAGAGGTTGAAGTGGTGGGGGGGTCAGCCTGTCAGTGCTCAGACCATACGCCGCACACTGCATCAAATTGATCTCCATGGCTGTCGTCCCAGAAGGAAGCCTCTTCTAAAGATGATGCACAAGAAAGCCCGCAAACAGTTTGCTGAAGATAAGCAGAGTAAGGACATGAATTACTGGAACCATGTCTTGTGGTTTTATGAGACCGAGATAAACTTATTTGGTTCAGATGGTGTCAAGCATGAATGGCGGCAACCAGGTGAGGAGTACAAAGACAAGTGTGTCTTGTCTACAGTCAATCATGGTGGTGGGAGTGTCATGGTCTGGGGCTACATGAGTGCTGCCGGCACTGGGGAGCTACAGTTCATTGAGGGAACCATGAATGCCGACATGTACTGTGACATACTGAAGCAGAGCATGATCCCCTCCCTTCAGAGACTGGGCCACAGGGCAGTATTCCAACATGATAACGACCCCAAACACACCTACAAGACAACCACTGCCTTGCTAAAAAAGCTGAGGGTAAAGGTGATGGACTGGCCAAGCATTTCTCCAGACCTAAACCCTATTGAGCATCTGTGGGGCATCCTCAAATGGAAGGTGGAGGAGCGCAAGGTCTCTAACATCCACCAGCTCTGTGATGTCGTCATGGAGGAGTGGAAGAGGACTCCAGTGGCAACCTGTGAAGCTCTCGTGAACTTTATACCCAATATGATTAAGGCAGTGCTGGAAAATAATGGTGGCTACAAAAAATATTGACACTTTGGGCCCAATTTGGATATTTTCACTTAGGGGTGTACTCACTTTTGTTGCCACTGGTTTAGACATTAATGGCTGTGTGTTGAGTTATTTTGAGGGGACAGCAAATTTACACTGTTATACAAGCTGTACACTCACTACTTTACATTGTAGCAAAGTGTAATTTCTTCAGTGTTGTCACATGAAAAGATATAATAAAATATTTACAAAAATGTGAGGGGTGTACTCACTTTTTTGAGATACTGTATGTAAATTCTGCACTTTGGGTGAATGCAGGGGAAAGACGGCTATAGATAAACAGGTACAAATTATGTAGTAGGATTTGCTATATCCCTATGTATCACCTGAGGCCAGTCACTTCACTAAGTATATGTAAGGGTTTAATACCACTTTAATTTACCTTATCTCCTTTGTGATCCAACAGCTGACATTTCCTTGACAGCTCAAGTCCCCACTCAGGTTTAGGAACCAATCGGATAGGTTCCTGATCATGTGATGACAATGTCCGCTCCGACATAATGGGGTTGATTTACTAAAGGCAAATAGACTGTGCACTTTGCAAATTGCAGTTGCACTCTACAAGTGCAGTTGCTTCAGAGGGGGAGGTCTGCTGACTTTCATCATCCAATCATGTGCAAGCAAAAATGCAGTTTTTTTTTTAAATTTTCCTTGCATGTGATTGGGTATTCTTTGCAAAAGTGAAGCTTTACCTCATTTATTAAGCTCTGGAGCAACTTCACTTTGCAAGGTGCACAGTCAACCCCAATAATCACAGGCAGGCTGTGAGCTTCATTGACGAAAATTTAAACATTTCACCGTCAGGCTTCAATTTTCATCTGCAGTGCCATCTCTTTACAAGTTCAACTGTTAGTCCTTTCCCGCTTGCAGTTATAGATTGTGATTAGCTGTGTTTACGTGCATTTACATGCAGCTGCAGTGTAACATTCTTGACATTTCTGATGTGCTTCCTGTTGTTTTTCTTTCCTTGTTGCCGCTGCTATCTGCAGGTGACACAGTGCACTGCGATTACCTGCAGTTATGTGCAGATAGCTGCGCTACATCGTTCCTGGACGCAGTCAAATCTATTTTTTCTAAAGGCACAAAACCTCATGTAATGAAACCGTTGCTAAATGCAGTGTGTAAAAGGGGCCATAGGAAAGCATTGTAGCTGCGGTAGATAACTTCATCTATCCGCAGCTAAAAGCTGAATTCTATCCACCCGTGTGAAAGGGGCCTTAGATACGACTGCATTATTAAAAATTATAATAAATGAACTATAAAAAATACAAAACATTTTTTTTACAATTGTGGGCCATTGTCAGCCTAGAATAAATACAAAGCATTTTTTTTAAATATTTTATTTTATTAAACCGATGTACCAAATAAAAATGGTATTTATCATTAAAATGATGTATTAAAATTATTTGCTCCTAGGGGTTGATTTACTAAAAGGCTGTTCACTTTGCACAGGAATTTTCAGTTTGTAATGAAATCAGTAATTGTTAGATTCCCTCTAACTCGTGATCCCAATTAAACATGTCTGAATAGCAAGTAATCCAGGCTAACTTAACCAGAGGCACTCCATAACCAGTCCAGAATGATCCTACCAAGTTTTATAATTGAGCCATCGTGAAAATTAATTAGAGCTGCATATTGTACATGACTGCAGTTCCATGCTTTCTCCTGCAGGTCATGTGACATATTCAAAGCTTAATTAAACATCTGTGAATCATTTGCACTCCCATACAACTTGGCTCACCATGATCTATTACCTTGAGAAATATTAACATGAAGATCAGGAGAGGTATACAATGGAGAGATTGTACCTAGACCCAGAGCAGCTAAAGCAACATCTAAATAAATTTGCATGATAAGTAACTCCCACATTGGTGAAATTGGTTACTATTTCAGGAACGGGCTATTACAATACAGTTTAATAGAGAAGTAATAGGAGGGCCCTACTCATGGAGCTTATAATCTAAAGGGAGGGGGAGGTGATCTGATGGAGATGACTCGGGTACAGTTCTTAGGTGGAGGTGGGGTAGGCTTCCCTGAATAAGTGAATATAAGTACTTGCCTAAAGGAGGACAGGGTAGGGGCTGACTGGACATACGGTGGCAGGGAGTTCCAGAGGATGAGGGATGCTCTGGAGAAGTCCTGGAGGCGAGCATGGTAGGTGGTGACAAGGGAGCTAAAGAGCAGGAGGTCTTGGAAGGAGTGGAGCGGATGATTTGGGCGATATCTGCAGATGAGGTTGGGGATTTAGTTTAGTTAGGGATGTTGTGGATGGCCTTGAATGTTGTGATTAGTATTTTAAATTTTATACAATGGGGTACCGGAAGCCAGTGAAGGGATTGGCAGAGCGGGGCTGCAGTCACGGATCAGTTAGTAAGGTGGATGAGTCTAGCAGCAGCATTCATAATAGACTGAAGGGGGGATAGCCTGTGTAAGGGTAGGCCAGTGAGGAGGGAGTTGCAGTAGTCAAGGCACGGAAATAACCAAGGAGTGAATATGTTGTTTTGTGGTGTCGTTAGTCAGGAAGGGTTGAATTTTGGAAATGTTGCAGAGGTTAAGGCTGTGGGGGCTGAAGGAGAGGTCAGAGTCTAGGATTACACCCAGCACCCTGGCATGTGTGGAGCGACCAATGGTGGTGCCCTTGATCTTAATGATAAAGTCATGAGGAGGGGATTGGGGTTTTAGAAAGATTCATTTTGAGGAAGTGGTGTGACATCCATACTGATATGCTGCTTAGTAAGGTTGTGCTACATGAGTAGATTGAGGGGGTTAAGGTGTGGAGAGATAGATCTGGGTGTTGTCAGCATAGAAACGGTATTGGAATCCATGGGGGGGTTATCAACTGAACCAGAGAAGAGGTATAGAGAGAGAATAGGAGCATTGGGGTACCCCAACAGAAAGAGGAAGAGGAGCGGAGAAGATGGTGTTGTATGAGACACTGAAAGTGCGCTGAGATAGGTAGAAGGAGAACCAGGGAAGAGCTGAATCACAGAGGCCAAGGGAGTGGAATTTGTTGAGGAAAAGAGGGTGGTCAACTGTGTCAAAGGTAGCAGAAAGGTCCATTATTTTATTATTATTATTATTGTTATTATTTATTTAGTTATAAGACTAAAGTCTTACCCAAGAGCAGGCACTTCAAGATGTCTGCCTTTGTTAGAAAGGTCTGGAGGGTATGGGGGGTAACAAGGTACCATCCCAATCATGGAACAATAGCTGAAACAGCAAGGGGTAGGTGGGACTTTACATGTACCTTGTAAGGTTTAATAAATATTGAAACAACCTGTCAAATTGTTATTTAGCACACATATCTTTAAAAA
>BLSH010240949.1:1180973-1192032 GCA_018402905.1 Glandirana rugosa
ACGCCAGACAGGGTCACTTCTTTTAGTTTATTGAACAACATCCTTCACCTTGATCAAGGTCACTATATGTCCTTCATACATTATTTGGTATCTTGTGACGGGTAGTCATCAGAAGACAATCTCACCGTAGATCACCTGTTACAACCATAATGTTCAGGTCTTCTATAAGAAAAGGGAAATATCCGGTTTCCGTACTGTGGTAACAACCCTTTACCTGGAACCCGTGGGTTTCGTCTTTTCACACGTGTCACAAACCGGTATTGGATTTTATTATTGAAAGACGTACCAAACGAAATTTTTTTTTGAACCAACATTGTCCACTAGATGCCACTCTAACAGAAGACTACTGATGGGCAGTGTTCTATGGTTTATTACATACTTCCTGTATATCACTGGAACTAGTTCCACTTCCTACAACAAGTTATTTGATTTTCTTCACTGGGACAGACCGCATGGGAGCCAGCTAAGTCTACACAACGTGTTTCTGAGGAAATTCCTGATCCTTCTAAGGCAGAATCGCTGTTTCACACGCATGTGTATCCTATTCTTATACAACCACCACCTACTCATTGTAATAAAGATCCATAGTTACAGACACTTTGGTTATTTGAGGATCCAAGGTTTAAGCTATATGTTGAGCTACATACACGCCAGGGGCAAACGTGTAGCGAGAACAGAACAAATGGCTTCAGTGGAACATAAGGGGGGCATCATTGGACAGAGGGCAACAGATATTTGAAGCTAAGCCCAGAAATCAGGAGGATCAGAGCCCCTAGCAACACAATGAAAATAAAGGCACATAGGGGAAAGTATTCTGGCTAAAAAAGGCAGATGTCACGTAATGTCCATTCATAGAAATTAAAATGGCCCACTGATTTCCATACAGACCTCAAAAACATTCCCGTTCTCCCAATGAGAATTAGCATCGGAATTCTTTCGGGCCTTTTAAAGCAAACCATGCAGAAAATTATTCTTTTAGGTTATGGCCAAACACTGTGTTTGCTCACTAGTGTTACCTTTTTTGTTAACACCTTCATGTCAGTCAATGGCTTCATCTCCTGCTAGCCTCACCCCTTCGGTGAATCACCCCATAACACAAACCCTGTAACACAATCCAGGTGGAAAAGATGGGGGACCCTATCAAAGATTTTGCAAATTCTGGGAAAAAATGTGACAAACCGAGCGTACCTATTCATTTTTTAATTTGAGGGAGAAACTGTTAGCTCTAGGAGCAAATTACATGCAGCTTGTTCACTCTGTACCAATCCCCCTATAGCGCACTTTGCTAACATTTGGAACATTATGTATATTGTGTATTATATCTTGTCACAACCCCCCCAACATATTGCTACAATACATTAATCAAATTTAAACAGGGTTGGCAAGCCCTATTATTAAGATGGCACCATATTGGAACCAAGCAGGTTGTTACTAGAGCATTGTGCAACCAACTGTACAGCAAGAACAAGTTACATTCTTGTCACACATCGATCTCATAGGGGTTTTACACACATTAAACAAATGTGTACTGCACCAAGTAGACCATGTTACTAATCCCAACAGCAAGTCATTCCTGTCAGCTTCATATGCCCAACTGCAAAAACCTTTTACTGAAAGAGACACTTTATACCGGTATGCTGAGAGAACTGGATGTCTCTTGGCATTATCTAATTCACACTTGTACGCTGCTACAATGCAGGCGTTAAAGCACGCATTGACGCACATTACCACAATGAATGACAATGCACCTGTTCTATGTCCATTGCATTGGGGTGCTTTTTTACTAACAATAAAACGCTAGAAAGCTAGCAAAGGGGAGGATTTAGGACTTTAAATGACACTCGTGAGGAGAAGAAACATTGCATGGATAAGATAAAACAATTTTTTAATAATGAAAGAAAAAATTGTATTTCATGACATAATCAATATTCAATTAAATTGATGAAAAATGAATGGCATATTGTTCATTGATAAATATATAGACATATGGCATATACAATTGCCCTCATCCATCACTATCAATAAAAAACATTGGATTATAGCACATTGATAAGTCTGCATGGTCCATGACCTGTGTTTTCTATGAAGGGTAAATTTGATAACCAATTGGTAGAAAAGATAGGCCGGGTGCGCCAATTGGCGGCAGCTGGTGACTCTACGCATTTCGTGACCCCTCAGGAGCAGGCTCGTCCATTTTCTAAAATAGGAGTAAGGTAAGTATTAATTGTAAATGGGAGAAATGGAAAAAAGGGGGAGGTGATGCTCCCCCAGATTAACAATATCCCAAAATTTCCAACTTACTGTATTCACCAGATGGCGGTAGATGGGAGGGGCGGAGGGGGCACCCAGGAACGCCCCAGCCGGGTGCTGAGGCAGGAGGCGTGGCGGAAAGGACAACACAGGGCGAAGTCCCGCAAAGGGGCACCCCAGGAGTGGTGTACACCTGGTGAAATGAGAAAACATCGGAGGACAAATGAGGGGACTGGTGTATGGGTGAGGGATCAGGAATGGCACCCCAACAAATTGTATGGTAAATCCCAGTGCATAATGCACTGTAGTGCACCATAATGTGCATCCAATTAAAAAAAAAAAGAGTCAGGCACTTTTTTTCATACGTTTATCCATAGCGTGTCGACAGCCTATTCATGAACAGTGGACTGCCTTAAAAGTATTTTTTCCCAACATTTATCTTAAATTAACAAGCATGCTATATGGACAATTGATAGGTGGATAACCACACACTGATATTGCTAAGACCCATGAGTTTATCGAGAAAAATATTTAAAAATCCAAAAAGCATAGCACACAAGAGGAGCAAATGTTGACGCGTTTCATGCCAAGGGGGTGCTTAATTATAAGGTTATGGCTCATACTGAAGAGCATGGACGATTAATAGATGGATGACTGCACACTGATATTGCTAGGATCCATTCATTAATTGAAAAAAAAAAATAATAAAAAACATCCAAAACACATTGCTAAAACAGGAGCAAGTGTTGACGCATTTCACAGGACGAGCCGTAACTCTATGATGAAGCACCCATTGATGTGAAACGCATCAACGCTTGCTCCTGTTTTGTGCTATGCTTTTTCGACTTTTGTATCCTTTTTATTTAACTCATGGATCTAAGCAATTTCAGTGTTAACCTTTTAATTGTCCCCGTTCTGCGGTACAAGTCTTACAAGTCTTCAACGCATCAATACTTGCTCCTGTTGTGTGCTATGCTTTTTTTTTTTTAATAAACTCATGGGTCTTAACCAGGGTTGCACTGATACTATACCGAGTACTTGTACTCATGCAAATGCCCCAATGCTTAACCCGATACCTCCCAGCAGGGCTGCTGATAGGCCAGTTCAGGAAGCCCTGTTGTACGGGGACTGGCATCTTCAGCGTAGCAGAGGGGTAGGCAGCCTCACAGATGATCGGTGCGGTGGTGGGGGCAGTTATAAGCACCAATCTGCCTGCATGTCCTCCTCTGGCTCCCTGGGTCCTCTGTGTCCCCCTCCAGCTCCCAGTGTCCTCCTCTGGCTCCCAGTGTCCTCCTCTGTCTCCCAGTGTCCTCCTCCGGGTCCTCCTGCAGCTCCCCGTGTCCTCTGTGTGCACCTCCAGCTCTCCGAGTCCTCCTTCCCTTGCCCCAGATCTGTCAGGATGGAGAGCGGAAGAAGGAGCCGGTAAAAATGTAATTTACCAACTCCTTCCTTTTCTGAATGAACAGAGCCAGTGATCACTGACTTTCCATTCATAACTGAGCACCGTAAACTGTGTTTATGATGCTTCAGTTTATGAATGAACAGGAGCCTCTGTCTCCTGGCCATTCATCTTCAGTGCAGCTGAGGCTGCAGAGAAAGGGACTGGGGAATCTCTGTCCTCAGCCTCTTCCTCTGTCTCAAAAGGGAGATGTCACCCCCTTGCTATCTCCCCAAAGCCAAACCCCAACTGGGCTGATAAATAAAATAAAATAAAAAAAAAAATAAAAGAAAGAATTGTAATAAATAAATATTTAAAGATTAAATTGCAAAAATAAAAAAGAACACTGACACTGTCCACTCCCCCTTCCCAAGAAAAAGAATGTATTATAAAAAAAGATTAAAATTGACACTAAAAAAGTATCAGTAATCGGTATCGGCAAGTACTTGAAAAAAGTATTGGTACTTGTACCCGGCCTTAACCCCTTTAGATCCGCACTATTGCCGAAGTACAGCTCCAGCGCGGATCTGAATTTCTGGGACGACGTCCATGGACGTCATCCCCTGTGCACGCTCCCGGCGCACACTCACGCGCCCGTGGGTCGGGCGGACTCGATGTCAGCTTGAGACCCACAATCGCCTGCAAGAGCTGCAGAACGGGGAACCCACCAATGTAAACACAGTGGTTCTCCGTTCTGTGAAGGAGGACATAGCAGATCTACTGATCCCTGTCACTGGGACCAGTTAGATCTGTTATGTCCCTGCCAGTCCCGCTCCCACACAGAACACATACAGGGAACACTGTTAACCCCCTCACTGCCCCCTTAGTGTTAACCCCTTCACTGCCAATGACATTTATATAGTAATCAGTGAACATTTACATTTCTGATTGCTATATAAATGTCATTGGTCCCAAAAAAGTGTAAAAAATGTCCGACATGTCCGCCCCAATATCAAAGTCCGATAAAAATCGCAGATCACCGCCATTACTAGTAAAAAAAAATAAAAACGCCATAAATCAATTCCCATAGTTTGTAGACGCGATAACTTTTGCGCAAACCAATCAATATACGCCGATTACGAATTTTTTTTACCAAAAATATGTAGAAGAATATAAATTGGCCAAACCCGATGAATATATATATTTTTTTTTTATATTTTTTTGGATTTGTATTATAGCAAAAAGTAAAAAATATTGTTCTTTTTTTTCAAAATCGCCGCTCTTTGTTTGTTAATAGCGCAAAAAATAAAAACCGCAGAGGTGATCAAATACCACCAAAAGAAAGCTCTATTTGTGGGAAAAAATTATAAAAATTTTGTTTGGGTACAACATCGCACAACCGCACAATTGTCATTCAAAATGCAACAGCACTGAAAGCCGAAAATTGGTCTGGGCAGGAGGGGGGTTTAAGTGCCCAGTAAGCAAGTGGTTAAAAAAGTGGTATCAGTGCAGCCCTAGTCTTAACAATGTAAGTGTGTGGTCATCCGCCTGTTAATTGTCCAAGTTCTATGGTATAAGCTGTAACTCTATGACTTAGAGGTCATGAGCCATAACTCTAGGATTAAGCGCCTATTGGTGTGAAACGCATCAACACTTGCTCCTGTTGTGTGCTATGCTTATCTTAACAATATCAGTGTGCAGTCATCCACCTGTTAATTGTCCATATTCTGTGGTATGAGTCACAATTAGAGTTGAGCAAACACCTGGACGTTCGCGTTCGGAGGGTCCGAACGAACTTTGGAAAAAGTCCGGGTTCGGCACCAAACGTTGCTCGAACTTTATCCCGTACCCCGAACCTCATTGAAGTCAATGGGGACCCGAACTTTTAGGCACAAAAATGGCTGTAACAAAGTCCTGGCAAGTGCTAGAGGGCTGCAAAAGGAAGTAAAATGGGGGTAAGAGTAGGGCAAGTGCCCTACAAAAAAATGGGGATAGGGAAAATAAATTAAAATCAAATAAACTAGGAGATGATTTTTGAACAATAATGTGTCACTTACAGCTGCAGCTAAAACCTCTCCCTTTAGAACTAGCAGATGATTTTTGAACAATAATCTGTCCCTCTAAGCAGAAGCCTCTGCCTAGTGCAGTCAGATCGCTCAAAGCAACAGTATGTGAAATCTCAAATTACTCTCACAATCTGATCATTGTGTACGATCAGGGGAGGGCTGGGCCAGGGGGCAGGGTGGCAATTGCCCTCCAGGCCACCCTAACTTACATTCAAAATGGCCAACAGCCGCTGCCCGCTCACGCTTTTTTCTTCTTGTGGAGGAAGGAAACAGGGGCCAGGGGCACAGCCACCAACTAACTGCAGGCAAAGGGGGGCGGCACCCAGGGCTGGCTGTGCTGATGGGCACTGGCGAGCCTGCATGATGGGCACTGATCAGATTGCATTTGATAGGCACTGGTGAGGCTGCATTGATGAGCACTGATGAGGCTAAGCTGATAGGCACTGGTGAAGCTGCATTGATGCATTATTTTTGTTAAACCTCCTTTGTTGCTATTAACATTAAATTATGTTACCACATTGTATCATATTTGTTGTGCTTCATAACATCAATATCTGTTCTAAAATCAGGTGGGCATGGATGGTGAGCTGATTTGGTGGTTCAATGGGCCACTTAACTGGACTTGCCCCCCAGGCCTAAGGCTGCCAGCCCTCCCCTGGGTACGATCACACAATCTGATCGTTGTGTACAATCGTAACGATCGTTGTGTTAGGCAGGGTTTGATCTGCAATCTGTCACTCAAAGCAGCAGTATGTGAAATCTCAAATTTCTGCAATCTGTCCCTCAGAGCAACAGCAGTAGTAATCTCAGGATGCAGGATCAAATGTCTGCAATCTGTCTGTCACAAAAACGCCGGCAGCTTCCTCTCCCTACACTAACCCAAGAGCATGTGACATGCAGCACTGTGACTCCAGCCTCATACAGAGGCTGGGTCACATGATGCACTGGCCAATCACAGCCATGCCATTAGTAGGCATGGCTGTGATGGCTTCTAAGGGCAAACCAGTGAAACACTTGTTGATTGGCTGCCCTGCAGCTATTCAACATGTGTGATCAACTACCAGAACCCAGAACGCGAACCCAAAAGTTTTTTGAAACGTCCGTGTTCGGGTCCGGATCCCGGACACCCCAAAGTTTCGCCATGGACTCGAACGTTACAGTCCGGGTTCGTTCAACACTAGTCACAATGCTATGATTAAGCACCCATTGGTGTGAAATGCGTCACCATTTGCTCCTGTTGTGTGCTATGCTTTTTGGATTATTTTACCTTTTTTTCAATAAAATCGTGGATCTTAGCAATAATACTGTGCAGTCATCTGCCTGTTAAAGCGGTTGTATACCGGAAAAAAACACCTGTAAGCCAAAGGCATAATGAGCTAGTACGGTGGTAATTGTTGTAAATTATTGAGCCTGTTCAGAAAATCTGTGGTGTCTTGCAGGAAACTCGCAGTGTTCATGACTAAGGGTTTTAACATATTTTCTACAAGGCCTGAGATATGTTCGGTAAGTGTATTCATACCTGTTATGATGGGTCTGCCTGGATTTCCTGGCTTGTGAATCTTCGGGCGGTATGTAGAAGTCTCCAATTTCTGGATTATCTGGAATCGCATTGATAAGCTCTGAATGTAGGTGGCTTGGCATTGTTGTAATGAGACCTTTTAATTGCTTGGTAAAATCCTGGGTCAGATCATAATCTAGTTTTTTTTTTCTCAGCAAATATAGAAAACACTATTGATCCTGCCAGGAATTAAATGTCCTTGTCGCTTCCTGTACGCTGAAGAAGACACATTAAAAAAAACTAATTGCCCTTCTGTAGACTACTAATCCCCTCATCCCCCCATGTAATGGAAATAAATAGAGGAAGACTCATTTAAAGTTCAGCCTGGATGATAATGTGGCAGTGGTACCCTGTTCTACCTGGCAGATTGCGGGTTTATGACAGATTTTAGAGAGACAGGCACGCTGATTGCACAGCTGTGTTCTGGGCTATTTAGTGGTGACCTGACTATGGCTTAGGGCCCAACCCAACAGACAGGAAGTCTGTGTAAGGGAGTCAGGTGGACTCCCATTTCCTCTGCAGGAGTCAGAGGTGGCATGGAGCCAGTCAGTGTAGCACAAGTCTACAGGACAGAACTGAGTTGCTGAGCGTTCAGGTCTGTGGGAGTTAGACCTAGGCCTAAGGGCTCTTTCACACAAGCGGAGCACATTTTGACGGGCTCCGCTGCTTAGCGGGGATCCATCCGTTTATCCCCGCTGAGCCGGAGGATGACATGACACTCCGTGCAGAGACTGACCTGTCAGAGCTCCATACTCCTCTATGGAGAATCGGATGAACACGGACCGTCTGTCTGTGTTCATCCGATCCGATCCGCCAGGCGGATGGAAAATAGGGCTTCCATCCGTCTGTTTCTGGCGGATCGGAGCGGATCGGGTGTCACCGCTGACATCCGCCGCTCTATAGAAGTACATGGAGCGTCCGTTTGGGTCCGCCTGAAAAACTGACCCAAACGATCCGTGTGTGTGAAAGAGCCCTAAAGCAGAAGGCCTCAGCAGGACAGCTGCATTTACAAACCAGGAAACCTGCAGAGTGTTTATTTCTCCAAACAGCACAAAGCTGACAGTGAGTAAAGCCAGGAGGCTGAAGCATGTTCATGCAATGATGTTAGAACCCCCTATGAGGGAAGATTACTGTTTATTTGACTTTTCGTTCCTTTTAATAAAAATGGTCTGCCATGCCCTTAAAAATAGCGCTTTGGACTGGCGCACTTACTGAAAACGCACCTACCGCTTGAGTCTGATCAACCCCAATAATACAATATATATTTATTCTTTTAAAATACGACATTGCATCATGTTTACCCCGTGTTCATATTTCTAATAGGAAGGATGGTGCAATGCTTAATAGCTGAAGAAACACTTGCCAACCGGCATACATCAGGACTTGACGTCTGGTTTCTTCACCCTAATGAAGAATGCCACCTCTGTAAAATATAAATTATATGACGTTATCATATCACCTTCATATGGATATAGTGTGCCACATGACTCACTTTTTTATGAAATATTTCACAGGAAAATTAATAGGGGAGGGAAAGAGAAAAGAGAAAGAGTTGGACACAAAGGGCTAATTCATATGTATGACAGCCCTTGTTGATAGGCATGAGCGATTGTATTAGTAGTTACAAATTAAAATTTGGGTTAAACTTTTGTTATTCGGATGTAACCAAAATTTTAACAAAATTAATTATCAAAATGGAAACATATTGCTCTGTGCAGACCAGTCAAGTTCCTCCACCCCAAACTCGTCCATCCATGTCTGGATGAGGTCCATGTATGGACCTTGTTTTGTGCATTGGTGTGCAGTCATGTTGGAAAAGGAAACTGTTCCCACAAAGTCGGGAACATGAAATTGTCCAAAATGTCTTGGTATGCTGTCGCCTTAGGGGTTCTCTTCACTGGAACTGAGGGGCTAAGCCCAGCCCTTGAAAAATAACCCCACACCATAATCTCCCCTCCACCAAATGGATTGGACCAGTGCACAAAGCAAGGTCCATAAAGACATGGATGAGCAAGTTTGAGGTGGAGGAACTTGACTGGCCTGCACAGAGTCCTGACCTCCACCCGGTAGAACACCTTTGGGATGAATTAGAGCAGAGACTGCTGGCCAAGCCTTTGCGTCTGACATCAGTGCCTGATCTCACAAATGCGCTTCTGGTAGAATGGTCAAACATTCCCATAGACACTCTCTTAAGGCTGGGTTTACACTTTGTGTGGAAGCAGCTTACAGCAGGGGCCCGGTGCATCCCTGTTCTCCGTTTCAGGGACGAATTAGGCCCAAATTTTTGCCTGAATTCGGACCTGAAACAGAGCCAGAGATTCACAGGACTCCTGTGCAATTCACTCCACAGCCACCATGGAGATGTGTAATCCAGCTCCAATGAGAGCCGGGCACACACCGGCACACATGCGGGGAAACCCGCATCAAATTCTCACTAGTGTGAACCCAGCCTAAACCTTGTGGACAGTCTTCCCAGAAGAGTTGAAGCTGTTATAGCTGCAAAGGATGGGCCAACCCAATATTGAACCCTATGGACTAAGACTGGGATGCCATTAAAGTTCATGTGCGTGTAAAGGCAGGCGTCCCAATACTTTTAGTAATATAGTGCTTATCTGATTTTGCGCAGAACGGCAGCCCTGTAGTATTGCAATGGGGTGGTTGTCAAGTGGTTAATACTGCTTTAAAGGATAAAAAATTAATTTATTTTTTAAATAATAGTATGGTTGTGTATTTGTACATGTCAGGAATTTTTGAATCCATACATTGGTCTGGTCACACGGTGGCCACCTTCTTATTGCCATATAATTTATTCTTCCAATTAAACTCCATAGGAAGACCTCATTATCCTATCTTGACTATTACATTGGCATATTTCGTTCCACGTAAGGGTTAACCGCAAAATAAAAGCCCTGTGAACGGGGGCCCGGGCCGCCCTCCCGCTGGAACATCTGATATAACTGATATCTTCCTATTAACCATCTTTCACAAATGGAGCTAATTCACTGACTCATTATATATCTTCTTGGGAATATTGTAATTCATCTAACTTTTGGCACATATGCCTCAGAACTCATCAAGATTCCACGGACCTGACTAGCCCATCAACTATGAAATGACTTTTGCTCTGCTGAAACATTTATGATAAATTCAGATGGAAGGGAGGCTTCAGGAACGGTTAGTTGACGAGGCGTGAGGCCGCCGTAATGTCTGACTAAAAAGGACCCGGCAGCGCCAGCCAATGGGGCAAGCCCGCGCGAGGAGCCTAATTTATCTCCTGCAAACGCTGACAGCGCTCCCGTCTATTTCATGTGGGAAAAATATAAATTAGTTATGTTGACGGACCCGTGTTTGTAGGTTAAAAAAGGTCATAATGTAGAATTCCAGTAAAGACAAAAAAAAGGGATGCTGGCTCATTTAATTAAGCAAAGAGTTCTATGCAATGCGCAATTATTTGTAGCAGATGTCAGCTTCCACTCATCCGAATGGAGCGTGTGAGGCCCAAAGGAATAATAAAGATATATGTTCTACTAATGCTGACCTTGCCTTCTGAAAATGCAGGGTGCCTGGCTGCCATGCTGCTCCAAAAAAGGCAACCGGCTGAGGCTAGCATAATAGATAAGCATTAAAGGGGTTGTAAACCTCAGGCATCAAAAACACTATATTGTCAAAAGTATTGGGACACCTGCCTATTTATTGTTATCTATCTATCTATCTCTCTCACTCTCTCTATCTATCTATCCTTCCTTCCTTCTCTCCCTTCATCTATCTATCTATCTATCTATCTATCTATCTATCTATCTATCTATC
>BLSH010240949.1:1204561-1217743 GCA_018402905.1 Glandirana rugosa
TTTATTTTTTTTTTACCCCCCCCCACCTACACCTCATCCTCGGATCTCCAACTGATCCGGTACTGGCACCGTCACATCCACCTTCCTCCTCCATCGGTTGTGACAAAAAAAAACAAACAAATATTAACCCCATCGGGGGTTTTATAACTCCGGATAAGTTTTTTTGTTCATATGCTTACCGACACACTCAGGCCAGATTTACAAATAAGACGTGTTCCATGTCTGTTCAGAACACCCTAGGTACGGACCAAGTAAAATTATTTCCAATCGAACAGGTGCAACCGACACCTGTCCGCCGACGCGAACAGATACTATTGCGGGGGACGGCACGATTTGTGTGCAAGGACTCACACAGCCATTCGTATACTTGTTTTTTTGAATAGGCCTCAATATTTTGGGGGCTACCCCAATTATAAACAAACAAAAAAAAACAGTGTTGGCTACCTCCTCCTTCCACCTACACTGCCACGGTCATGGCCTAGTCAACCTCTAGGCTCCTACTCCACATCCACCCCCCCCCATTTTTTTTTTATTTGATTTTAATTTATTTTCCCTATCCCACTTTTTTTGTAGGGTACTTGCCCTACTCTTACCCCCATTTTACTTCCTTTTGCAGCCCTCTAGCACTTGCCAGGACTTTGTTACAGCCATTTTTGTGCCTAAAAGTTTGGGATAAAGTTCGGGCAACGTTCGGTGCCGAACCCGGACTTTTTTCCAAAGTTCGTTCGGACCCTCCGAACCCGAACGTCCAGGTGTTCGCTCAACTCTAGTTATAACCCCTGTAAAGTTTTTTTTGTTGTCATCTGTGTCCCATTGGGGAGGTTTCTGTTTACTTCCTGTTAGTGAGGGAATCTGTGGTAGTCTCCATGGTCACCAGGAATAATGTCTCCATTGGAAGGTTTTCCCTCTATTTCTGTTCTGGTGACAACTCAAAATTTCTTTCACTTTCATTCTTGATGATAACGGTAAACAGGACAAATAGAGAGGGTGAATGTACCTAACAGACGGAACTAAAAACCAGACATATGTTTTAACTCCTCTACACTCTCTCTAATATTAAAAATAAACCTTTTGTCTTTAGTCATAGTTTAACACTGCCCAGGAAGTACCCTGAAAAATATATCTTACCCCTGAAAATTAGCAGTCCACGTACTGTGCCCACTCTTTTGCCTTGATCATCTAAGGGGAGGCTGCTTCTGACTGCTAGTTTCATGAGATTGGGGAGATATCACTCCTGGGCTGCTCACTGTTTTCCTTGCTGGAGAGAAATCTGTACCTGATGACCTGCAGTGCAAGAATCTCTCTGCTTCGGCTCCATTCATCCTATGGATCTGTGCTTCTTCCACCCCTCCTGCTGCTTATCCCCCCCCCCCCACTCATCAAATCATTAGTCATCAGGGGCATCTCTAAATTTAGGAAGAAAAGTCATGCATTTTCCAAGATGGCAAAGTTCACAGAGAGACAAAGGGTGGGAAAATGATTGGTAACATCAGTAATGTGATGTGGAATAGAGCTTCAGGAAGTCTACAGGTAATACCGGTGACTAGTCTTTTGTCCTCTGCTTGCTTTTTTTTTTGTGCATATCCTCCACAGTAGTGGTTCTCGACCTAGGTCATCAAGTAACCCCAACAGACCATGTTTTGGGAATTTCTCTTAGATAAAATAGCGGTCCAAAATGTGAGCAATCCAAACTCTAATTTAACCACTTAAGGACCGGAAGGATTTCCAGCTTTAGGACCGGAGCCCTTTTTGCAATTCGGCGCTGCGTCGCTTTAACTGACAATTGCGCGGTCGTGCGACGTTGTACCCAAACAAAATTTGCGTCCTTTTTTTCCCACAAATAGAGCTGTCTTTTGGTGGTATTTGATCACCTCTGCGTCATTTCTGATTGCCGCTATAAACAAAAGAAGAGTGACAATTTTGCAAAAAAAAACATTTCTTACATTTTGCTAAAATACAAATCCAAAAAAAAAATATAAAAAAACATTTTTTTTCACCGTTTTTGGCCGATTTATATTCTTCATCATATTTGCGATAAAAAAAAAAATCACAATCGGCGTTTATTGATTGGTTTGCGCAAAAGTGGTCGCGTTTACGAATGATGAGAATTCATTTTTGGGGTTTTTATTTTTTTTTATTTTTTACTAATAATGGCGGCGATCTGCGATTTTTAGCGGTACTGCGATATTTCAGCAGACATGTCGGAACATTTTGACACTTTTTTGGGACCATTGGCATTTATACAGCGATCAGTGCTATAAAAATGCACTGATTACTGTGTAAATGCCATTGGCAGTGAAGGGGTTAACCTGCAGGGGGCGCTCTAAGGGTTAACTATGTTCCCTGGGCGTGTTCTAACTGTATGGGGGCTGCCCTAGCTGGGGAAGGGAAGTGGTCACAGCCTTCACATACAGGAAGGCTGTGATCACAGCCCTTCCCCCTCACACAGAGCGGAGGTCCGTGTTTACTTACACGGACCTCCATTCCTTCACTCCGGGGGGGGGCATCGCGGGTGGCCGGCGGCAATCGAAGCCGCCGCACCCGCTCCCTGGCCCTCCCCGGACACAGTGAGCGATCTGGCGGCCGCCGTCGTATGACGGCGTTTTGCCTTACAGAGCCACTTTGCCGCCGTCAGATGCCGATCGGCGGTCGGCAAGTGGTTAAAGCACCTGTGCAAGAGGTTGAGAACCACTGGTCCACAGCATGTCCAGGTTTAGATTAATAATTGTTAGGATTAGTGTTATGAAATAGGATGGTAAACTGACCTTTCAACTAAATATAATAACTATATAGTATTTTCACAAAAAAAAAAAGGAAAAAATAAAAGAAACTTAAAGTGATTGTAAAGGGTTGTTCCTTCTTTAACTAACAAACATGTTATACTTACCGGCTCTGTGTGGATTTTTGCACAGAGCAGCCCCTATCCTCTTCATCTGGGGTGCCGTGGTGGCACTCTTGGCTCCTCCTCTTCATCGCTCATGAGTCCCAATGGCTCCTTCTGCTATCAATCTATCCAATATGAAGACAGAGACAGCAGCTGGAGTCACTGGGCTTGTGCACTTTGCTGGAACAGATGGGCTCTCAGGTAAGAAAAATGGATGGCTCTGGGGGCAGCTGCAGCACAGAAGGTTATGCACCTTAAAGCATAGAATGCATTAAGGTGAAACACCTGGAGACTTTACAACCCCTTTAACTTCAGGTTCTGTCCCTTGTACAGGCACTTCACTTCTTATTCTAGAGTAGGGATGGACCCGCGGTTACGTTCGACTAGAACATCGGGTGTTTTTTCTTTTTTTTTACACTTTTGGTGAATTAGTAGGGATACGATGTACCCAATACTAATTCACATGGGGGGGTCAGTATCTGGGGGCCCCCTTATTAAAGGGGGCTTCCAGATTTCGATAAGCCCCCACCCATAGATCCCCACGACCACAGCCCAGGGCTGTGGGGAAGAGGCTTTTGTCCCCTTCAACATGGGGACAAGGTGCTTTGGGGTTGGGGGCACAGAGCCCCCCCTGCCCCAAAGCGCCCATACTCCCCATGTTGAGGGCACGCAGCCTGGTACGGTTCAGGTTCAGGAGGGGGGCTCGCCTGTCCCCCCCCCAATCCTGGCCGGCCAGGTTGCATGCTCAGATATGGTTCTGGTTTGGAACTTAGGGGGGACCCCACGTAAATTATTTTTTAATTTTCTCCTAAAGGTTCTCCTTAAAATCCAAACCAGACCCAAAGGGCCTGGTATGTACTGGGGGGGGGACCCCATGCAATTTTTTCCAGTGATTTTTCTGTATATTGCCGGGAGCTGGCAATACATTACAGCTGCAATAATAAATGACAATTTTTCCTTCACACATGTCATTTTGCTCAGGCTATGTTCTAAACATCACAGAGATGCGCCCTTTTACAGGCAGACTAAGGGACCCCCCCCACAGGCACGATATTTAAAGGAATATTTCATTTTTATTGTTTCACTGTAAGCATTATTAAAATCACTGTTCTGAAAAAACAATTGATTTAATAACTTTTTTTTTGCATAGATACATGTCCCCTAGGGTAGGACCCGGGTCCCCATACACTTTTTATGGCAATAACTTGCATATAAGCCTTTAAAATGAGCACTTTTGATTTTTCATGTTCGGGTCCCATAAACTTTAACGGTGTTCGAATGTTCTCACAAATTTTTTTCCTGTTCGCATGTTCTGGTGTGAACCGAACTGGGGGGTGTTCAGCCCATCCCTATTCTAGAGTGACAACACTTTGCCTCCCAGTTGTGCTCCTGCATTGTCATCCTGTTACATGGGCTTCCAATGGAGACTACAAGTGGCCATTTCAAAAGTCATTATACAGCCTTGGCTATATCAGGAAATCTGCCCTGAGAAAAACCATGTGGTCTCATTGCTGAAGTGCATGTAGTCATGCAATTAGGGTTTTTATTTTATTTTAAAACTGGACACTAAGGAAACGAAAACAAATACCCTTGCAGTGGGGCTCCCCTCTCCCCGGACTATAAGGGTTAAATGCTTGTTTTTTCCTAGGATGCAAAAAAAATATCCCTTGTTACAACAGTCTCCTCCTTCCATGCAACTAGTCCCCCAAAGCCTCTTCTCTTCAGCGACTTAACCAAAGATGGCAACTGTGCAGGGGCGTATCATGAAATTAGTGGGCCCGTGGGCAAGCCCACACCGCACAGATAATCCATGGCTGTCAACCAGGGACAGATCATCCTTAAGTGCAGTGTTGGTCTGAGCACTGGGGGCCCCCCACCCCTCGGGGCCCGTGTTCAGTGAACACCCTGCACCCATGGATGATACGCCACTGCAACTGTGACATCATTACGTACAATGCAGTACAATGCAATGAAGATGCCAAGGGCCCACCCAGAATTCCATAACGTTGGAAAAAAGAGGTAAGCCATAGGGAACAAGTGATAAGTTAACTAAAAGAGCTTTTTCCTGGTATACTAGGCAAAAAAAAAGCATTTAGCCCTTTCAGTGTGAATTAAGCCCCAGTGCTAGGGTAGTTTTTTTTTTCTTTTTCTAGAATTTAACTGTTAAATGTAATTTCACTTTAGTGAGAAAAAACAATCCCCTCTGGTTATGGGCCAATGATGACAGAAGGCACACCGTCCTTGTAGCCTTTAAGAAGCTTCTTCGGTCCCAGGCTCACAAGGACACAATGTCAGTCTCACCAACACCTAAAGAGGATATCTCTGCACAGCAGCAAAACTTTTGTGGCTGCTCATTCCTCATTGGGCTTGTGGAGGAGACACATGGATAGCCGGGAGATATTAAGCCCTCATGCGCTGATTGACCATTATATCTGCATGAGGTGGTTGGCAAATGGTTATTGGTTAATAAATAACAGTCAGCAGGATGTGGTAAGAAATATGTGCATGATCTTCGGCATAGGATGCATTGTTTTGCTTTCAATTTGCACACTGGTGGACACGCTTTGCAAGATTGGATTAACACACGTTTAATCCTATTTTATGTGAACTTTATTTGGGATTTGTATTGGGATGTTATATGATGTATATGAGATCACTACAGATTGTTTAACACATATGGCCACTAATGCTATGTCTAGTTAGTTTTCTACTTTTTTCTTTCACGTTTTGTTTTTGCACTAATCGATGTTGATTACGTATTTATGTTGTATTTATCTTCACCTTTTTTATGCATTTAATGGAAATTTGGTATCACAAATTTTGTGCTGGCAGCTTACCTGTGTAAGTTACCCAAGCACAGTGATCTTCCTTTATTTTTTAAATCTCCTCTGGGTAGTCAATGACAATTGCAAGGAGTTTAAAAAGTTTTTTTTTGCAGAGTCCTACCCGTTTCTGCTCTGAAGAAATAGCCATTAATTTCACCATATCCTATGAAGACTGATTCTGAATAGGAGGTTCTGGTTCATTATAATCGCCCAATGCCCTCTGAAGTTCCTATTGCAGGGGATGCCTAAAATCTGACTTGTATCTCAATGCAGACTGCTGGGAAAATCAGTAAGACTAATCACAGAAACAGAAAATTACATTTCTGGGGACGTTCCGTGCACCAAAAGTGTATGGAACACCTCCAGGTTGTCATATTGAATTGAAGTTTACAGAAAATGACAGAGCTGCAGATTGAAAAGTTAATTTGCAATAATATTCAATTATAATATGGCTTGTGCAGCAATTCATGTGACAACACTGAACAAATGACACTTTGCTACAATGTAAAGTAGTGAGTGTATCGCTTGTATAATAGTGTAAATTTGCTGTCCCCTCAAAATAACTCAACACACAGTCATTAATAGACCACTAGCAACAAAAGTGAATACACCCCTAAGTGAAAATGTCAGAGTTGGGCCCAATTAGCCATTTTCCCTCCCTGGTGTCATATGACTTGTTAGTGTTACAAGGTCTCAGGTGTGAATGGAGAGCAGGTGTGTTAAATTTGGCGTTATCGCTGTCACGCTCTCATACTGGTCACTGGAAGTTCAGCACGGCACCTCATGGCAAAGAGCTCTCTGAGTATCTGAAAGAAAAAAATTGTTGTTCTGCATAAAGATGGCCTAGGCTATAAGTGGTTTAGCAGGACAGGTTCCACTCAGAACAGGCCTTGCCATGGTCGACCAAAGAAGTTGAGTGCACTAGCTCAACGTCACATACAGAAGCTGGCTTTGGGAAATAGACGTATGAGTGCTGCCAGCATTGCTGCAGAGGTTGAAGGGGTGGGGGTGGGGGCAAACCCATCAGTGCTCAGACCATACGCCGCACACTGCATCAAATTGGTCTGCATGGCTGCCATCCCAGAAGGAAGCCTCTTCTAAAGTCGATCCACAAGAAAGCCCACAAACAGTTCGCTGAAGACAAGCAGACTAAGGACATGGATTATTGAAACCATGTCCTGTGGTCTGATAAGACCAAGATAAACTTATTTGGTTCAGATGGTGTCAAGCGTGTGTGGCGGTGGAGGAGCGCAAGGTCTCTAACATCCACCAGCTCTGTGATGTCATCATGGAAGAGGACTCCAGTGGCAACCTGTGAAGCTCTGGTGAATTCCATGCCCAAGAGGGTTAAGGCAGTGCTGGAAAATAATGGCGGCCACACAAAATATTGACACTTTGGGCCCAATTTGGACATTTTCACTTAGGGGCGTACTCACTTTTGTTGCCAGCAGTTTAGATATTAATGGCTGTATTCACTCAAATGACGGACAACTTTACAAATCTTCGGATAATATTTTGGACAATTTTTTAAAACTATTTTATCACCTTATAATCACTGGGTGATCTCCTCTATTTATTTATTTATTTATCCATACAATTGAAATGTTTAACGCTGCTATGTAATTCTATATATTCATATATTGATTTACCTTGGATCTATCTATTAATGGCTGTGTGTTGAGGCATTTTGAGGGGATAGCAAATTTACACTGTTATACAAGCTGTACACTCACTACTTTACATTGTAGCAAAGTGTCATTTCTTCAGTGTTGTCACATGAAAATATAAAATAAAATATTTACAAAAATGTGAGGGGTGTACCCACTTTTGTGAGATACTGTATATACAGTATAAATATATGTACAACTTTGTGTACAAAAATATATATATATACATTTTATTTTTGTACACAAAGGTGTACATATATTTATAACATATATATACTTTAATATATATATATATATATATATATATATATATACTGTATATATATATATATATATATATATATATATATATATATGTAGTGCCCCCAGAGTGTAAGAGGTTTTTAGAGGTCTTTTTGCTAGGAGAGGCAAAATTTAGTCAGGCCTGACACAGAGAGCAGGCCTGGATGTTTTGATCTGGGCAGGGGAGTGGCTCAGAGTAGGCTGGAGATTGCACCCCCAAGGGCCCCCCTTGGATACTCCTCCCCTTGGTTCCAGAAAGTGCTGGAAGGAGGGATGGATGAGGAGGTGTCCATTTCTGTGTATGTTAAGGAGCTCTGATCAATCCCCATCTGAGATTGGCAGGGGGCAGGCCTCCTTAAATACTGCGATATGCCCAGCAGGGGGAGGAGAATTCAGGTGGAAGTGGTAAAGCTATAGCAGAGGTGCTGTGGAGGTCTCTACCTGGGAGAGAGCCCACAGTGGGGGGGGGGGGGGTGACCTTGAGGCCTGGAGAGGTGCTACTGAGGACACTTTAAAGTATCCACTGGAGTCGGTGAGTGACAGACTCTGGGAGCTGGAAGAAAGGCTGGAGCAGGCTGTGAGAGGAATAGTGGACAGGCTGTGGAGGTCTCAGGAGCCAGTCAGGGGAAGGAGTGTTACTGAGAAGAAAGCAGGCCAGTGTGGCCTGGAAGAGGGATGGCCTGGGAGTTGTAGTCCATCAAAGGCCCAGCTAGCACCAACGTACTAAGCTACATTTGAGGGGTCCTTGACCCTGAGAGGAGTAATGGTCTGCAAGTGAAGTGCTGGAGGAAGTAGAGTTGTATATACAGTCGTGTATATAGATGGTCCTGTAAAGCAATTCTTTGGGGCATCCCACAGTCACCCCTTTTCCCCATCCAAGTTAATCCCCTAAATAAAACAAACAAAAACAAGAGCCAGCCTGTTAAGTGACTCCAGATGTGTGAGATATGGTGGGATTGAGAGCAGCCAGAAGGTGCTTTTTTATTTCTCCCCTAACCTTGCTCAGAACATGCCAGCCTGCCACCCTGCGTCCAAGGGCAGAGACTTGGCTCATTGAAAGAACAATGGGGTGAGGTGTGTTCTGGCTCTTCAAAACTTCTTTAAAACTTGTTGTTTGGGGAGGGGCCCCTCCCACCAGGAACCTTGAAGAAAAATTCTTCATCATTGATTTTCTTTGTTTCTGCTCCTGCAGTGGAATCATAACCTCTCACTGACAGGGCAGGCAGGTAGAAAAAAAAAATGTGTGATTGTGCCACTCTGTTGTGAGGTCTATAATCCCCTCTTCATAGACATGTTGTTTTAGTTAGTTTTTTGTGTTCCCCTTCTCTTAGCATTCCTGTGATGGAACGGTTGTTCGTCTCCATCCGTCGAGAGTCAAGCCAACATTAACCTTCCACTACTAATTAGGCGAGTAGAGGGCTTCTCTTTCGGGAGAAGTGCTCTGACTCAAAATTGTATAGTATTTTGTATGTGTCCAGATGCAGGGCTCTGTAGTCAGGATATGTGATAAACTGTATAGTGTAAATAATTACAAAAACAATTGCAGTGATATATTTTTGTAAATAACTTATTTGTACAGTTTTGTATGTCCCCTATTCCAAATTTGTTTCCCTGTCCCCTCCCTCTTTTGACTTTGGGATGCCCTGCTCCTGGGCTCAGGGGGTGTTTTTTTGTAAATTTGCTGATGTTTAGGGAGCCAAAGTGTAGGAGTTTTTGAGAGGTCTTTTTGCTAGGAGAGGCAAAATTTAGTCAGGATGGCACAGAGAGTAGGCCTGGATGCTTTGATCTGGGCAGGGATGTGGCTCAGAGTAGGCTGGAGATTGCAGAGAGGGGCACCCCTTGGATACTCCTCCCCTTGGTTCCAGAAAGTGCTGGAAGGCGGGATGGATGAGGAGGTGTCCAGTTCTGTGTATGTTAAGGAGCCCTGACCAATCCCCATCTGAGATTGGCAGAAGCAGGCCTCCTTAAATACTGTGATCTGCCCAGCAGGGGGAGGAGAGTTCTGGTGGAAGTGGTGAAGAAGTAGCAGAGGTGCTGTGGAGACCTCTACCCGGGAGGGAGCCCACAGTCTGGTGACTTTGAGGCCTGGAGGTTTGGGTGCAGCCAGGAGTGGAGTTGATTCCTGGAGCAGCACAAGGGAACAGAACAGCAGAGGTGCTACTAAGGACACTTTAAAGTATCCACGGGAGTCCGTGAGTGACAGACCCTGGGAGCTGGAAGACAAGGCTGGAGCAGTCTGGGAAAGGAATAGTGGACAGTCTGTGGAGGTCTCAGGAGACAGTCAGGGGAAGGAGTGTCACTGAGAGGAAAGCAGGCCGGTGTGGCCTGGAGAGGGATAGGCTGGGAGTTGAAGTCCATCAAAGGCCCAGTTAGCTAATGTACTAAGCTACATTTCAGGGGTCCTTGACCCTTACCTGTAATGGGTGGTGCCGGAGGTCCTGCTGACTGAGTGCAGGCATCACCATGTGCTAGCTGCGGTGAAGAGAAGGGAGTTATGTAAGTGTTAGAAGAAGACCCGTGCCCAAGGACCTGTTGGCACTTCTTGCACTTTTTCGCGCGCCTGGGCACATTCACGCGTGCCTATGCGCGTTTTCTGAGAGACCCGTAACCTGTTATCTGTTCCTGTGAGCCTGCTTTTCCTGACCTTGTCTGATCTCTGCCTGCACTGACCCCTGGCTTGCCTACGACCATCCGATTGCCTGATCCCTCTGTACTTCTGCTGCCAGTTTGTTAACAGACTCTGCTTGAACTTGACTACCCTCTTGCCTGAACCCTTGTACCGCACCGCCAGCCAGTTGCCGACCCAGCCTGTATGACCACACTTCAGTTGCACGAGTGCTCCAACGGACTCCCTACCACCACCAGTGACCCAGTCTGACCCTCATGCCGTCCTGCACTCCCGAGCCACCTGTGTGCTTTACCAGGGGTTTCCGAGTCAGGGTAGTAAGGGAGGTTGCCTACTGCATAAGCTAGACTCGCCCACCAGGTACGTGTCAGTAAGCCTGATAAATTTCCCTTCAGGTCAGGAAACAAGTGAAGTGCTGGAGAGAAGTGAGAGGAGTAGCAGTCTGCAAGTGAAGTGCCGGAGGAAGTACAGTGTATATGCACAGATGGTCCTGTAAAGCAATTCTTTGCATCCCACAGTCACCCCTTTTCCCCATCCAAGTTAATCCCCTAAATAAAACAAACAAAAACAAGAGCCGGCCTGTTCCGTGACTCCGGATGTGTGAGATATGGTGGGATTGAGGACAGCCAGAAGGTGAACCACCAGCCACCCCTGAGGGGGCACATGGCTACATATATATATATATATATGGGGTATATATCATTTTTTTTCCCACTAAGTGGATTTATCTTTTCAGCTGATATCTGGAATGTATGAAACCACTGCAAAATCCTATGCAATATATACTTTACTACCATAGACTTCTGATTGGCTACTTTTCCAGGCTTATAGAAGCACACAGTAAGACACTGTATATTATGACAGCATTAATGACAGTCACAGTTAGCTAACCTGCTGTACACAAATGTGAAGATTAAGTAACGGCTCAATGCAATATCATGCTGAGCTTTGTTAGCCTTATTCCTGCCACGTTATATGGCAGCAACACCTTATTACACATAAGTGTGTATGCTACCTGATTATTTATAGAAAATTATATGGCGGATTATTTAGTCCGCGTTACTGCAGGTTTAAATGAATTTCAGCGGTGGGTGCAAAGTGCAGCAATACCCATATTCTGAGGATGTAAATAAGATGAAACACCATATACAGCAAAAACAGTAGGACATTTGTTTCCCTTTGCATTACAGTCTACAGCACAGGAAAAGACAGGAAATACTGTACATGGTGGATATCAGCACTGTACAATGGGGTTATGCAACTCCCCTAATTATAATCAATAAGGACACATGTCAATTTTTTTGCCAGTGGGAAAACAATTATTATGAGATCCCATAGCAACTCTGCTCTATAGGATGTTTTATTACTAAAGAAGGCAAACTCTAATACAAAGTTTTCTGTATTCAGAGAATGTAATGGAACAAGGTTATTCCCTGAAGAACTGATGTTTTATATAAACTGTACATAATATATATATATATACATACAGTATATGTACAAGTATATGCTGTACGTATATGTGTACAGCTTGTATAACAGCGTACATTTGCTGTCCCCTCAAAATAACTCAACACACAGCCATTAATGTCTAAACCGCTGGCAACAAAAGTGAGTACACCCCTAAGTGAAAATGTCCAAATTGGGCCCAAAGTGCCAATATTTTGTGTCTAAAAACAAAAGAATATACTGCACTGTTATAATTGATTTGTTGAAGAGTGATTAATAAATAATGAGGATGAGTGTGTGATTGAAAAGCTGCAATCTGACTAGGGATATCGCCCAGCAGGGATACGTGTATATATATATATATATATATATATATATATTGCGCTAATCAGACAAATAGCTTGTGTTAAAAATAATACAAAATATACAAACAGTGCGCGGAAATTATCCGCATCAGCATCCCAAGGTATTAATACTTTGTAAATATAAACCATGTGTTTAAATAACCATAAATTCATAATCTGTGCAAATTAGCATATTCTGTGCAAAGACGCATGTGCAATAATGTACAAAATCTTGATAAAGATGTGAATAAGTTCCAATAGATATTATAAAGTCCATATGCCATTGGTAAACTCAAAAAGATCCTTCCACTGGGTGTTGAGATAAGGAGGAGAGAGAGGAGTAGTGATAACACCTGCAACACACCAAATCTGAGGACCCTTACCAGAACTAGGTGACCACCTATCTCTAGGATGGTCGGAATGGCAGGGCACAATTCTTGATTAAGTTATCCTCTCTTCCAACCTCTGGATAGACATATCATGTATCGAATAAACAGTAATAAAACCGCGCTACCAAAAGTGTAAGAGACAGATAGGGGGATTGTTGCCCGCCACTAGAGTTGAGCGAACACCTGGAAGTTCGGGTTCTGCTGGTCCGTCCGAACTTCGGGACAAAGTCCGGGTCCGGGTCCGGACGGAACCCGAACGATCGCACGGACAACGAACCCCATTGAAATCAATGGGGACCCGAACTTTTAGGCACAAAAATGGCTGTAGGAAAGTCCTGGAAAGCCCCAGAGGGCTGCAAAAGGAAGTAAAATGGGGGTAAGGGTAGGGCAAGTGCCCTACAAAAAAATGGGGACAGGGAAATAACTTTAAATATTTTTAAAAAAATAAAAACATAAAAAATGCAAAAATGGAGATGAATGTGGTTCATCTTCAAACTGTGTCTGAAAAGTATTAATTAACGGTAGAAGCCATATAACTGTTCTAAAATCATCTTCAAACTAGGGCAAGTGCCCTACAAATAAATGGGGATAGGGAAAATAAATTAAAATCAAATAAAAAAATGGGAAGGGGGATGGATGTAGAGTAGGAGCCTAGAGGTTGACTAGGCCGTGACCGTGGCAGTGTAGGTGGAAGTGGCGGTGGTAGAGGAGTAGGAGGA